>VZTN01025521.1:59951-89722 GCA_013400515.1 Erpornis zantholeuca | reverse complement strand
TTCTGTCACGAACTGATGCATGGCTAGTGTTAAAGGACCTGGCTGATCTAGTTTTATTAGCTGAGGTTCCTGTTTGAAAGAAAAGCAACAGAGCTGTTTTGCCTTAATTTGGTGGCAGATTCTTCTGCAGTAGGTTTTTCCTTTTCAGTTCCTGAGAACATTATTGTCAAATAGAATACACAAAATTCCAAAATGGCAATATGTTAACCTGACAAAAACAATGCATAGTTTATCACAAAATGATAGCACAACTCAGTTATTTATTGCTTAGTTCAAAGTCTGGATTTGTCTATAATAGGAAACAACCCCAATTTCTTAAAAAGAGTTGTGCATTTTCTTTGCCATCTGAATCTCTAAGTGTAATGACAGGTGTGTTATTTAGGTTAGTGCTACAGACATCCTATAATTTCCTATAAATTTTGCATTTAGACAAGTGGCACTATAGCAAGAGTTACACATTTTCATCCTTTACATAACATCATGAATTTAAATACACTGTCTACATATCATATTTTCTAAAAGTACTGAAGAGTAAGAAACTGTAAGAGTACTGAATCACTGCTCTTACACTATGAACAAAATACCTCCACCGACTTCAGAAGCAACTTTACGGAAATTAGTGGTGAAGTTCCTGCTGATTTTACATCTTAATCTTGTTAGTATTTAGCTGGAACAGCTTTAAAACTGAGAGATAAGTATTGCTTGTTTCCTTAACAGACTGGAAGGTGAGGACAAACACTATGGAGGTCAAAGCATATTACCAGGCATAGCTCAGGTGACTCAATTTTAACTGTCGTGCCAGGCATTTTAGCTTCTTTAAGCAGCTCCCTCAGGACTGGAGTTTGTGATAAATTCTGTAGAATATTAAAGACAGAAAGAGATTGGAAAATGGGGACAACAGGAAGGGCAGCTGAACTCTGCTAATCATGGAATTTGTAGCAACCAGTTTAGCAGCAATTTATTTTCCCAAACACAGAACTAAAGCAGTTAACTACCATTCTAGAATCTCCATCTGTGGTTAAGACTTAAAAGTACATTTCATACAGCTAATGGGACTTCCAATGCCCTCTATAAACATTACCTCAGACTGCAGAAACCCTAAATATATTATTTTAATACAGACTGATCTTTTGAGAAGAGTATTTACTAGTGTCCATTTCTAAAAAATCAAAAGATAACATGCAGTGTGGGTATTTGCTTGGTTTAAAGAGTGTTTAAAAGTAAATCAAAATGTTGAGTAAAGCTTCAGTATCAAGAGCTGAAGAGCACAAGATCACATGTCACTTTCAACACACATGAAGGAACAAGTTTATTCTACACTTCTTAGGTGAACAAGTCACACAAGATGGCAATGCCTGCAACATGCTCGTTCTGGTCTTTTCATCCAATATTTACTTATTGATTTCCTGTTGCTGAGGGAGACATTTTTATTACGATAAACACTCATGGTCTTTGAGTACTAATCTCTTGTAGTCTAAGAGGTCATGAGGGTGATGTGTGAAACTATTCCATATTTTTTAAAAATAACTAGAAGTTGGCATGCTTAATTTAGGTCAGTGAGAAATGCTGTCCCTCAAGGACAAGGCAGTTTATTGTATTTCCCCTTAGAGCAAGTCTGAACCTGCAGCTCCATTTCTTCGTATTTCTCTGGGCCAACACACTATTTTTAGAAAGAAGNACCACATATTAACATAGCAACAGGATATAGGCTAGGAAAGATTATTACAGCCAGCAGCAATCTACTATGTTTAGATTTTATACATATGATAATTAATTCTTTAATATTTAAATACAAAACTACTGGTTTAGGTTCTTAAATTGTCTAGGTAACAGAAGTTAAAAAAAAAAACAACAACAAAATGACAAAAACAACAAATCAAGAACCCCCTGAAATGCCATTTCAAATCAGCATGCAAATTAAACATCTCTTGGCCCACAAGACATTCATGCCAACATCTTCTGAAATTCTTCAAGTGCTATCTCAAATTTTATTCCTATGTCAAAATCACCTACGTGAGGGCTTTCTACAACATCCAATAGGCTCCCACTGTCAAAGCATTCTCAAATTCATTTCATGTACCTAAACAGATGACACTGAAAAGTTTCCAGTCTTCAAAACAAGTTAAAAATATTTTCCCCCATATTATTTTGGTGTATTGCTGAAAATTTCAATGACCTGTTTAATAAAGCCATAAGGGAGTTCCAGGCAGTTTTCAAAATAACACCCACACTGGTTCTGCAAGTTTGGCAGTCAGCTATTAATTAGGTTTCTAATAAATAGGGCTGTGAGCTAATACTAACTTTAAAATCACGTAACACCAGTTCAGTGACAGCAAGGAAAACAGACAATACAATCTTTGGACAAGAAACAGATGGACAACAGCACACAGAACACTTGAAACAGGTAACAACTACACCCAGGGATTCATTAGTTTTCCAGCTCAAACCCTAAAAGAAAGTTTTGGCAACTGATACAAAGTTCAAATATTAGATGTAGAGTAACTGTGTGTCTGAGAAAGACTGACCACTCAAAAAACTCTGCTCCCTGTGGGAAAGCCTCAGCTGCTTTCTGAACAAATTGAATTCAGAGACAGCCACGTGACACTGCTGGATGTTTGTGTTCCATTTTCCACAGGGCCTATGATTTCACCCAAGTGTTGGAATTTCTGACAGTCATTTGTTATAGCATTTATTTTTATATGCAAATTTTCCCAAATTTTTTAGTGGAAATGCCTTGTACAAAACCAGTTTTGCCATTGTGGAAACTCGGGGGTTTTGCTGGGTTCATTTTCTTTTAAACAATCATATTTTACAGACAGACTGTAGGCTGAACACAATATTTTAGAGTTCTAAAAGCACTGCAGCTGCCTATACTAAATGTACAGACCCAGTGACAAAACCTCTATATACTACTCCTTCCATTAGGATATGTGCTGCAACAGCTGGAGACTTAGTCATTCCTTATACATTCACAAACACCCACAAAAATACTTTAAAAAAATCAAATTATCCTTAAGCAATGACAGTTTTTCTTTAGATCTCAAGACAGACTGAGCAACACTGATGAATAAACACAGCACCCTAAGTACTGAAAGTCAGTTGCCTATTTGCAGAAAAACTGAATGTCACATCTTTAAAAAAGTCACAGTAAAACTGTCTTTTTTTCTCCTGTTCTTGTATGTCTTGTCTGTGAAAGTTTAGGGGATGCTGAGCAAAATCCTCATCTAATTAGCTCTACAGGCTAAAAAGTTAGTTATGCTACCAGAATTGTGACAAAAAAGATTAAAAAAAGGGGAGAAATTAGTTTTTCCCTTGACCATAAGGTGCTAAATCTAATTTAGTGTAAATTCTGGATTTATAGTACTGTCTCCAACTCTTAGGAGACCTTCTGATTTACTGTATCTATACTATAATTACTTACCTGCATGCGATGAGTCAATACCAACTTGTTTTCTAACAATATCCACAGTCTGGCCCAAAAGGGTTGAAGTTTTATATGGAACTTCATTATCACATAGGTAGCACCTGTCTCCGCCGCCCCCAAAAGAAAACAATTAATCCTATTTTTTTTCTATTATTTAAAAATCCTAAACTATTTGCTTGTTTGATGCAATTCATTACACGAAGTTATAAAATGACAAGATTTAGTGTAAGATTTAGAAGTCTTAGAGAAGAATCCAATCTACTTATCACAAAAATAAAACACTTAAAAATTATCTTTAGTGAATTATTTTGATGACTGGCGGTTGCAATTTACAAGTAAATTAGACTTTAAAAAGATGTACTTAGAAACCCTGCTGCATGAAAAAGAAAAGTTTGGAAAATTTTGCCAAAAATCAAGAAACTAGCCCTAAAGGAAATGGCACGGAATATTATGGCATGGAAAAATATTTTGAATATTCTCACCAAGCAAATAATACTTAATTGTATTTAAGTTGGATAAGAAATAATTCAAGTGTCCACCATTAAACCTGCAGACTTTTATTTGCTCTTCTACTGCTAATACAAACATTATTTGTCTCTTTGTGAGCCAGTAATTATTATGCCAGTAATCTGCTTTAGACAAAATTGTGGGAGAAGCTGCAGTCACAAAGGCTCAAGAAGAGTAAAACCCTGACAGAACACACACAGCAGAAGGAGTTTTACATGTACCAGTTTTGTAGTTCTACCCAATCAACTCCTTGAAGGAGTGGCAAAAGGTACAGCTATTTCTGCATTTTGGAAAACACCAATTACAGTTCTTAAGCAGACTTTAGGATTCCCATAAGTCAGACTCAACTTTCTGATATTAAAAGAAGAAGAGTTCTGCAGTAAAATGTTTCCCCAAATCTCTAGCATCCCTGCCATTAGCTATAATCATCACATTTCTTCATATCTCATTAAAAAAACTGGCTCAGCTTTTGGATCCCTAATTGTTTATCTATTGTCTATCTGGTTAATCATAAAAATAGGCATTCTCACGCCTCGAATAACAAAGGATGGTTACTTCCATGGTGTGTTTTAACACCATAACCTTCTACCTAAGAAAAAAATTGTAGACAACCTTGAAACAATCAAGGGATTGGAAAAAGTTTTGTTAGTGATGACTGTTCGACCAGTACCGAAAATGTGTACAACAGTACATGCAAACTCAAAAGAGCAGAAGGTAGTGAACTCCTAAAACTCTGTTTCCTCTCCAAAACATGTCTTAATACCGTCTACAGTTATTATTTATATCCAATTTGAACCACTTTTGCATGCATACCATAGAGAGATTTAGTCACACAGTCATATAATTAATAAAAGCAAAAGCAGTTTTGATCAGAATTTTTGTAATAGGCCCATTGTGAAATTCAGTTCTTGACTGTGGGTTTGATTTATAACTAATTTATAGCCAATATAACAATCTTTGAATAACTTCTTGGGCAAGTTTGTACAATCAAGAAATTCTAGAAGGAAGCCAAAACATCTTACTTTAACAACTTCCTCTCATTTGAAAATGTTTTGATTAAAAAACAGGGAAAACAAAGCACTTCAAACCCACAATTTTAACACTAATTTAAATTCACAAAGAGAAGTTTACTAGTTCATTAGTAATAACGTTATTAATAATGTCCATTTCCTTTCTATAATTCATTAAATGTAGTGATCATTACATGTAAGTGCTAAGTATGACAAGTAAATAGATAATGTTATACAAAATGAACATAATGACATACTAAGTTTCAAAACCACATTATTAAGCAAAATAAAAACTCTTTATATCAAGTACAGTATTTCTGTATAGCATAGTTTAGAAAACTAGGGTTCCCCCTTATATATAGAAGTGTATAATTACTTTTGAGAGAAGCAAAAACTACCAAAAACATGGATTTTGTATTGCTTGATCCAGTAGTATCTCATAATTCTAGCTATGTTTCCTGCCTACATGTGGTATTGAAAAAATTGTATTTACCAAGAAGATATAAGTAAGGTTGCCACCAAGGGCACACCAGAAAGAACCTTCTCCCAAGGTCAAAACTTAAGATTTAGAGCTACAGATCAACATTTGTTTCCACGTGTCAGTATTCTCACCAAGTAAAAGCAGTAAAATACGAAGTCAACCACATTTACTAGTTGGCCAAGTTCAACCTTAATTATGAAAATTTTCTAATCATAAATTTTACAAGAAAATCACACTTATTCTGCAAATCTCAGCAAAGCCTCCTGGGAATTACATGTTTGGAAACACTTTAACATACGCTTGGAGAGAAATCCCAGAATTCACAAAGAAAGGACAAATTATATCCCAGCCTCTGTTGCCCTCCAGCTTCTGTGTTGTGCTGCCTGAAAAACTCACCACACACTCCAGTTGTCCAAATTGAGAACCAAACAGTGGGGATCTGATCTTGGTGTTTCATAATGCTTTAAAGCATGCTGGTCTGGAGAATTCCTGTCACAGCCCTACAATATCGATAACCACAAGTGTCACAAAATCCACTTGACTGTCAATGAAACATACATAGAGTACAAACAAAGTATTAAAATGAAAACTGTTCAATTATGTTCAACTAATTGGGATCAACAGACAGCTATCTATTTCAAAATACTTATTTCTGCAGATAGAGAATTAACTGGGAGCAGAATAAAGCTGCTCTGGGACTGAACATTTAATGAACAAATTCCAGTTTGAACACCTGAAGGAATGAAACAGAACAAAGACCTCTTCAGCATGCAGAGTTCTAAGTTTCATGAACTAACGTGAGCATTAAGGTCTTGTAAAAAAATCATAGATTAGGAGCATTTTTACTTTCTCAGCAAAATAATGAAAACTTTCTAGGAAAACAAGTCCTTGAGATGGTGTTTTAATCTTAAGCCTGCTAAATGCCTTTGGGCCATCTTCCCAGTATTTCATTTGACATTCAGATCAGGCATTTTTAAACCACACTCTACAGTATATACAAGTCATCTAGTTAGCACCAACTTTACAATAAAAAAAATAGAGAGAATATAAGAGCTTAATTAGAAACTCTCTTGTTCCACTATACTATGAAACACTGAAAGGTATTAAGACAAATTAACAACAAAAGAGATACCCTATGGCCACATTTTAGGCATAACCATATCGAAGTGCCTTCATCAGTCTCCTCCTCCTCCTCAGCCTTCTCTTGTGTCTTACTGTCTGCCTTGCAGTCCTGACAAACATGCCATTCCACATTCTGCAGTGCCTTTCTCAGATTCCCTTGGTCCAATCCTTTACGAATATGCTTGCACACAGGTTCTACAAATTGAAAAGCACAAGAAGAATGTAGGTAGCATAACAAATCCAAGTATTGAAGACACAGCAGCAATCCAGAAGCTAGGATAGTCTTTGTAGAGTCAGAGAAACAGAATTTATCAGACTATCAGAAAGAAACCTTTTGTTACCACCATTCACAATCTGGGTATACTGTTGCTGTATCCTAAACTTTACTTTGAGGTGGTGTTATTGCTCAGATGGTGTGATAGTTCTGAATCCACCTTTATTGAGGCAAGATTACAGCCCCAAGATTGCAAACTTCTATTGGCCTAAGCTGAAACTGGTGCAAATTTTTGTACCTGCAGTTCTGTTCCTGTCCAAGATTACAGGATTTTATCAAAGTGCAAGTGGTAGCCAACAAGAGAAAAACACAGATACTCAGAAGCATTCTTTTAGCCTTTCTGAAAAACATGAGCATGAACTACAACCTCAGAATTGTCATTTAAAAAACAAACCAAAAAATTTTGTATATTGGCAACTACTGTTACAGTGGAATTATTCACCATGATCAATCTTAGTTTCATTTGTGGCTTTACAGGACTTTGCCATTATAAGATCACCTATTTATAGGCAAAAAAGTTAGATGCCACCAGCAGTTAGAACATAACTGATCTCTTTGTGAGAGAAAAAGAGAAACAGTTGTAGCAGACATTGACCCCGACTCCAGGAAACAAAAAGGTCCCCAACACACCCAACAACCAAACCAGACAAAAGCAGCTAAAAGAACCATCCATTAGAAACAGAAGCTAACACATGAAGACCAGGACAATCAGGAAACCAAAGCGGAGTAGACTTGAACAGACCATCCCACCAAGCCTCCTCAAACTCTAAGTGCTTTCTCTCCCAACTAAATTAACCTGGTTTCCCAGCTGCAATCAACAAAAAAGATGGGAAAGACAATCTGTGACCTGGCAGATAAGGTGGTAGAAGAGAATGCTACACAACACAAGTAAAAACAAATGCTATAACAACCCAGGTAAAAAAAGATTTAAAAAAAAAAAATCAGCACAGTTGATATCCAGTGGAGCTAGGAGAATAAAATTTAGTATTTGGACTACGAGCTATTAGGAACAGAAGAACAGAACAAAGAGGTTTTAACTAAAATATACTATGAGCACTGAAGTGTCCAGGGTCAGTACCAAATTAGCTGCTAGAATAAAGGCAAATTGCTTCACAAAAAGTATTTTAATCACAGCTTTTACTGCTAAAGCAATAATTTTCTGCAACAAAATTTTCACTAGGAAAATGCAACTTCAGCTTAGCAGCTGACTCCACAAACCCTTTATATTCTGAGTAATTTTACAAAATCTGTATCAGTGAAGAACTGTGTCTCTGTTTCCTGAAAACCAGAAACTAATCTCAGTTTTCAAGACAGGATTATTATTTTCTAGCATACTTAGAAATGTCATGACACCAATATTTCTTGCTAGACTTGAGTATCAATTAAAAAAGTCCAGATTTTGTAAATGAGACTTCAAAGCCAGTGACTAGTGTAAAGGCCTTCTAATGTTAATCAGCTTTCAAGCCTTCTTTGAGGTTAAAAGAAGCATTACATCCACAAACTTCTCCAAGGAGACATACTCAGTATATCCGGAGACTCATCAGACTGTGCAGTTTTGCCTTTGATGCGTTTCTTTCCCATATTTGTAGTCTTTAATTGCTCCTAAAAGGAACAGTGACCTAACAAAGAAAAACAGTAGAATTAGAAGGTAGTTTTGTTTTCCCTTGTTCATTGTTACACAAGTTATTTCTATGGCGAAGCTGTCCCTTGAGGTGAACTAACTTGTTTTAATTTGACACTTTCAAAACAAAAAAATATTCCTTATATTTTAACACGAAACAATTGTAACTGTTGTGTAGACAAGATCACAGTGTGAATTATAAAACCCAAATAATTTAAAATGTTAAATCAAAAGCATTGCACAAAATAACAAGACGAAAAACTTTAGTATCAAAAATCCTATACAGCTTAAGGACTTTTAGTTTAACTAACACCACAGGGATTTTACGAAAAAAGAATTGGTTTTGTCCCAATTAATCTTGAAGTTATTCGCATTTGCAACCTTTTCATATTGTTTACTGCAAATTCTCTGTGTTTGTGATGAAGCTGACACAAGTAAAATACTCTTAACATATTCGAAAATATACAATGGGATTTCCATTTTATCAATTTCTTTACTGGGGAAGATTTATCATCACCTTCCCCACATATCAATCAAATAATTCAGATGAGTCTATTATTTACTATACCCGTGGATCGTTCTCGACAAGAGTGATATACCACTACAAAGTCCTAAGCCAAGTGCTTGGCTTCAGATAGGTGATTACTACACACGTGGTAGAACATTTTTAGTTTCTAGTCTGTAGCCCTGGATAAAAGATCATCCAAAAAAATCTCAACATCTGTTATACAATGAAAACAAGGAAATTAAAAGGGTTCAAAATCAAATCTCTGCAACCTTTGCAGGATAGCTTAACCCTGCTGTCCACCCTTCATATAAACATAACCAGCACTAAATCTGACCTGTATCAATCCACCTTTCCAAATCCATTTCTTTGCTTGTACTTTGCAGCAGACCAGCCCCAGAGCACAACTGCCTAGTTGGAGCTGTCACAGCCAAAAAATTAAGCCACACCAAGAGAGTCAGAGGGAAAAGTTAAGCTGGGGAGAACTCAGGCATGATACTCGCAGAGCACGTTTTGCATTTTGTATGAAAAGCCATTTACAAACACGAGCAGGTTTGCATGAGCTCTTAGGATGGATTACCCGATTGTTGATGGCTGGTTGGCAGCCACTTCATCGAGAGCGAAATTATCAAGTTTTGCAACTTAGTATTCAATTTGCTCAGAAAAAGAAATAACTGCTCATCCAACAACTTTCCTCTACAGCACATTTTTCTGCAAAAACCTACAACACTTGATCTTGTATGAAGAACTTTTAATTAATAAAATCCTTTCCAAATTGTCCTTGCTCCTGCCTGGAAGGCAGGACAGCATCAACACGTGGGGCTGTTAATTTAACCCACGCTGTTCCTGGGCAGACTTGTCCGACAGGCTCTGCAGCAGCCTTTCCACGGCACAGCCCTCACGAGGAAATGCACAGCCTAAACAACTGACACATTTTATGATTTTAAGATAAGATAGAGCTGTCTGTAAACCACCAAAGGTGCACCTGCGTTTGACAGACGCCTTGGAAAAAGGCGCTCAGAGGCTCGCCTGGGGAAGCCCCGAGGCGCGGCGGGCAGCAGGCCGGACGGTGCCGCCAGCCGGCGCTCCCCGTCCCGTGGGCAGCNAATCCGGAGCCCCCGTCCCGGCCGGAGCTGCGGCTGCACCGCGCCAGCGGAGCGAGCCCCGGACAGGGAGGAGAGCGGCCGCGAGGTAGGAGCACGGCGGCGGCCCCGGGGGACTCCCGTCCCTCACCTGCCGGTGCGGCGGGGCGAACAGCTTGGTGGTGCATGACTCCACCAGGCGGGGCAGGCTGCAACCTCTCACCTCAATCACGGGTGGCGGGGCGACGGTCACCGGCTGCCATGCGCGCTTCCGGCGCGCTGCATTGTGGGGCCGTGGCGGGGGTGGGGAGTGGGATGTAGACGCGCAGGCGCGGGCGCCACGCCGCCTCACTTTCCCCGCCCCTGTGGGCTGAGGGGCGCGGGGGCAGGCTGGGCAAGGGGAGTTGTGTGTTAGAGGCGTAGGGGAGGCTCCCCAGCGCTCACGGTACTTGGGACCGGCCGCCACAGCGTTCCTCTGTGGAAGACGTTGGTTTGGTGACACACCAGCGCGTCCTGTCCCACATAAAGACGATGGAAACCCTGTGTGCGTGACCCAGGCTGCCCGGCAGACACGAGCCGGTTATGATGGGCTTGTTCGTAACAATTAATATGCATTATGTCTACAACTTCTTCTTGAGGGGAAGTGGAGGGGCAGGCACTCTCTGGTGACCGGTGACAGGACCTGAGGGCAGTACATGAAGCTGTGTCAGGGAAGGTTTAGGTTGGGTATTAAAAAAAAGGTTCTTCCCTCCAGAGGGTGGTTGGGAACGGGAACAGTCTCCCCGGGAAAGTGGTCATAGCACCGGCCTGACAGAGCTCAGGAAGTGTTTGGACAATGGTTTAAGGCATAGGGTGTGACTCTTGAGATTGTCCTGTGGAGGACCAGGAATCGGACTCGATGATCCTTTTGAGTCCCTTCCAACTCAGCATATTCTGTGATTCTGTAATCTGATTTGCATAGGAGTGGTTAATGAACTTTGTTCCATATTCAAACCGTGTTTTTCTTCTCTGATTTTTTCTTTGCTCAGGGAACAATAGAAATGGCCAACCAAGAAGAAGCAGAGATACAAATTTCAGAGTTAGATTTACTGTCTAGCATGTTTCCTTATGAGGAAGAGTTTGCTGTGACAGACCAACTGGCTCTAGCTGAACTGAAACACTATGTTGAAAATGAGTCTGCGGAGGTGCCATCTTCAAAAGTTCAGTTCATACTGAACGTAAAGGCAGAGGTGCCTAATGCCTCTATGGTACTGTAAACACCTTTTTAAAAAAAATTATTACTTTGTGGGATTTTGTGACTTTCTTGAACTAAACATGCTCATTTGTTTTTAGGTGGAATTCTCTATGGCCTGTGCTTTACCATTTAAATATCCAACTGTTCTCCCAGAAATTACTGTGAGGTATGACTGCTAATAAAAACATTGATAAGTTAGACTGTGTTGCACAAATATGGTTCTGATCAGAGAAAGCAGTCCTTTTTTTTTATGATTTACTGCCAAGTTAAGCCAGGTAGGCAACAATGCTGAAGAAAAAACAAATATACAAGCTTATGATTTCTCTGGTGTACTCAGCAAATAAAGGAGGAAAAAGGAAAAAGTGTGAAGGGGTCATCTACCTGAACATGTAGATACTGTTCATAGGTCTGACGCTCAAGAAGAGATACTTGTCTGTTTTGATAAAGCTTACCACTAACTAAAGGGGTGGAAAGGTAGTCAAAGGTCTTACTCTTCTCCTGTCACAATGCTATTTCTTCCAGCCTTCTGATAATTCTTTTATTTCTGTTTAAAGTAGACTTGTGTATTAGAAGAAGTTAGTTCAGCCACCATTCTTACTTTTCAAGTACCTTTTTCTTGATTCTGCTTTACAGACTGGTAGTGCTGTTTGTGAATTCAAGAGTTAGCACACCAATTAAATTCTAATAAAGATTAAATACTAATTAGTAATTAATTAATTTAATAAGAATGAAATACTAATCAGCTAATATGACTTAAATATCAATTGTAAGTGCATATTATCTAACTCTGCCTGATTTTTTGGGCAGCTTGAAGCAAAATTTTTGAAAGATTATGAAGCTGGGGAAGGGTCTGGAGCACAAGCCCAGTAAGAAGCAGCTGAGGGAGCTGGGGTTGCTAAGCCTGGAGAAAAGGAGGCTTAGGGGAGACTTTATCACTTTCCATAACTATCTGAAAGGAGGTGTTATCCAGGTGGAGATTGACCTCTTCTCCCAGGGAACCAGCGGCAGGACGAGAGGAAATGGCCTCAAGATGTGCCAGGGGAGGTTAAGGTTGGACATCAGGAAGAATTTCTTCATGGAAAGGGTGGTCAGTCATTGGAAGGAGCTGCCCAGGGAGGTGCTGGAGTTCCCTCCCTGGAGGTGCTCAGTGACTGGATGTGGTACTCTGCACTGGTTTGGTTGACAAGGTGGGCATGGGTCAAAAGTTGGACATGATCTTGGGGGTCTTTTCCAATCCTAAGGATTCTATTCTGTGTTTCTAAAAACGTGATAATTTGTAAACACATATATATTTATATGCATTTATATTTTTCTTTTTCTTTAGGTCATTGTTATTAAGCCGCTCTCAGCAGATTCTCCTGAACTCTGATCTAAAAACATATTTGATGGAAAACTTCAGTGGCGAGCCCTGCATGCTGAATGCAAGGGAATGGGTTAAGGACCATGCAGCTGCTTATATTGACAAAGATCTTTCATCTTCCTCAATGACAGCCTCAGATGCCATGCAGTCACAAGCCACCACATTCACTCGATTGTGGATCTACAGTCATCACATTTACAACAAGCAAAAAAGAAAGAATATAATTGACTGGGCCAAGGAGCTCTCTCTGTCAGGGTTTTGCATGCCAGGGAAACCAGGTGTTGTTTGTGTAGAAGGTTTACAAAGTAGTTGTGAAGAGTTCTGGTCAAGGTTAGTTTTTCTTTGCAATTAAATGACATTAGTAGTCAGAATATTGCATTTTGTCATGTTGTACATGTGGCCAGAAGGTGGGAAATCCAACCACCTGCCAACCTGTGAAGATGTGCAAAGTATTTGTGTTTATAATGCATGTACAACTCTGAATATCCACTGCACTGTTGTTTGCAACAGTCAAAGCAACCAGTACTGCATGGTGCACATTTATTTCTGTTTTATTTTCCTCTGTGTTTCACTTTTGTAGAGGTGGACTGCAGTACCCCAGTCGTTTTAGATATGTGTGCTGTTATATCACTTTACATTCGTGTTTTATTCTGCTCCCATCATTTATCCTTCTGGGTGGTGCAGACAAAATAAGCATTGTAATTTGATTGTATCAGCTAAGACTGTGTGAGAATTCTTAGCACAGGGAAGGCAGAAGTGAACCCTGAAATGGAAACCACATCTTCATTAATTATTTTGTGAGGAATAACATTTAAGCTTTTCAGTCCTGACGAGATATTAAAAAAAAAGCTCCTGCTTATGAGAGTTTGCATGTGAGTAGTATTTCTATCACCAGCTCATGAACCATTATCTCTGTCAATATATGTACACAAATAGAATTTATTGACTTTTGTGATAGTAGTTATTCCATAGTATTTCATAAAACAGTCTTTATTTTATAGGTAGATTAATATTTCACCAATTGATTTCAGGGTAAGAAGATTAACATGGAAAAGAATTCTTATTCGGCACAGAGAAGATGTTTCTTTGGAAGGCGGAGGACATGCTGAGATCCAGAAGCAAAGAAAGTTCTCCTCTTTGGAAGAAAAATGTTTTGATGCACATGGTGCCAGAGGAAATCATATGGATTTGGGGCAACTATATCATTTTTTAGAAGAAAAAGGATGTGCTGACATATTTCAAATGTACTTTGGGGTTGAAGGACAATGAAGGGGTTGAAGATCAGCACAGGCCCCAGCACCTACGTTTCTAATTTAATCCTCTTAACAGATTCCTTAGCTTTTCTGCAACAGTTGATCAGGGAGGGAATTAATAATTCATTATTTATGTGATGAATCCAGTTTTCAATGAAAACAAATATTCAGTGAAATCCTGAATAATGAAAATGACTATATGAATGCTTTATACACTTTTTGGTATTAAGGAGATTTAGGGTACATACCTAGTTAAAATGAAAGAAAATGTGTTTGATAACCTACTGGTTAATTACAGAGCTATAGATGGAGGAACAGATGGAATATGGTGAATGAATATGCAAATAAGAAAGGACAAAAAGGCAGTGTAGGTATCTCGGGAGCGAGAACATGATGTTTACATTAATTGTTACTGTTTATGTACACTACATGAAAACTTTTTTTTTAACAATCTTCTACTTTCTACCTGAAAGTTTAGTAAGCCATGAGATCAATATTTTATTTAAAAATGAACAAAGGGAGGGGGCAAGTTTACAAGAGTCTTGCTTATGCTACCAGGATGAGCTAGGATGCCTACTCGAAGGCATAAGGCTTTTCTGTAGGTAAAAATGTTTATGCAGGTAAGAGAGATACTACGGTGGCTCCACTGCATCTGTAATTTTGGTTTGTGTAAAAGCAGCAGTTTAGCAAGGATTGGGCTCTCTTTTAGCATGCTCCAAAACTCTTGAAACGATCCTCAGCCTTCTGAATTTCCAAGTTTTCTGTCCTAAGTGCATTATGCTGTGTGAGTTTTTGAGTTGGGTTTCAACAAAGTTGTATCACTGAATGCTAATACTGTATCTAAATCCCATGGTAGAAAAAGAAGACATTGGTTTATTTGGATTAAATGTTTTATTAAATATTGATTAAATGTTTCTGTACACATCGAGTAAAATCGCTAACATTCAGATCTCTAGTATGGACTTGGAACACTTTTTGCAGGGATACTTCACACAGATATCATTCGACAAGTGTGGGTGAAACGTTTCCAAATCCAATATCCTTGTAAGTGTACAAGAGCGCCACGGCTCCATAAGGCCGCTCGAAGTTTAAAATCGATGGATTTTATATTTTTTTAAAGCACGGTGTTGAGCTCNTCGCGGTTCCGGCACTTCCCGGTGCCGTGGGAGGGGGACCGCGGGGGCCCGGCTCCCACGGCGGGGCAGCGCTGTCTTCGGGCCCGGTTGTGGTACCTGGGCCTGAGTCGTGCTTTAGAGGAGTGCGACTGCTGCTGCAGTGGTATTTGTACGGAGAGGGGCAGGAAAATCACCGCGGGTGTAGATTCAGCAAGGTACCGGTGGTACATTCGGTAGCTTTTTCTGTGCAGAGTCTTAGAATACACTCTTGCCACAAAGCCAGAGGTGATGTGACATCTGTCCTATCACTCAGGATGTAGGAGAAGTCTCGTGTTCAGGTTCTCTAATTCCTCCCTGGATTTAGGGAAGACTAAGGAACACAAAGCAGCATGTCCATAACAGCTCACACGCAGAAAAGGTGATTTAAACTCCCCAAGCTCGCAAAACTGCTGCTGTCATTAGAAAATAAAAGGTATTTGCATTATGAGGTGTCCCAGAGGACATTAAAGCATCAGTTTTCGGGCAGTCTTTCTAAAAGAGTGTGGTTGAAACGAACCTGGGTCAATGATACAATGAGCAAATGGGGTAAACTAGAAGAGGTGCTGAGCTTCAAAACACATACTGTGTGATGATATTTATTATACTTGTTACATATGCATGCTTTTGCTCCATTCCTCTAAATAATTATTGGCCACTTGGTTGGTGGGAGAATCCTTTCTTTTGTCTATGTGTGTTTATTTATTCAGAGATACAATGAGCATTCCCTGGGAGCTGTATTGACCCATGATAGGAACCAGGAAAACCAGAAGTAGTGAAGGAGGATAAATGGTTTCTTAATAAACTGTTTATAGTTTCTTAATAAATTGCTTGCAGAAGGAATTTTCTGTTAGGCTTTTTTGTATAGCAAAAAAGGCAATAAGAAGCAATAAAAGCATAACATTTTCCATAAGTATTCATGCATTATGAGAAAAGAGAGTGCTGGTTCACAGAATCACAGAATAGACTCAAAAAGGTTTGGTTTGGAAGGGACTTTAAAGCTCATCCAGTTACGCCCCCTGCTATGGGTGGGGACACCTTCTGCTAGGGCTGCTCCACGCCCCCTGTCCAACCTTGAACACTTCCAGGGATGGGGCAGCCACAGCTTTTCTGGGCAACCTGTTCCAGGGCTTCACCACTCTTACAGGCAAGGATTACATATTTAATCTAAACCTACTTTGTTTCAGTTTGAAGTCATTCTGTTTGTCCTATCAGTACAGTTCCTGATGAAGAGTTCTCTTCAGCTTCCTTGTAGGCTTCCTGCTGATACTAGAAGGATACCGAGAATTCCCTGTAGCCTTTTCTTTTGCAGGCTGAACAGCCCCAACTTTCTCAGCCTGATCCTAAAGAGAAGAATCATTTTTTAGGTCAGACTTCTGTGTCTAAAGCACAGGTGGACTTCCCTTCATGAGACTTTAATTAGAAGGTTAATTATACAATATAAATAGGATCGTATCTTCAAATGGATGTTGTGTGCAAAATAAAATGAAATAGATTATTGACTCCTGTCCCTGTTTTTTGTCAGCCTTCTAACAGTGGCCGAGCTGCAGAGCTCCTTGCCAAAGAACGTGGAACAGTGCCTGGGTTTATTGGCTTTGGAACATCTCAGAGTGATCTAGGATATGTTCCTGCAATTCAAGGAGCAGAGGAAATAGACAGCCTTGTGGATGCTGATTTCCGAATGGTGTTGCGAAAACTTTCTAAAAGGGATATCACAACCAAGTTAAAAGTAGGTGTATCCTTTCCCCCCTATAATTTATTTGTTTTCAGTTGGAGAATAATACAGTTTTCTTAACGGTGGAGGATGTAACTAACACTAATTTCACTTTGGTGGATTTGCTAGAACTGCAATCTAGAAGATATCTTGGAAAACCTGTAGCAAGGTTTATGATGCAATTATCTCTGTAGATGCTCAATTGCAAGAAATGAATTGATTTTTGGAAAAGGGAGTTGCAGTTTCTGATACAAGTTGGTAAATTACAGAACTTAACTACCTGACTTCTTAAGTCATGCTCTTGATATTTTGTTTTTAGGCTATGCAAGAGTTTGGGACGATGTGCAAGGAAAGAGAAGCGGAAGTTGTTAAAGGTGTTCTTCCTTACTGGCCGAGAATTTATTGTAAAATTTCACTAGTAAGTACTAAAGAATTTAAAGGTACTTCCTGTGACTACCTCTAAGGTGGTCTTTGTTGACCTATCTACCTTTGTTGGAATTACTGACTTGTTCTAAGAGAAACATCAAGTTGAAGGAAAATACTGTTCTTCTTTTTGTGGGCATATTTCAGTGTTGGCAGTGGGTGGAATCTTGAACTGTTGATATCTGGGCTGTACTTCCTTGATAGATCTATTAGACCTTTATGTTTAAAAGATGGTACTGTATTAGGAAAAGTTCTTTTATGTGGTTTCCAGAAAGGCTAGGGAGTCCGTTCAGTTAACATAATTATAAATCTTCTTAATCTAGGACTAATACTTGACCAGACTTATCACTGAAAGAAAACCCCAAACCCAAATATGAAAAGACCACGTGTAGCCAGATTAGCAATAAGTTTTTTGATATATTTACTGTATTTCCAGGCTCTCTGGAATGGCCACTTTTGGAAACATGATACGAGACAAAATGAATCACTATTCTTATCCATTAGAGTAATTCCTAATGTTTCTTTCTGGAGTCAAGAGTGTAGAAAATCATGATGTAAATTCATATGCAAATAAAAGATAATGATGCACAGCTTTATGATAGTTCAAATTCAAAAGATGTCATCAAGGCTTCCTGTTTCTCCTGCCTCTTGTCTGTCTGTAAAATGTTTGTATAAACTGGAAACAAAAACTGTAGTTAGGGGTGTTAGGTAAAAGTTACAATTCTGAGTGTACAACACCTTGGGAATATGATACTACTAAATTAGGACTCTCCCTGTACCTTGGGGGTACACAACACAGCTCTTGTTGTTGGTGTGTATTCTCAAGTGTACGTTTCAAATCCATTCAGTTGCAAACATGACTTTTTAATCACCCCTTTTGCTTTGAAGTACCTGAAACCAAAGGTATGTTTCTTAAACCAATAAACCTTTTGCTTTTTTTCTTCCTTTTTTTATTTAACAGGATCATGATCGTCGTGTTCGAGAAGCAACTCAGCAATCTTTCGAGCAACTGATTCTTAAAGTAAAAAAACACTTAGCTCCTTACTTAAAAAGTATCATGGGTTACTGGCTGATTGCTCAGTGTGACACTTACTCCCCTGCTGCTTCTGCTGCAAAAGTAGCTTTTGAAAAAGCTTTTCCTTCGAGCAAACAACCTGAAGCCTTAGTATTCTGTAAGGATGAAATTCTTAATGTGAGTTTATACTTTTGTATTTCTTTAAGGCTTTATATATATTAACTTCTTTTTTAAGTTTGAAACTCATCCTTCCCCTATCTGTTCTTCACGGTTAAATTTCTTTCCCACCTGAAACTTTGCTCCTGTGAGGAGACTCATAGAATGGTTTGGGTTGGAAGGGACTTTCCAAAGGTCCTCATGTTCCACCCCCTGCCATGGGCAGGGACACCTTCCATAGACCACGTTCGTCCAAGCCCCATCCAACCTGACCTCGATCACTTCCAAGGATGGGGCAGCCACAGCTTCTCTGGGCAACCTGTGCTATGGCCTCACCATCCTCACAGGGAGGAATTTCTTCTGTAAGGAAATATAAAAAAGAAAAATAATAAAGAATGCAGAGAAAATAATATATCTGTTTTTTTGGACTTGAGATGAGAATGACTGGAACCAGAGGAATGACTAGTGAATTTCCTTGTGTGCATTCCTATGTAATGATGCTCAGTCAACACATAATGTTGCTAACAGAGCGAGTAATGATGCTGGAGTAGTTTAGCTGCAGTGAAAAAGGAATGAGGAATGCTGAGCAGTGTTTCAGCATCTACAAGTTTAGTTCTGACCAAAGTTTATGCTCTTCTGCTAGTCAGATATGATACTGAATTGACTGAATTAAAAAAAGGTAAAAGATTGCATTGGTGGCCCATCATATACAAATGTAACTATTTTGATTTGCCTCAGTTTGGCTTCTTTTTAGCAGGGGCACATTGGCATAGGGCTGCAATTTACTAAGTAGTACGAAGAATTAATTCAAACAGCACCACAGCTGCTATGTTCAGCATGAGTCAAATTCTTTTCTAGCATGTTTACTAGCATGTCTAAAAATACTAGAAAGACAACTCAGAGGTTGTGGGATTTTATTGTAGGGCTATCTGAATAATATATGGACTATATTGTTCGCATACAAATATTAGATTTCTTTTTGTTCATATGTATTATTTTGTTCCCCCCACAGGTACTTCAAGATCACCTTCTGAAAGAAACAGCTGATACACTCAGTGACCCTCAGTATGTTTGTCTGCTTTAATGTATATTTAAGTCCTTAAATCTTGGTCTGTTTTGGGTTCTATGTCCCTGGAGGTAGTAGATTTAGTTTTGTTTCAAGAGACAGAATAATTATTTGAGTCCAGATCCCCCCAACTTTGTTTGGGACTTAAATATAAATGGTTTTGAAAGTATCATCAGTTATCTAATTCTTGTTTCAGCTCTTTTAAGAATAGCACTTGTGAGTAGAAGGGAGATGAGATGACTTGAAACTCTTCTTTTCTTAACACTTTATAATGTAATATAGAACCTATGGAACATTGCTGGCACCTGAAATCAAAAGAACAATGCAAAAAAAAATGAAGAACAGTTTAGTTTAGAAAAACTTGGGATGCCTTCTGCTTTGTTTGCAATTCACTTTTTTGTTTGCTTTGCTTTCTGAGAACTGTACCAGAAGAAGAAAGGGAAGCCAAATTTTTGCGGATTTTGACCTGTTCCTTGTTAGCTTTAAAAAAGTTGCTCAGCATGTTACCAAAGAAAGAGATGCATTCATTGGAGGAGAAGTTAATGTCACTTCTATCCCAAAACAAATTTTGGAAATATAGCAAACACAGCGCGTCACAGGTGACTTTTTAATGTCTTCTTTATTTTGCTTGGTTTTTGTTAAAGGTAATACACTTAACCTAAGGAAGTGTTAGTTTCTTGTATTCTACAAGGATGAACTTTGTACTTTGCTTAGGTTTGAAACAGCCTTCAGGTTTCTAGGTTGATTCCAGAAAGGCTAAATAGACTGTTCAATTAACATAATTATAAATCTTTTTGATCTAGGACTAATACCTGACCAGACTTAATATAAAAAAAAAATCCCAAACTCAATATAGACAATATTTCTTGAAAATTTGTCCAGTAAGCTAAATTTTTATTTCCATATGATCATGATCTACTTCTTGGCAATCTGCCACAAATAAAAATACGTGTACAAAATACAAACTCTGTCAACTTACAGCATGTGTTCTTAGTGCTTTTGGATTTTCATCTTCTAACTATGTTACTGGTCTTTAGTCTGCCCAGGCCAGCAGTGCATAGAGTGATGAATTCATGCAATAGTATTTTGTTCAAAAGTTTTAAGTTCCTTTTGGGAAAAAAGCCTTATGAGAAGTATACAAAAATACAACTTTTGATAAGCATTTTATCACTAAACCAGTTACGTTAAAATATTTGATAAGACTGTTTAATAACTTCTTTGTTTTTCTTCATTTATAATAGTATATTAACGTTTGTTAATAGGATAAAATACAGGGATGGCATGTTGTAAGGTTTTGTTGTCTTTTTAAGGAATTTTCTAAACTCCATGTAGTGACAAATTCTGTTTTTTCTTCTGTGGACTCTGTCAGGTTCGCTCAGCTTTCTTTGAGCTGATTTCTGCTTTTTGCCACCACTTGCCTGAGGTGGTGAGAGCTGAAGCACCAAGAGTTTGTCCTGCTGTTCTTCTCAGCATTAATGACAGTGATGCAGTGGTGTGTCCTGCTCTTTGGGAAGCAGTGCTTTATACTATCACCACTATTGAGGTAATGTGGGAAACCTAAGGGCAGATATTTTCATCAGTTAACTTTTCACCAAGTGTTGTTGTTCTCTGTGTAGAGTTAGGAAGACAGGCTTGACTGGGTTTTCTTTATGATTAATAACAGGAACTTCTTAAGGCTACATCCTCCTTCTTTCAGTGTAACTTTCAAATATATAATGTTCAGCATTTCTGAAAATTAGAGTTGTTTTATGACTTTAATTAACCTGAAACCCTTTCATTAAATGTAGTTACTAGTAAGTCAAATAATGCTTGAAACCTTTTTCTATGTTAAGGAGAGTTACAAAAATGACCTGCAGTGTGGTTTTGGTTAGTGTGTTTCCCCTTCAAATGTAAGGGTTCTATAGTTTTTTCTTCTTTTTTTCCTTAATTTTAAGTGAAACACAAGCTGTTAATACATTTATTAGCAGGATGAGTTGCCACAGACTATGATGCTTTGAGGGTTTAATGCTACAGATCCCTTTTACAACTGCTGGAATGAACTGTAACAAGTTTTCGTGAAGAAAAACCCCTTTACAGTCTTTGTTCAGCTTGTTATAAATATAGGTACCTTGAACTATAATAAATATTATAATAAATAAAATAAATAAGATGACAAAAAATTTTAGCGGGGGGAAAGTGTCAAAGCATTTTCTAACCATCAGAAAATTTTTGAAGAGAGTTTTGAAGTTAGTGATACTTCTAAAGTCAGTCATTGGTTGGTCTTGATAAAGGGAACTTAAAATTAAATACAGGTCTAATTACAATAGTGATTTCTATAAAGCATCATGAAAGCATTATTAAAGAGAAACCTTTAATTGCGGTTGGCTAACATGGTCAATTGAGTTTAAACAATGCAGAAATAGTTTTATCATGTTAGCTTTTTAAATTCACAAGCCAAAATAGGGAGAAAGTGATTTTAAAGAACACTGGCAAGTGAGTAACTTAACAGAATTTAAATTTCACAATAACTGGTTTCAGCTATAATACAGGGTTGTAGGTTAAATGGCTAGCTTGGGAGTTCTTCTGAGACAACATATTGTTTTTTAATTTATAGCAAGTGACTTTCTTTCTGTAGGACTGTTGGAGTCATGTAAATGCCAAAAAAGGAGTTCTGCCAAAGCTCTGGACAGTGCTTCGAGAAGGTGGGCAAGGATTAGCTACTGTTATCTACCCAAACCTCCTGCCCTTCATTAGCAAGGTGCCTCCTGACGTTGTGGAACCGAAGCTGGAATACTTCAGAGTTTTTTTCAGCTCTATGATTCAAGGGTATGGACCACAAATTTATTTATTTGGAACCAGTCTATTTTACATTTGGAAATAAAGAAACTAAGCATTTAAAGATGAATGAGAATCATACTTCAAAAATTCTTTTCAATATCTAAAACTCGAGTCAGTCCTTTGTGGTTGTTCCTATTGTCTTAAATCTTCAGCTTTCCTTTTGATTTTATTACATCTTCCTTACATGAAGCATTCTTACCTTTCCTTGTCAAAGCTTTATGTTTATTCCATGACCAGTTTGAATATGGAAAATCAAAATTATAATTAAGGGTGACTCTTAAGAATCAGGCTCTTCTTACCAAAATACACCAAAAGTGTGTAATTCTTACAGAGGGGATTAGCCTTGTGATAGTGACATTTCCTTTACAAAGGAGCTGTAATTCTCGTGATACTGATTTTTAAAGGATTGAAATTGCTTTTACTTTGTGCCTTTAAAATACATAAAGACCAACTTTCTATAAAGTGTAATTTAAATGTGCACCTGTGCATTTTGTACTCAAAAACATACAGAAATTATTTTATGAAATACTGAAATTTCATTTATTTAAACAAAAATTAGTTCTCGACTGATGTTGATGTGGCAATTAGCAGAGCTCTTGGAGAAGAGAGTTACGTAGGGGTTTAATTGAAAAGTGCATAGAATTTTATTACAAGTAGTAAAATGATTGTAATATTTCTGTGATAATTTGTGTGATCTAATATTTATTAAAAAGCAAACAAATTGCAGTTTTTCAGACTCAAAACTGGTGAAATTGTCTGGAGGTGGGTTTTTTTTTTTTTTTTCTTTCTTTTTTCTTTTTTTTTCCTTTTTTTTTTTTTTTCTGTAATGACAGAAAGTGACACTTTCTGCACCTCTGTGGTGTGTGTGGAAAATTGCAAAGGAGTTTTGAAAGCCGTCTGCAACATGAGACATTGTGCTTGACTGTATATGGTTTCTCTGTTTATGTAGCTTTTTTTTTCTGAATGCTAAAACTGGATGAAGAAGTTATTTTGATTTATGTTCTATTAAATTCCTGGGTTTATTGACTTTGTAAATAGAGTTTATTTTGACCTGACTCCTATAAATAATTCTATGATCCTCTTCTCTCATACTGGTGTTGGCTGGATCAGAACAACATAACTGGGTTTTGGTGACATTCATACTGGGTTTCCTGTGTGTCCTCTCGCAGGTTGTCAAGTGAGAGGACAATAGCCAGCCCTTCAGAAAGTTCAGCAATTATAACTGCATTTATGGAGTGTCTGTGCTTTGCTGTGCTACAGAAAAGAGAAGAAGAAGACCAAAACCAAATCCAGATTCATCAAATGCTTATATGTGACCAGGTATTCATCAGAAATACTGAATATTGTTGTGTGTAGATTTAGTAATGCAAAATTCAAGAAAAATGTGAATTCTGGTTGAGGATTTACTTCTCTGTTGAGAGTTTCTCTAGACTTTATGAAAAAAACCACACAGAATTGCAAAGGCTGGAAAAGCCCTTTGAGATAATCCAGTCCTGCTGTCAGCCCAGCATCACCAAAATTGCCCCCAGACAATTGCCCCCAAGTGCCTCATCCAGGCATCTCTTAAGCACGTGCAGAGGTGGTAACTCCACCACCTCCCTGGGCAACTTATTCTAATGACTACACTTCCAGTGATTTTTTTTTTCTAATACCTGGTCTGAATTTCCCCTGCTGCAATTTAAGGCCATTCTGTTTCACCCTTTCACTTGAGACATGGCAGAAGAGACCCACCCCCACCTCCTTTCAGGGAGCTGTAGAGAGCAATGTGTAACAAAAGTAATTGTACTGAATTTAGTTTTTTTTTTTTCTTCCTATAAAATCATCCTTTTACTGTGCAATTTAAGTTATATTTAAGGGAAAAAAGAGTGCCTCCCACCCTGTATGTCATTATGAAGTATTGAAGCATGAATAATTCTGATATTTGCAGAATTGCTTCCAGAATATTTTTCAGAATTATATAATTTCTAGTCATTATAAAGAATAAAATGATTTTATTTATCCAATTATGAATTGGATCGCTGTTCTTTAATACTTTTTTTTTTCCTTTATAGCTAATTCCTTTTACCAATGCTGTAATTAAGGAACCCAAGTTACAAAAGGGACCATTATTTTATCAAATAGCAGAAATGCTGAGTTCCTGGGAAGCTAAAGCAGAACTCTCCAGTGGTGATGTCACAGATGAAGTTTTCCGGAAGCTGTTGTCAGAATTTTGGGACCATCTTTTAAAAATGTGTATTCTTCATGTTGATAGACTGGATGCTGATGAGAAATCATTGTTTGCCATATCTGGTATGCTAGAAATTCTTCAGAATCCAAAGAGTGCTATGAAACCAAACTATAGAAAATCTCTAAAAATCAGATTTACAGACGAGCACGAATCCGAAAGCAACACAGAGAATCGAAAGCTCACAGAAGTGAGAAATGGTGACTCTGTAATTCAGGCTGAATTGCAGCAAACTTCATGTCTAAGGAAAGAACCTCTAGAGAATTTAGTCTGCAACCTTGCTGAGCTGAGCATTGTGTATGTCAATGAACAGAAGTCAGAACTGCATTTGAAATTTCTCTCTGCTCTGCTCAACTCTTTTTCCTCAAACAGAGTTTTCCAAGTACTTTTAAAGCAGGGAAATGATGTAAGCCCTGCTCAAGCTGAATCCCAAATTGAAATGAAATCTCATAACCGAAGTCCATCTGTACAATTTCTGTATATGAATTTAATAACTTGGCTGAAAGAAGACTGGAGAAAAGACACTAATTTCCTGGTTGATATTTTGTACAGTGTACTTCATTGTTGCAACAATAATGATGAAAGGAAAGTCATTCTTGATGATTTAACAAAGGTATGATTTGTACATTATGTTATTAATTTTTATCAAAGTCATCACTTTTTGTGGGCTGTGGTTCATTAATAATCTTACTTTGGCACTGTCACATGGAAGATAATACTATATGAATTTGGGTTAAGTTCAGCATAAGGAAAGTAATTTTAGAAAAGTTTGACATGATAGTGTTGGGATGAAAGGTTCTGTCCCTTTCTATATGGTATAAATCATTTTAAAAAAGTAACATCAGAATTTCTCTGCTCTTGCTTCTTTATACATTGTACTTCTATAGTAGTCATTGGTAGCCTTTATAAAGTATAAATGCAGTCCCTTATTTTGTTTTAGAGAAAGATTTGGAAGACAAAAATGATATAATCAACTTTGTTACTGAATTGTAGCAGCTTCTGCTTATGCCCTACAGAACAGTTGAAATGGCATTATTGCTTCCTATTCAGGAAACGTTTTAATTAATTATTGGGGCATTTTGTTTTTTCTTTTCAGATGGATCTGAAGTGGGTTATTTTTCTCCAGATAATTCAAAAGGTACCTCTTAAGATTTTCTTTGTTCTTGTTATGCATAGTTTTAGTAATCCTCATGGATCCTCATAGTAATCCTTAAAGATGTTAGCTTTAAGACTCACATCTGTTTGTAGTGATAATTTCCATAGTTTGAAAATCTTACAGTTTTCAGAGTAGTGTTTGTTTTAAATGCACTTAAATCTGGAGACCATCTTAAAAATGAAATAATGCCAAAACAAAAAAATATTTTATCCCTTCTGGTTTTGGTCAGTTTGCTTTTTGAGCCAGAGGGATTCCTGATTTGTTGATCATATCTTCTAAGATAGAGAGAATGAAGCTGGGGATTAGACCAATAATTTAAATGATTATTTATATCATCATCCTTACAAGCTGCTTATAAGGAAAAGGTAGTATTACATTTTTTCACACTGAATATTGAGAAACTGACATTTAAGTGATTTCATGGGATGAAATGGGAAGTGTATGACAAATTTTTGGACAAGAACTCATAGCACTTGACTTAACAGTCCAGTGCATAGACCACAGGGTCTTCCCTCACATACGCTGTGTATTTTAGGACTACTCAGTTTTTATGATTTTGTAACTTACAATGGCTCATCAGCAAAATTATGTTTTTAATTTGTGGTCTATTTCTTCTTAAAGAAATTCAGGTGCTGTACACAGTCTTTATGTTATAAATAGACTTTATTTCAGCCAACTTGGTCATCCTGAAGTTATTTTTCTAATTCCAGTGTAGGGATTTCCTGAGCTTTATAGTTGGAGAAGAAAGGTAAAAGGTAGCATTTTCAGAAGGTGACTTGTTTCACTCTGCAGTAGAGATCTGACCCAGCCATAAGTTGCTTTCTCCGACAAAGAGAAAGTTGGGGGTGTTGTTGCAGATATAAAATCTAAAGACTGTTTGTGGAGATGAGATAATTCCCACTCTGTGTGTGCAAGGTTGACATATTAATCTTATGCTTAGTAATAAAAGTTAGTAGTTAATAATAGGTTGCCCAGAGAAGCTGTGGCTGCCCCATCCCTGGAAGTGTTCCAGGCCAGGTTGGATGGGGCTTGGAGCAATTGGGTCTAGTGGAAAGTGTCCCTGCCCATGGCAGGAGGTTGGTACTTAAACTGGAATTTGGAAGATGATCTTTAAGGTCCCTTCCCAAACCATTCTATTATTCTATACTGCCAAAAGCTTCTTGGAATTCTTTTCTTGTGATCCAGGCGTGCTCAAGCACAATGAAACTTTCCTTAATCTCTGACTGGCTGAAAGGAGACACTCTTGGAGAAAGACTGGTAATGCTGGCAGATGATCTGTGTCACGTGGGTTTAAAACCTAGAGCAGCCTCACCAGAATCAGCCTCTTCAGAAAGGTGGACCCTCCTGAGCTTGGTGTTGTCGCAGAACGTTAAAAGTGGTGAGCATTTATAATCCTTGGAGTTTGTGAAGTGTAAATGCTGCACTTAGGCTTTGCATAAGGTTGAAAGGAATTTGGGATATTCCAGAACACTTCATGTAAAGCATTTAGGCTTTCTTCTGGTAGATTTTTGTTGATTGCTTGGGTTTTGTTGGGGTTTTTGTTTCTTTGTTTTGGGCTTTTTTCATACCTGAGCCAGTTTACTACATCCAATTTAATTTTATAAACGCTAACTTGCAGCAGCAACTGCCCTTTTTTTGGTCCACATTGCCAAATGAGGGGAGGGTTTAAAGAGAAGATTGATATTTGCAAGTTTTGAAAAGTTGAGGAAAATTTAAGTAAGCTTGATCATCTATTAGCTAATGTGCTGTAAAATAATATGAATTTTTAAACCATACCATGTGAAATTTACCTTCAAAACTAGAATGCTAAGTAAATTGTTATGGACCCATGTGTGTTTTAGTAATGCCTTGTTACAGGACCTTTGGGTTGTTTTGAGCCATTTCCATTTATGTTCATATCTTTTTAAAACTCTGTGTGTGCTCTTATGCTGTATGCGTAATCAGATTTTTTAAATTAATAGCATCCTATTTAATTTTTTCCTTGCATTTTTAGTATCTGATATATTCTTCTAGGGGAATTTAGCTTTTTTCATGTTTTCCATGTAAACTCAGCATTTGCTTTGATCCCTGAGGTGACATGTTTCCGTGTCAGTGGATGCTGTGCACATTAATGGTGCTTCCAAATTTCAAAGATGCACACAGGCAGCTCACTGTGATGGATGTTCTTAGAAAAGGCATCTGGAAGGTGTCCTAAGATTGTTTTTTCTGGTACTGGAACTTTTGATGTAAAGGACCATCAGGAAAATCTGTTTCCTCTCTCCACGGAGAGTTCAACAAATGTGCTTGTGAGTCAGTTATGTTCCAGGGGTGATTGTCCAGTGACTCTTTGACTCTAGAGCTGGAGGCACTCTTGATCTTACTTTCTGCTTGGTGCTGGATTATCTGTTTTTAATTCATACTGGATAAAGTTTAAGAGATTTTGAGGAGCTATGGTGGTTCTTGACTTAGTCATTCAAGCCAAAATAGTGTATGTGGATTTTCAAAAGGATTTTGAAAAAAGGATTTTTTCAAAAGGATTTTTTAACCTTATCTAAGGTTCTTAAGGTAAATTGTCATGGAGGAAATAGACAAGCCTTTCATGGATCAGTAGCCTATTATGATAGGAATTTAAGGGGGGAAAGGATAAATACTGAAATGAAGATAATTGTTTTCGATAAACAATTCATAGTGATCAAAACTGAAACATCACAGACCTGTAGCAGTGCGGTGTGATACTGAATGCTTAACTGATACAAAAGATTACAAAAGAAATCCAAAGCCAATAAATATTACAAGTATACATGGGAAGAACACAGGTCTAACTGTATCAATTCAATGATAAGCTCTGACATGTTAAAACTCAGAGATCTGCAGTCATTGTGGTGTTTCCCTGTAAGTGACAGGTTGTAAAAAGGCAGTAAAAAAGCAGTAATACAGGTTATTAGGAGCTGCTATGAAAAAAACAGAGGGCAAATGAAAGTTATTATAGCATATAGTAAATACACTGAATATGTAGTCAATATCTGGAATACTGCATGTAGTTTTGGTTGCTGCAATATTCTTGTTCACCTCTATGCTTTTGAAAAATGTGTAATAGAATTAGAATATGTGCAAAGAAATCTGGCAGGGATGGTTAGATGAACAGTGGCTTCTGCTTGTAGAGGCAGGAAAACAGACTAGAGTTTGTCAGGTTGTAGTGGAAGTGATTAGGGATGGGGTTGTGCTTAAGAGCCATACAATCATCATTTGTATAGAAGATGCAAATAGTGAGAGATTTATCATTGTTTCTTTCAGTGGAAGGACCTTAGTTTCTAACAGATGCTTAGATAGTGGTCTTGAGGGACAAGAAAAGTACACTTCTTCATGCAGTTTATAATTCAATAATGGAACTCATTGCCACAGGATACTGTAGAGCTTGAGGATAAATGGAATTGGCTTGCTTGTATCCCATGAAAAAGGAACTAAGCATGTTCATGACTATCTGTAATAGTCTGGTGAAATCTTTGGCTCACAATTGGTTGCCAGAGGCTAGGAAGGCATAAAAGGGGGAGGGATCACTCTGCACTTGCTCTATTTTATATGCCTTTTTCAAAGCTGCTTCAGCTGATTTGGAGAAAAGATACTTGGCAATGTGAAACATTGGCTGGTGTCTGTGAAAAAAGGGAGTTTAGGTATCCATTAGACTGAAACAGCTTTGCACTTTACTTTGCATTCAAAATTAGTAAATAGGAATCAAACTGGTCCATATTAATGTGGACATGCATCTTTGCATAGTCATGTTTATCAAGTTACCAAAGCATACTGTCTTTTTCCTCTGCCCAGTAGAATCACTGATTGGTGAAACTTTTGTTGAAAGGATTATTGATAAACTTCAAGGAGCTCTGTCCAAAGCGAAGGATCTTTCTGAAGCTGGAAATACTGAACCATCAGTATCTTTCATCTGCGATGTGGCCTCGAGCTTTTTCAGCTCAGTGAAAGGCTGTTTGCTGATGCCATCCTCAGAAGACTTGCTCCTTACCATCTTCCAGCTGTGTGCTCAGAGGCAGCATGCAACACACTTGACAGGTAATCTGGAAAAAGAACTTCAGCCAAGCTTTTTCAAAGTTGGTGTTTACATCTAAATTCCTTATTTTCATGAAGTAGAATCATGTGATAGAATACTGAGTTCACATACATTAAGCATTTGCAGCTGTAACT
>VZTN01025521.1:0-59906 GCA_013400515.1 Erpornis zantholeuca | reverse complement strand
AACATAAAACTCTGTGCTTTCATTTACAGTGCCCATAGCTACTACTAGGCATCAAGTCCTGGACAAATCCTTTACAAGGATTTTGAAGCTTTTTTGATGCTAGTATCAGCTAACTTGGAGGCTGTGATATTGCACACCTTTTGGAGTGTAACAGAAGTTATTTAAAGTCTATGAAATATAACAAATGAACACTTTTTGTTCATTTTGCAATCTGGGGAGTCTATGAAAAAATATGTGCAATCGCTTCATTACAGATAACATGTATTTATTCTGAAACCATTTATATTGGCCAAGTTGCCCAGACAAATCATGATCCATTGCCTTTCTCTATCAGTGTCTCATGTCCAGGCTGAGATCCTGATTTATATTCTTTGAATGCAGAATTTGAGAGTGTTAAATTGGTACATGCATTTACTGACATTAATACAAGTAAATACAATGTTTCAGTATTGTCATAGAATTGGAAACCACTGTTGCTTTATAAATGACTCTTGATGTTGTGAATGTTCAGTATTTGGGTAGAAAGATCTGTGGTTTTGGGGACCATATGGACATATGGTAGCAGACAACAGGAACATCACTCTTATTCTCAATTAAATTAAATCTTACCTGTGTGTCAGAGTTAATTTAAAATTGCTCTGCAACAAGAAAGCTGTATATGTGCCCCCGATAGTTTTTGCATGTAACCACAGAAAAGAGAATTGTTTTCCTACTCTAGGATCTTTAGGCATGTGATTGTTGCTGTATGCTGTACATTCTAATTAGAGTTTACTTGTTTGTAGTGGTTTTGCTTGTCCATTTATTGTTGTTTTGTTTTCTTTTTTCTTTTCCCTACAAAGATTTACTTGTATGCAAATTAAAACACACTTGGATGTCTGGTGTAAATTCACTGGTGCATCAGCTTCAGACCACTCAGAAACAGAGCACATTTTTGCTTAAAGCTGCCCTGTGGGTCAAGAATCAACTTCAGTCTTCCTCTTTGGACGTTAAAAGGTAATTAGGATGCAGATGTCTGTTCCATAATGTGTCGTTCTCCAAAACAATCCAGGATCAGTGCTATACTAGCCTTTATTTAATTGACATCTGTATTACTGAGAGACTTTTCAGCCTGTTGGAGGCAGTGGGTAGAGCAGAACTTAAACCACCCCTGATACAGCATGTATGGAGCATTGTATCAGTGAAAAATATGCAGGTGGCTCTTAATGAATAGCTCCAAACTTGTTTGCAGTGTTTTCTCCTTTTCTCAGTCTTCAGGTTTTGATCTCTGCAGTCAGTGATCTGTTGTTGAAGCTCATGGAAGCTGATGGACAGTCTGGATATCTTGTGAGAGCTTATGTTGAGCACATCACACCGAATGAAACTGAGTGGGGGAAATTGCACGAGTCTCTGTGCTCTGAGGTATGGAAATGATAATGGATTGCACAGGGTGGTCAATCTTTCCTCAAGCCTCTGTCCCCTGGGGTGGTAAGCATTCTTTTGCCATGGCACTGCACTCACGAATATCATATGTTTGTGCAGATGTTCTTTTCAACCTCTGTCCATAAAGAAGACAAAATCTTAGTGTTTATGGACCCATCCAGTATTACTGGAGAAAAATCAAAATCCATGAAATTACCCTTTTCTGCATGGAACACCAGCAACTTGCTTTACAATTCAGGAATTTTATCTGACAGAGTATTCATTGTGAAGATGTTCTTATCTTTAAGTTAATTCTTTGTAAAGATTAATTTTGTGAAAGATGCCAATATCTGCAGAGGAACATGGTGTGCTAACTATCGACAAAATGCTGACAATACATAGAGTAGAGAGTGGGGAAGGACACAAATCTCCTGTCCAGCCACCAATCTTCAGTAGTCCTAGAATTTTTTGTAAAATACATAGAGTTCTAAAGAAATGTGTTTGTTTCTGAGGCAGAAGTGCAGTTCCAAATTACTGCTTTGCAATTAGGTTTTTAATACACTGGGTCATCCTCACCATTGTGCTTTTGATGTCAATGTGTATGTTTCATGGTTATTTCTTAATAATTCTGGATTTTCAAGGTTAAACAGATAAAAGTATTTTTTCAAACTCTTTTTATGCACATATTACAGTGGATGCACAAGCCTCTTTTGGAAGGAAGACTTAGTATGAATTGTGAACCTCTGGGATCAAGTGTCAAGCTGTGTGGCACAACTAAACTTCCAGGCCATCTGTGTACTTCAGCCTTATTAAGTAAAATGGTACTACTTCAATTGAAAAATGGTGTAGTCCATGGAAATGATGATGCTGAAAGAAAGAAAATTGATAATATAAGTAAGTTACAATGGTAAAACTTAAAGGAATTTTATTTTGTAGTAGTTGTAACGTGAACTGAAAATTAGAAATGCATAGTTAAAGTTTGGCATACAGGTATGAGAAATTATTCTTTTACCTTTTGCTGCTGTTTTTCTTTTTGTTCAGGTCTCCTTTAAAAGTGCATGCAAATGTAGTGTTTATATTCCTGGACCTCTTTTGGTTATATACATCCTATCTCAACAGAACTTTGAACTGGGAGAAGTGTGAACTTTCAATGAACTTCAGATTTGTTCATTGCCAAAACACACCATGCACTGGCATGAGTGGGCAGTAAGAACTGTATGCCTCCCTTGAGGGTTTAGCCATAATGTAAAGATAATTTGAGACAACAATTTTTCTTAATTCCATGAGGTGGAATCTAGTTTCCTTTTATTTTAAGAATGCTGAAATTAAATGCAGCATTACCAAATTAACAATTCTATCTCCAAAAAGCTCACCATGATGAAAAATGTAACTGTTTAGTGTGCGTCTTTGAAGGAACCACATGCTAGCTCTTATCAGATTTGCTTGGTTTTCTTCTGGACTTAGATATTGATTGCCTTGTCTGCAAGAAATACATATTTAAAAAAGGGGGAGAACAGAGAGGAGACATGTCATGCTTAATTTGCTTTAAAAATTCTTGACTATCTAGAATAGATTACTGTAGCCTTTTTCTCTGATGTGTTATGATACAATAGCAAATATCTAGTTCATGCTCTGAAGCACCTGAGATTGCATGTAAAAATAATGTCTTTAATGCATTGAACACATACTAAAAAAAGCAACAAAAACTTGACCTGAGACTTCTTGGTTATTCAAGTCAGTAGTCATTTATAAAGAACAGCTGTTGTTTAATTAGTTGCAGAACTGTTGTACTCATTACAATGGATTGAAGAATTGGAGAATCCCCCTAATCTGCTTCTGGAATATCTTCATATGTTAGAAGAGATGCACATCACATATGAGGAGTTCAGTACTCTGAGTAGTACAGCTAGCCTGCAGCAAACTGTATTTGACAGGTATGTGAGAACAAGTGAAACAACTCTTAGCTCTGTCTTCACAGTTTGTATTGTATAGAGTGCCACTTCATTTCCATCTGTGTGTTGATTCAGAATGGATCCAAATGCTTTCGTGGCAAACCCTGAGCATCTGTATATATTAACCAGGGTCTTTCTTCTTCTTTGAAGATCAGAGGAACATGGAAGACTCTGGTCCTTAACCATGGCCAAAGTGATCCATGCTGAAAACGCTGTATCCTGGGAGTGGAAAGAACTTTTCAAGACAACAGAAGGGTATCTTAATACTGCTGCCTATAAACTTGTGGTTTGTTGCGAATGTTGATAGTGTGAAATAATCTTGATTCTGACCAATGACAACTGAGGCTGAAAATGAAGTGATACATGTGTATGGCATGCAAAGTCAGACTCAGATTAGCATGTGGGATTAGTCATTTCAGGGGATATTACATTATGAACTAACTGATACTTTGTTTCCTAGTTCAGTTTTTGAGTTCATTTTGTTCTTGATGTTTGCTTGTATGATGAATAGGTTCCTTCCATTAACAGAGGGCAGATTGCATACACTTCAGTGTTTATCACCTTTCTTAATTGAGGAAGAAAAGAGAGAACTTGTCTTCCATTGTGTGGCCAAACTTATGACATGTACACAGACAGAGCTTTCCAGCACAGACGGTGAGTATACTCTTACCTCAGTCTAGTTCATTAGAATTTAAGAACATTATTTTGTAATAATGTTTACTTTTAGATAAAACATATTTACTATTATATTGCTTTTCCTGTAAAGAAATGCCTTTTCAGTTTGCCTATTTCTTCTAGACTGTTTGGCATAGTAGTTTTCTGCATCATTCAGAAAGTAAAAGCTCTACTGCCAGGTACAAAATTAGAACTAAAAGATTTAGACTGATATTAAGCATCTTGATGTTGCTGTAGTTCTTGGTAGATAGCTTGATCTATCTCATATAAGCACGTCTGTTAATATTAAAGTTTTCCATGAATCATTTAGGCTTTACACAGTATACAAAAACTGGTCAGGATTGTCTTTAGATGCTTTGACAAGAATTCTTTCACAGAAATTTACATACAATTTTTGAGTAGCTCCTCCAATTGAAAACTACACTACATTAACTGTCTGCAGCTGTGGAAAATTACTTAAGAGGTGATTGAGATGTATTATGATATTGCTTTTACTATAACTACTTAATTTGGGTCTGTGTTTTCACAAACTTGCTGCTTTTCAAGAAAATTATTTGGAAATGCTCAAACACAAGCCTTCTATCTGTATGAATTAGATATTATTTAAGAGAAAAGTTTTTTCTGTTTTTGTTCCTTGCTGCTTTTGTGTGTTCTTGCACACACTCTTATATTGATCAGTCTGCATGAAAACAGAAATGTAGGTTTTGTATTTTGTAACATAACTGTGCTTATTTAAATTGAAAAAAACCTGTATTTGGTTACTTTAAACTGCAGACATCTGTCCCTTGGCAGTGTTCTCAGGATTTCAGATGAGTTCTTCAAACAGGTGTTCATCAGGTGTGAAAATTGTCAGTGTTAGTGTCATGCAGCAATTAATTCGTAAAAATCTCTACTGTGGTAGTTTCCTACTCTTTCAACTTAGTTGAGACTTCTGGCTTTCAAAGTGAACCAGTGAGGCAAACAAATGTGCTTGGGAAACTTTAAACAGAAGAAAATGGAAGAATCCTCACTCCTCTGTTGTGGAGGTCTTTTATTTGTAATTGGCATTTCCCTTCTACTAGTTCTCAATTTTCTAGGGATTCCTGAGCAGAACATATATGTCCAAATTCACATTAACTGGGATGTAGGTTGTAGCCTACCATTCCAGTGGTCTCTTTCTTTTCAGGTCAGGAAAATGCTGCTAAAGTTGTTTAAGGGAAGCAGGGGTTTGTTTCATTGGTTTTCCTATGCATATGTGATACTTTACTTCTTTGTCATTTTTGGAAATGTACATTTTCTCCAAGAAATCTAGATAAATACAGTTCTTCTTAAAAATAGAAAACAGTACTAATGCTACAGTTGTACTTCACTCTAAAAGTAAAAATTAACATTCCAACTAGAACTCTGATTAACATTCCAATAATACTAGAATTCATAACTTTCAGTTGCATTAATTATTCTTATTAGTCTTAATTATCTGTCCAAATTATTGCTTAGCATACTATATTTTTAGTAGCACAAAGAGATTTCAATCTTAGCAGGTATTTTTCCTTTTTAAAGTTTTATAAACTATCACTTAATCTTACAGGAGATGGGGTTTTTTTTAAGTTTGGATTGGATATAGTATTTTGATTGAACATTGACATCAGTGGATTAAGCATTTAAAGAAGAAAGCTTAGGTCTTATCCAAACTGTCTTACAATATTAAAGTTAAGTTCTATTGACACACATTCTAATGTTTGTTTTGTCTTGCTAATTAAGGCTATTGAGTATACATTTTTATTATGCCATAGGAGCATTTGGGTGTCTTTCCATTTTGAACTCCTGCTTGAAAGATAGAAGTATTGATTGTGATCATCTACTACCTGCAATATTGAAAATCATAATATCTTGGAAAAATGATAATGAGGACAGCTTTCTCTTTAGCTGGTGGGTGCAACTTTGAGATAATTTGACTTTTTTTTATTTCTAAGACAAGAGTTTAAAAATAGAGACTAGTTATTGATTCAGACAAAATCAATCTGTACAACTGCCATCTACTGCTCTAATATTACATATTTAAGCTCTTGTAGAACCCTTGGTTTAATATATCTGTTATTAGTTATTTACTAATTTACATACTGCAGAAAATTACCTGGATGGTTGAAGGCTGAGAAACTAAGGAGCTTTGTAAATGCTTTTGGAAGATGTCAGCTGTTTTCAAATGCATTCAGAACTGACCAGCTTCTGTAGGTGTTGCTGGATATTCAGCTCCAAGTTCTAAATGCTTATTTTGGCAGCAGGAGGAAAACTTGCATGCCAAACTTAGGTGTGTCCATCTTTTAAAGTTCTGGACTCAAAAATGTACCTTGAAAATCTTCCAGCGAGGAGTGAAAATCAACTGAGATTTATTTGTCTTGACTATAGTGAGAAAAATCCAGGCAACAAAGTTTCAAAATAATCACAAAACTATAGAGTGGTCTGGCTTGGAAGGGACCTTAAAACTCATCCAGTTCCACCCCCTGCCATGGGCAGGGACACCTGGCACTAGACCAAGTTGCTCCAAGATCCATCCAACTTGACCTTCAGCACTTCCAGGAATGGGGCAGCCACAGCTCCTCTGGCAACCTGTGCCAAGGCTTCACCTCCCTCACAGGGAAGAATTTCTTCCTAATAATAAAACTAAATAAAAACTAAACCTGTAATATATAATATTTGGACACTTGAAGGCTAATATTTTTTCCTGAATCCATAATTTAAAATTATTATTTTTCTTGCATTGATTTAATTAAAATTGCTAAATTTCATAGTTTATGTAAGTGTATTGCTCGAGTAAATGTGTAAATTGTAGAAATTTATGAATCTGTAATTTAGGAATCTCATTTAGACTTGTCAGCTAATGTAGCACTCTACCTTGGAAAGACAGAATATCAAAAGCACATAGGGCAGAGCATGGTGGTGCCAGACAAATTTGTCCTGTGAGGAGGAGTGAAGGCAAGAATATAAATACTCATGTCTACAACATGTAGCTATATAAGCTTTGGTTGTATTTCTGTTACAGCAATCTGAAAGAAACAAGTGCTCAATTGCTTGGTTTCAACATTGAGGTGATGCGTTACCTTCCCTTGTTGCTGAAATATTCCACAGCTCCTTTGGCTGACAATGAGTGGGACTTTTTGATGTGCTCCATGCTGGCTTGGTTAGAGGTAATATGGAAGCATCTTCACTTTTAATGTACTCACCTTTCTGATTATTCCCTGCATATGGCATGGACACTGTAATCTCAGCGTACCAAATACTTGACACAATGTGAAAAAGAATTGCACAAAATCCTGTTTATGTTGGACTTTGGAGAAAGGTCATATGTGATTTAAAAGCACAAGCAATAATACTGTCCTGTTTCTTTTTGTATGTGGACATAAAATCAGCTTGCTCTTCAAGTAATAAGATATTTAAAAATGGCATTGGTAATTGGAGAATTGGAGAATTTTGAAATATGTCTGCTGTAGGTCTCCATCTTGAAAAATAATATTCCTTTAAGACACAGTCTAACATGATACATCAAGATTAATTTAATAAAAAGCAGTGTCTGCATTTCAATATTTAACTGATTGCATGAAACACCAAAGTTATATTCTAATGCTGTTAGGAAGTAGGTCAGCAATGTCAGTAGTCAGCTGACTACTTCCTGATTAATCAAATAAAGATAGAGAATCTCTCACCCTCTGTCACCTACACACTTAGAAGGGCAGGCTGGAAACTTCACGTGACCTTTCTTGGTCTCAGGACTAATCTTACCTAATGGTATGTGCCTCAGAACTATGTATTTTATTTAAAACAAATAAACAACAAACTTTTAAGAAAATTTTGTTGTGTAGACTAAGTAGGGAGTATTTTTAATTGATAATGATACTCCTTTCTGAGGGAACTAGTAAGAACAAAAATAAACAGTAAGCAGCTGTTCTGGGGAAGAGGAAATATTCTCCTGATAGCCACTTCAATAATTTTTCAGTTTTTAGTAGCATATTGTCAGTTTACTTTTTTTTTTGGTCATTATAAGGCAGGTTATATAATGGAAACAATCCATGGTTCTAAATGCTGGTGAGACTTGGAAATTAATTTTTGAATAATTGGAAGTCTTATTAAAGTACAAATTCTATTTTTAAACACACCTTCCTGCCCCAAATAATTTTCCAATGGTTCTTGCAATTGAATTGTCTTTGAAATGACACCTTCTGGTGTAAACAGGAAATGGGAAACATATTTTAAAGCAAATTTATGGTTAAGGAATCTTCCTCTTTGTTTATTTCCTCCTAGACAACAAGTGAAAGCCGTTTGCTTTACCATGTCCCGCTTGTGCAGATTTTTGCTTGTGTCAGTTGTGACTTGGCATCTGCTCTTAGCTCTTACTTTGAGGCTGCAACTCCTGACACTACTGCAAATCTTCCTAGGAACTTGGTCAGTGAATGGAAAGAATTCTTTTCTGAGGGAATTCACAATTTGCTGTTACCTTTGTTGGTGAAAATCACAGGCAAGTATATGACAAGAGGATAACAGCCAGGCTGTTCTGAAATAGAACTGAACAGGGCACATTTTTGAATTTATAGGAATATTATGTAAATAAAGTTTATAACAACTTGGTTTTTTTAACACTTACATGCTAATTAGTAAAGTAATGGCGCATAACATAGAGATTGTTAAGATTAGATGGAACCTGCCAAGTGCAGTCTTGAGTTGTTTCCAGCAGAGCTTGTTTATGGTATTATCCATACGTCCTGCATTCACAGCTTGTCTTCTTTTAAATAGGAGAAACCAAAAATGCATCAGAAGGCTCTTTCCAGAACTCTGTGTTAACATCTTTGGGTGAAGCTCTAACTTACATCTCAAAGGACCAGTTGTTAAACCATAAGCTGCCACCGAAGTTTGTTGCAGGCCAGAAGACAAATCTTCCAGATAAACTCCAGACTCTACTGAACACACTCTCTCCATTGTTGCTTTTCTGGGCTCGACCAGTACAGGTTTCTGTCTACCATATGCTGCATAAGTAAGAAGCAACAAATTTCTCACTCCTGTCACCTCTCAACCCTCTTACCCCTTTTTTTAAAAAAATATGCTATGGAGTATGCACTTGTAGCAAAATCATGTTCTATTATCAGAGAAAATCCTTAACTGGGCAATTTGAGTTCTTTTTTGGAGGACACTATGTAAAACTATGAATGCTAAAGATAATTGTATTAGTAGACTTAATAAAGGTATTTATTTTTAACCCTTATTTTAGCACTCACAGAATCCTAAAATGTAAACTGAAATATTGCAGGTTTGATCTGGGCCCGACACCACCATTAAATAGAATGACATTTTTATTTTCACTAATTTAGGTAAGAAAGTGTGTATAAATAGGTAGTATTCTTGTGAATTTCTTGGACATTTCTAATACCTAAAGAGACAATACAGAATTTGAAAAACAGTATGTTATGTGCATTTAACTCCCCAAAATGCAGTTTTCAGGGCAGATGCCTTAAGCCAGCCACTATTACTTTTACTTATACCGAGGCATAAAGTTGCAATAGCTTTATTCTGATAGAGAATTTTATTTTAGTGTGACTCAGGAAAAGTAAGAGGTCTGGAAAGAGAAATGAGCAAGGATACATGCTCATTGTCACTCAAGAACGATCTTTGCAATGGTGACATGTCTCTTTAAGATCCTGTGTTGTTCTTAAGGAATAACTGCCATTATATTATTGCTTGTTAGTGATGCTGACACTGATAAGGAAAAACTATGCATGACATATATTAAAATAGTTTATTAAAAATAATTTTTAAATTAAACCTGATTTCTTTTCCATATTTCTACAGATTAATGCCTGAATTGCCTAAATTTGATGATGAAGATCTCAAGTCCTATGGTGATGAAGAGGAGGAATTGGCATTGTGTGTATTTTTTCCCTCACTTTTTATAAGACTAATATGTTTTCCATATTTTTAAAATGTGTTATAAGATATTTGCAGCAGAGTAGCTGTCAGCCAGGAGATGTTAAAGGAAAAATATTGCATGGCTATGACAATAAGGTTATAAATATTTAAAATATTAAATATTTTGGTTCCATCTGCCTTTGCACCAAAACTGGAGACAGTATTTGCAGTTGTTTTTAGGTGCAGTTACTGGACTAAATGCCATATATATGCTTTATATTAGAAACTCTTAGCAAAATTGTTACTTATATTCAGATTGTGTCATCTGTACAGGTAACTTCAGTTACTTGAAACTGAACAAAATCAACCCGTGTGTTTTATACAGCTTAAATCCAGTGAAGTCTGTGGTTTGAAGAGAGAATGCAGTAGCTGGTTAAAATTCCTTTTTAACCCCAGCCCAATGATTAATACCTTTCCTAACTGCAGAGCTGCAGAAGGCTTTTCAACCCAGAGCCATCAGCGATTAGGAGAGCATTGTTCAGTTGCTCCTTTGTTGGTGTGACTCCAGAGAAAGCAAGCAAAGCAGCTATCCATCGTTTAGGTTAAATCAGCTCAGCCATAAGCCACTTCCAGATAAAGTGATCAGCATTCAGTTTAAATTTGTCTTCTAAGAAGGTAAAAACACCAGCTATCTCCTTCAGGGGAAAAAAAATTAAAAGAGTAAATTTTCCTGTAATAAAAGCTCATTTATGTTCAGCATGCATGGCTTTACTTACATGACTTTTTAGGAAGACTATGAACATAAATTCAGTTCATGCTGTGTGCAAGATTTGAGTTTACTATTCCAGATAACATTTTTCCACAGATCACCTCCAGCAGCTCTTATGTCTATCCTGGCCACTCAAGAACTCTTGCTAGAAAACATCTTAGACTGCATTCCGGTTGGAGAATTTGCAGTCATTCAACCCCTGAGTGATGAGTTCTGCCTTGTTCTAGGATATCTTCTCACTTGGAAGTTAACATTGGCTTTCTTTAAAGCAGCTTCTTCTCAGGTATATATTCAGAGTCTTTTTAACTGAATTTCTTAACCTACTTACTTAGTTTCATCAATCTCAAAGTTTCAACCAGCATTTTTATTCTTTTAATTATGTAACTTCTTATTCCTTGTTTTTGTGAAATTAGTGGAATTCTGAAAGCATTGATAGACTTAGATTTCTGCAGCGCTGTAGTTGAGGATGGTAAAGTTAAAGCAATGGAAAATTAAGATTCATTGAAAGATTACTCTTTCTTGCATTTTCAAAGGAGCTTGGTACATATTATAATCTTCTAATAATTCAAAATGGTGCAGAAAACTAAAATGCTCTTCTAAACACTAGTTCTGAATCACAATGTTGCTCTTCCTTCCTGCAAGGTTATATTTGTATTATTTACGGAGTAATCTGTATTTACTGTGGTGTGTTTTTTTTGTGAATTTTTTTTTAATGCTACCAGCTGCGAGTTCTCTACTCACAATACCTTAGAAGAACTAAAAGCTTGAATAAACTGCTTTATCACCTGTTCAGGCTTATGCCTGAAAACCCTGTCTTTTCTACGGCAACTTCAGAAGTTCCAAATAAGGACACAAAAACCTTCTTTACTGAAGAGCTTCATTTAGATGTCAAAGGTCAGTCAAAATTGTATTTGTACATTTGAGACAGTTGTTATATTTAAATATGTTTTTTTGTTTAAGAATATTTATTTAGAAAATCCTACCTNATTGAATGTTGTTTTTGTCATGCTGTTCAGAAGGCCCAGTTAATCAGTGGTGATGAGAGAAGTTATGCTGCTTTTTTTAGCTGAGAAACATGAAAAAAGAATTAAAGTCCCTTCATTGAATTTTTTTTTGTTTTATGTACCTATGCAGGTATGAGCAAGGAAATGGAGTTTCCATTTCTTAATTTTTTGCTTGGACATCACTACATGTTGCAGAAAAATTTATCTGTATGACAGTAAGAAAGAATGACTAATATGACATCTCAAGGGAAAGACTTCCCTTATCTCATCATAGAATCATTAGGGTGGAATGGGACCTCTGGGATCATCCAAGTTCACCCTTTGTCTGAACACCACTGTGCCCCTAGAAACAAATCACAAAATGCCCCATCTGCTTGTGTTTTGAACACTTCCAGGAATGGTGACTCCACCACTTCCCTGGGCAGCCTGTTCCAATTCTTATCCACTCCTTCAGCAAAGAATTTTTTCCTAATATCCAACCTGAACCTCTGTCAGGGGAACTTGAGGCTATTTCTATATATGTCTGCAANAATAAGGACACAAAAACCTTCTTTACTGAAGAGCTTCATTTAGATGTCAAAGGTCAGTCAAAATTGTATTTGTACATTTGAGACAGTTGTTATATTTAAATATGTTTTTTTGTTTAAGAATATTTATTTAGAAAATCCTACCTATAAAACAAATACACAGAGAGACAAAGACATACAGGTGTTTGAAAATCTTTGGCTAACACTCCCCATTTGAAACTTAACCAAAGTTGACATGTTTGTCAGAGAAACCAAGAAAAACAAAATCCAGGAATAATACATTGAATATTGAATATAATAATATATTGAATCCTGAACATAAAGCTTCCAAAACACTAAAAATGTGTGATCTATTCTGGGACCATTTCTTCTAGATATTTTTTTTTAATACTAAATTAAAGTTCTGTATTTTCTTGTATTTCAATATATAAATTCAAAAGATTAAAAAATATTTTAATATATATTTTTAAAATGGGTGAGATGTTAAATTGAATGTTGTTTTTGTCATGCTGTTCAGAAGGCCCAGTTAATCAGTGGTGATGAGAGAAGTTATGCTGCTTTTTTTAGCTGAGAAACATGAAAAAAGAATTAAAGTCCCTTCATTGAATTTTTTTTTGTTTTATGTACCTATGCAGGTATGAGCAAGGAAATGGAGTTTCCATTTCTTAATTTTTTGCTTGGACATCACTACATGTTGCAGAAAAATTTATCTGTATGACAGTAAGAAAGAATGACTAATATGACATCTCAAGGGAAAGACTTCCCTTATCTCATCATAGAATCATTAGGGTGGAATGGGACCTCTGGGATCATCCAAGTTCACCCTTTGTCTGAACACCACTGTGCCCCTAGAAACAAATCACAAAATGCCCCATCTGCTTGTGTTTTGAACACTTCCAGGAATGGTGACTCCACCACTTCCCTGGGCAGCCTGTTCCAATTCTTATCCACTCCTTCAGCAAAGAATTTTTTCCTAATATCCAACCTGAACCTCTGTCAGGGGAACTTGAGGCCATTTCTATATATGCCTGCAAAGCTCAGCTATCCTCCAAACATCTCACTGTTTGTTTGCTCCAAAGTGAGTGTTTTGTGATTTCTACAATATAAAATTTTTCTTGATTTCTGGTGACCATTTGGAATTTAGTCTCTAAATTAGAAGGCAAGTTCCAAGGTGTGGACTGTCAGGCTAAGGAACAAAGAAACCAGACTGGTGAAGAAGGGCTTAGTCAAACAAGCCCTTAGAATAGCTTGAATAGCTTAGAATAATAGGAACATGTACATGAAATTCCAGTTACCACAATTATATTGGAATCAGAATTTTTGTATGTGGTGTGGAGGCACCAACACCGTGACTAACGTGTTAAGAGTATTTCAACACCTTTTCTTTCCCTCCCAGGGACAGGGGTGCTGTCATCCCAGATCCCACACTTGGCCTGCTCTGTGTACCATATAACGCTGAAAGACCTGCCAGCCATGGTGAGGCTGTGGTGGAACAGCTGTGAGAAGCGTGTCTTCAATGTTGTGGATAAATTCACCAGCAAATACGTCAGCAGTGTGCTGTCCTCCCAGGAAATATCTTCTGTTCAGACTAGCACACAGTTATTTAATGGCATGACAGTGAGTAAGACTTCTTGTCCTTTCTTTTTATTTACTTGAGGTTTTCGCAAATATTTAGAGAAATTTTACTTCTCTGAACCAGACTGTGGTTCTGGGTGTTTTATATGATTGCAATTTTGTCGTTCTAAATGACTGATTGAACATAATTTTGCTTGGTATCAAGATATTAAATTGATGTTTATTAATATTCTGCTTGGACAAAAATGAAAGAAGGGGTTTTAGGATGTTGGAGAAGTTGAGGAAGTAAGTAGAAGGTACTGCTATAGATGTATTTTTTCTTTATTGAAAAATGTAATCCGTCAGTATATTGAAAACCAGCTGGTAATTTCTTTTTAGTTTGCCAAGATATGAGTGGATTTTTGTTTTCTTTGAAAAAAGTGTTTACCTGATTTAAGAAAATGATTTTATCTGTATTTATGTAATGTATCTTATATATATATACACCAAGACTAGAGACGGTGAGTATCTCTCTGTGGCATTTTTTAATATGTGTATTTTTTTCAAAGGTAAAAGCTCGGTCTGCAGCACGAGAAGTCATTGCAACCTATTCCGTTGATGATATCTTTATTGAACTAATAATACAGCTTCCATCAAATTATCCACTGGGATCCATAACAGTTGAGAGTGGAAAGAGGGTTGGTGTGGCTGTACAGCAGTGGCGCAATTGGATGCTACAGTTAAGCACATATCTTACACATCAGGTGAATTTAAAGAAAGCTCCTAGTTTTGAAAACCTAAAAAGTCCTTATGGCAGAAAGATACTCCTAGTAATGCAGTATTGTAGAGATCTTTGTAACAGATCTCATCAGTAGATTGCAAAGGCCTTTATAGAATTGGGTCTCTCTTATCATCTGATTTTCTCCAGATACTTGAACAGAGGTAAAATGATCAGCCTACTAGGTCCTGTTAAATCCAGAGCCCAAGTTGAAAATTTAGATCTGTTAAGACGTAGGCTGGTGTTTGTCCTGTATGGCAGTACCATCACTACTATAATTTGAAAAATACCACAAACAAACAAACAACAGGAACAGCAACAAAAAATCAAACCCAAAAACCCAGTCCATGGAATTCTGTAAAAGATTGATGGTTGCTGAAATTGCATCATCTGTGGTTAGAACAAAACAAAGCATTGATTGAAAAATCCCTTTTTAAGTTCTGTCGCTATTGAGTCCAAAGGATGACAGAACGTGGCATGGACTTTCTCGGTGAAAAGCCATTTATTGACAAAAATCCTCCATTTTTATAACCCAGATCGCTAACAGGCATGACACACAGGATGCAGGCATTGGTCCCAACATGGACACCTCTCTCGCACCATTGGTCAATTACAGAGAAACTTGTTAGAACAACAAGACTGAAAAACACCTTCAGTGAGATAGAGAGTTCTCAAAACATTTCAAATTGTTTACCACAACTTTCTTCAACTTCCCATGCTTTGGCTGTGAGAAGGTATATTTCTCCGACTCTCACAGCTTCTGGTAAAATTCCACAACCAGAACTGAAAGCTGAGGAATTTCCCTTCACAGGATCCACAAAGTTCTTCTAAATACACTCTTCATTCTCTGATGAATACTCCCATTTCTGTAGATCAGAGTATTATAAATTATGCACTGCATGTATTGCATGTAATTTCAGATTATAAATCCTTTAGGCTTTGTTTCCTTCATGTTTTTATGACTACAACAGGAATAGTCCAAAGGAATTCTACAGTATTAACAGCTCTTTTCCCTATGTTAGAATGGAAGTATTATGGAAGGCTTGTCTTTGTGGAAAAATAATGTGGATAAACGTTTTGAAGGCGTTGAAGATTGCATGATCTGTTTTTCCGTCATTCATGGTTCAAACTATTCTCTTCCCAAAAAAGCTTGCAGAACATGCAAGAAGAAGTTTCATTCAGCTTGCTTGGTAAGTACCTGGAGTAAATCTTTTTAAGTAGGCAAAGTATCATAGAATCGTAGAGAAGTTTGGGTTGGAAGGGACCTTAAAGCTCCTCTGTTCCAACCCCTTGCCATGGACAGGGGCACCTTCCACTAGGCCAAGCCCCATCCAGCCTGGCTATCCATATACTTAAAACCAGAAACTTTACTATAGTACCAACAATTTTCCACTTTGTCACTGGAGTGTCTTGGGTTACCTGAACTCATAAATTATTTCTGTGGATTTTGTACTAAGATGGAAGGGCAGGTAATGAGAGAGGAGCTGCTACACAATGTGTGTCTAATATGTGTATATACAAATATGTATGTATATATACACATGCATACATGCACGAGTGAAAAGGGTTTTTTTACTGTTTCTTGCTGGGGTTTTTTTAAGTATCATTAATGTTTTGATAGTTACATTCACAGAATCACAGAATTAACTAGGTTAGAAAGACTTTTGAGATCATTGAGCCCTCCCTATGACCTAACATCACCTTGTCAGTTAGACCATGACACTAAGTGCCACATCCAGTCTGTTCTTAAACATCTCCAGGGACAGTGACTCCACCACCTCCCTGGGCAGCCCAGTCCAATGCCCAATCACTCCTGTGAAGAACTTCTTCCTATTTTCCGGTCTAAACCTCCCCTGATGCAGCTTAACAACACAGATTCCTGGCAATAATAGTTATTATTGGTGATCTACCAGTGTTCCTGATACTCAGCTTGCCATTGTATATTAAACAGCTGTATTTCTCTTTTTCAGTACAAATGGTTCTCATCCAGCAACAAATCCACCTGTCCACTCTGTCGAGAGACATTCTTGTGAAACAAAAGGCTCTTTCTTCTTTCTGTGAGCTAAGTAACAAATAAAGAGGAGGCAATAAACTGTATGTTGAAAGAAGTAAACTATTTGGAAATAATGTCAGTTACTTAAAATTCTTCACTAGTGGAGTATGACACATATTTACCTCTGGACTGGCTTTTTGTAAGTTTGAAGATTCTTCTTTGATATAAAGAAATATATAACAATAATTTATTTTAATTGGTATATTTTTAAGATATATTAAAAATTTCAGAAATAATGCAGAGTTATGTCTAAAAAGTGGTGTTTAAGCCACAGCATAGTTGATTAAAACCTCTTATTTTAGGCATATTCTAACATGGTGTTACGTAATTAACCCAGATGATACCTCTTAATATAACAGTTGAATATAACATAGGTGGTATAAAGATTTGATTTTTGATTATAATGCATTCATGTTTTATGGGGGGAAAAAAGAATGTTGTTGCTGTTAGATGTTAAGGCATGAAACTATGCTGATAATCTGTTAAAGCATAAAATTTAAACATAGCCTGTTCTAATAAACTAAACTTTCACCTTTCAAAGTTTCTTTTTCCCAAAACTCCTCAACCATCTAGTAGCCTAAAATCATGAAAACCCAGAAGCCCCACTAGGTAGAGAGACCACAATCATTCCTGCATGACAATGAATGATACCATCTATTTATTGCTGATTGGCTTTAAAGAGAAGGCAGACACACTGATCAGTCCTTGTTTATCTTCATGAGCTGGCAAATTAGCTATCACTGAATGTCCACTGTCCTAGAATAATTAGGACTCTTAAGTGAACATGCAGATGCATCAGAATTTAATAGCCTTCAACTATACATTTTTTTCATGCCTTTTTTTTTAACAGTGGTAGCATACTAGTATATTCCAGCTTGGATGGTATTTGTGGTGGGTTTCTTTGAAAAGTCAATAAAAGTGGAGAATAAATAAATAAATTTTGTCAACCTCTTGTAGTCTCTGGATTGCTGTCTCTTCCTCTGTGATAAACTTGTAGAAATTAATGGTATGAATTTTTAGATACTGAGTTTATAGTGTGCTCAACTGGCTGTACCTCAACAGCTACTTTTTTAGTTTTTTAGCTGATAAATGAAATCCATATTTTTAACAGGTAATGCTGGTCTTTGAGAAGAGAAATTCCTTGACCTTTTGTTTTGAGTAGGAGAGAATGGAAAGGATTTAAAGCTGTTATCATAAAGGTCTAACTGAAAAGACAGAGTAAGGAACAAGCTGTATTGTTTCATAGTTACTGATGCTAAAACTCCAGCATTGCCTCTGTTTCATCACTTTGATTATTCTAAATTACTTTGCAAGGTCAGTGGATGATCTCAAGGCAGATACTTTAATACCTTTTCATGTATGAGTACTCTTCAGCTAGATTACTCCATAGTAGTATCCTCTTTGTAAATGGAGTAAAAGGGACTACAATCGCCACACTACTGCTCAGAAGATTTCAGGACAGTAATAGCATGCCTTGAATCATGGAATTGTTAAGGTTGGAAAAGACCTTTTAAGATCCTCAAGTCCAACCATCAACCCAGCACCACCTCCATGTTCACTGTTAAACGATGTCCTCAAGTGCTGTATCCACGTGGGTTTTGAACACTTCCCTGAGAAGCCTGTTTCAAACCTTGACAACCTTTCTTCGTAATACCTAATCTAAACCTCCCCTGGTGCCGTTGGAAACTTGGGGCTGTTTTCTCTTGTCCTGTCCCTTGTTCCGTAGGAGCCCACCTGGCTCGACTCTCCTGTCAGGGAGTTGTGGAGAGTGAGATGGTCCCCCCTAAGCCTCCTTTTCTCCAGGCTGAGGCCCCACAGATCCCTCAGCTGCTCCTGGTGCTCCAGACCCTTCCCCAGCTCTGTTCCCTTCTCTGGACCTGCTCCAGCACCTCAATGCTCTTATAGTGAGGAGCCCAAAACTGACTCCAGGATTGGAGGTGCCCTCACTAGCACAGAGGGACAATCACTACCCTGGTCCTGCTGGGTACACCATTGCTGGTACAGGCCAGGTGTCCTTGGCCTTCTTGCTCACTTGGGCACACCTGGCTCACATTCAGCTGCTGTTGACCCGCACCCCCAGGGCCTTTCCTGACTGGCAGCTTTCCAGCCACTCTGCCCCAGCCTGAAGCACTGCATGAAGTTGTGGTGACCCAACTGCAGGACCCAACTGAAGGACCCTTTTATTCAGAAGGACACCATTTCCTTCTGACAGAAACCAACTTGCTAACTGTGCTTTGGATCTGTAGAAGTGCCTGATACTACATCAAAAGGAGCACCACTGATTCCAAGTATTCATTTAATTGCAGCATAGCTACTGAGAGGAGGAATTATACACTTGAAGTTTTAATGGTTGAAAGCTGAAGTACAAGATTTCCAGTTCAGTGCTAGTTCTGCATAAATAGATATAGAAATCTAATAAAACTCAGTTCTTGCCTCCACCCAGGTCACTAATCTTACCACAATGATACTAGTCAGAGGCTAAAATTTAGGATTCAACCCAGCAAACAGAAGTGCAGGCTTAGTAATTTGTCTGAGAAATGGGAAAATGGATTTCTAGTCACTACTTATTTGTTACAGAACTGGAAGTAAACAGTTCAGGCTCTGTGGTGGTGCAACCCCCTTCCCCCTCAGGCTGCACTATAATCTCAGAAATGCTCAACAGGTTCTCTTTGCTTTCATTTCTGTATCTATAGAACTGAGATAATATTTCTTTGTGCAAAGAATGGTTTTTAAAACATGAAAACATGAACATGAGAAATACATATCTCAGGGCTAAGCATTATTTGTTATTGCATGCAACTCTTATACTTGCATATATATATATATATGGAAGTGCTGTTATACTTACATGTACAGTGCACTGGATCCAAGGATGGAAGCCCTAAAAAGAGAAAGCTCTGGAAGACTTCTGTTTATAACAGCATCACAACAGACACAGAATTAGTCAACAGCATTATAAAACATTTAATTATATTTCCTTTTCTTTCTTTTCATTTTTCTTAATTCCTTGATTTCTTGTTTCATTTCCTTTCATGAAATGCAACTTCTCAATTTCATGAAAGGAAGTCTCGAGTTTTCAATTTTTTTTATATTTTCCATTTCAAGGGGAGTTTCTGTCTTCATTACCCTAACTTGTCTTTCCAAACCAAGACACCAAAATAATGCCTCTCTCAGTAAAAGAAATTAGGATTATTGAATTTTGGTATGTAATAAGAAACTTGTCTCCTTTCTGGTGTTTCTGGGTTATGGGAAGGATAGTAAAGCTATTTAAGTTGTTAATGCATGGAAGTCTAGTATGTAAATTTTACATCAGGAATTTAGACTGATTTTTTACAAATACTACAGAGGCTGAGAACTTCTGGGAAATCCCATTTCAAATGCATTTAATAGTGTAAAAAAATTTAGTAGATTGCAGCTTCCTTTGTCTATTCATTGACAGTCATAGTTTTCTGGAGAAATGATAGCTTTGGTAGACCCTCCATTTTCTCAAGAAAGTCCCATTTAAAAGGCTGACTTCACAGTGGGAAAGTAAGGCACAAATACTCAACTTATATAATTTGTGGTTATTGTATGACTACCAGCTCCCCAGCTGGGGACCTCACAGATGCACATGATGGCAAACTACCTTGATCAGAGGCTGAAAACCCCTGTGACCTACCAGCTTCCTCTTCTCTGCAGTCTGAGAACAAACTTTACTAAAATAGTGGTCCTGCATTATATGCAAGTGATGAGAAGTAATAAGGATGTTTTGATTTTGGATTTGATGTGTCACGATGAAACAACAGTCAAGCAGAAAAGGCTTTCAACACCCATGCAAGGCTCTCCTCCTCCACTGTGCTTTCTTTTCTTTCTTGGAGGGGCTAACAGAGCTCGAAGCCTACAAAAGAGAAATGAAACACAAACCAGAGATAAATCAGAAGTGTTAAAAGTACTCTGGCTGACCTCAAATTACAGAAGCGTTGCCAGGAAGCAAGTGCAGAATATAGTGAACAAAACAAGAGAAAAGCTCTCACCAAGACCCTGAAGAACTTAATGCTTTTTTCAACTGTTTTCCAGGGGCGTAGCTCTTGCTGAAGTGCAGATTGCCACTGATGAGTGCAATCTGATCAATACTCAAAGAGAGATGTTAATTGTGCCAGGTGGCAACAACCATATATGCCAGAATCTTAACAATCACTGCCAACAGAGACTTCTCCTATGTGTTTATCCTGAAAGTCTTTTCATAGATTTAAAGCTGTTACTTCTTACTCTGAAGTAGGCACAGAGAACATTTGTTCTCATCCTCTTTACAGGTTTGCATTTATATTTGAAGACCTCACATCTCATAGTAGCCTAATGACTTCAAATTTTTCAGTCCTCCTCCGACTAGCAGTCTTACTTGCTGTTCTCTCTGCTCTTTCAAATTGGTTGACATCTTTCTTGAAGCACAATGCCTCAAAAATTGGACCCATTACCTTCCAAGATCCTATTTCTCTGAATCAGGAAATACAATTCTTAGATAACTCCTTAGTGTCTTTACAGGGAAGAAGAAAATCTAGTGGTGCCCTTGATGCCTTAAATGGCTAACTAGAAACAGAGACTAGAAGGAATAAAGAAATAAAGGAGGTATTTATTTGAAAGGCCTTCACAGGTACTCTTTGGGCTCCAGAGGGTCCTGCCTCAGTGGATCCCGAAATGGATGACAGGTCACGAGTTCTTCACACTTTTATATCAGCATAATATATTTTATATCAGCATAAATTCACCAACCAGAACACAGCCAATGATGGAATTTCCCCAAGCTTTCCCCCCTTTCCCCAAGATGATGGTTTACAGTTTTTCGGCCTAGGACAGTCTGGGTATCCTTGAAGAGCAAGTCTAGACAGGCTTCGTTATGTCTGTCTTAGCATAAGGGAACAGCACTTAATGAGCTACAGGAAACCTCAGAGTTACACTAGCAGTACAGGATTTGAAAAATATAAAAGTTAAAACCTAAGGCATCACCCTGTGCTAGCCAAAAGATTGTGAAGTCCTAATTCTGGAAACACCATGATTGTCTCAGAAAACTTACAGGTAACAGATAGTCACCCTAATATTATAAAAGCAATTTTAAGGCTGTAATGTCAAGGCAAACATCGATTGTGAAAATGCTTTATACAGCTGAAAATGAATTTTCAAATTATATGCATTTATTTTGCCTGGAGCTGTGACAATCCTCGGCCTGGACACACCTGCCAACACCTACTTCAAAGACTGTAGAGAGAGGAGCTAGAAACATACCCTCCTTCCTTCCTTCCTTCCTTCCTTCCTTCCTTCCTTCCTCTACAGAGATGACATAATATACTTTTACCTTAAAAAACAGAGAAATGCATACTGATTAGGCCAAACATATAACTGAACACTTTCAGTGGAGACTTGGCTTGCAAATACTTCTGCTACAAGCTCTATGGTTTGGGGCCAGAAGAATTCTCTGCAAACTCCATCCCAGCAAAGGTGATTGAGGTAAGTGCTTTGACATGGATTCTGAAGACAGACCCCAGAGAAACTGAGCTTAGAACTTTTGAAAACTTATCTAAAATCTATAAAACCTACCTGGAAACATGATCCTAGATATACAGGGTGCAGAAGTATAGTTAGGAGAGGCTCACAAATACAGGGGAGTCTGCCCTGCCTGGCTGGACACTACAGCCATCACAGCCACCTTGGCCACTTGGTAGGTGAGAGGGGATGACTCTCGTCCCTTAGTCCAAAACAACCACTGTCAGTAGACAGAGCACTTCTTTGCAAAGAAACTGGTGAGGAGCATAGCACCTAACCCATTAAGCCTACCTGCTGCTGGGATCATAGCCAGTAAGCCCTCATTCTGTCCATAATAATGAACATCCTCTCCATGTCCCCAGGAGTGCATCAATCATCTGTGGCTTGAACAGATAGAGAGCAGACCCTACTTGACGGCTGATGTTTTATCCCCAGAGAGGTGCCCCCAGTGTCTCCTGCCTGCCCTGCTCCTGGCTGAGAGGTAGGACAGCTCCTGGCTGCCAGACCCACTCTGCTGCTCCAGGCTAACCCTGGCCCTACTGCACCGTGACACAGACAAAGAAATCACCTGTCATGCCACTCCACTGCTGTTAGATACACTCCAATTTCTCTGGGTGAGGTATGGGAAAGGATCTAAATAAAGAAGACAAAGTAATCTCCTGTGTTTACTTTATCTCATTACTGTGGAAGGTAAGGTGGAAAGTACGAGACTTTCAAAGCAGACTATTGCCTTTCATTTTCTACTTGCAGGGAATTTTTGGATGAATGTGTCAAAGCATCTTACTTCCTCTGGGAAATATTTTAACTAAAAAAACCCTGATAACCTGAATCTGCTTGCAGAAAAAAAAAATACTCTGAAGTTTACACTTGAAATATATTCAATGGACCCAAAGTGTACAGAGAAAACAACTTGTACAGTTCCCACAGGTGGGAGAATTAGTGAACTGTCAGACCAATGCACTCACCTGTATTTGCTCTTGTAACACATGTCAACATCCGAGTTCACCATCCTAACCTAATAGTCATTCCCAAATAGTTAAGTGATGGTAAAATCTCACGAAAAGAGTGGATGCTACAGAATAGGTAGCTGTCAAATACCACAGAAGACCACACGGTGGGGTTGTCTACACCACGGAATTTTTGCCCCAGTGTATGCCAGAATTTTATCTGTCTGTGGTATGGGGGAATGGCTGGTAGCACACCCGAGGCCAGGCTGACCATATCAAGGTGTTCAAGCCTGAAGGGTGTTATTCCACCCAACCTAGTAGCACCAAGGACTAAAAAACCCCGTGGTGTGATTCCACCATCCTCCACTTCAGTGCTGGCCAAACCCCAACTTAGTTATTCAGGAAACACCAAAAGTAAAACTTTAAAGCTCTCTCCAGCCTAGACAAGGTCACAATGAGTGACCGAAGCCTCTACCACCTGGTCATCCTCTGAAGAGAAGAAAGAGTAACGGGCAGAGGAGAGCGGGTGGGGAGGATGGAGGTGACTTGACTGTGCAGGGGAAGAACTCGCCTCTCAGTGCTTTTTCCCTGGGCATGCAGCACCCTCCCTCCCTTTTTTTCACCGTTTTAAAGCCGTGAGCTGTGGGGCCTAGGACTGGTGCTCTGGCAGATCGCTAGATAGCAAGAAACGGCAACGACTGAGCACCAGCTGTGCCTTTCTTCCCTGCGAGGGCCCCTCCTGCTCCCCCCTGCACCCAGTTGGAGCCAAGCCTGCAGAACAGTCCTCCTAACTTCTCTTGAGTGCATCAGAGCACAGGCACAATTCCTCTACACTCAACAGCACTCAAATCAATGTCCTCTTTTTGTTTTTAGGTGATACTTTGGGTGTTTGGTATTGCTTTGTTGTCCTGCTGTGCTGGAAGAAGTCATAGCACCTGTTTTGAGAGGCCACTGTGGCATGGTGGTTATGCATGAACAGCCTGCTCACTTTAGGGAAGAGCAGGTGCTTCTCTGTAAGACAGATTGACATGCCATCAGCTGAAAGTGATTTTAATTGATTAAAAACAAGCCAAAGCTCTCGCAGAGACTTAAATTATATCCTTAATTGTTCACCCTTTTGCTCTTTTTGCTGCAATGTTGTCTGTCCAGAGTGAAAGTCCCACAAAGCTGTTGAAATTTCGGGGCTAAATAGTTTTACTCTGAGCAGTTTATAGGACTACCAGCTGAGGTATGATTTTTATTTGCATTTTTAGCCAGAACAACTCTCCTCTGCTTAACTAAAGAACACCAAAAACATTTTACTATATTTATTGTTTTTGAGTCTTTTCTCTAAGCTTTTTCATTACTCTGGTGTTAGCCACAGGCCTTATCATCCAAAAACTGATATTCCAAAGAGAAACAAAACAAGATCCTTATTATAATATCTCTGTCACCTCCTGTCTTTTTGTACTGAGAGGCATTCCCTACAAGGATGAAAGTTTTCCCCTGCCTTGAGCTCTGGAGGTGCCTGGCCACGTGAAGCCAAGGCAGGGAGCTGACCATCTTTTGTTTTGGTGACTCTCCAGTTGTACGAAGTAAACCGAGCTGAGAGCAGAGGGGTTTGTACACACAGGGACAAAGCCGGGTAGGAGTCTGGAGTGGACAGAGAGATGACCAGAAGGGAGCATGGTCAGGTTCTGTGGCTGCACTGGCCATTGGAACAAGTAGGTAACCCTGGGCATTGCCTTTTCACTGCAGGAGAAATTCCTGGAGTTCAATGTTCCTTTTGTCAGTCCCTAGTGTAAGAAACTAGCCCCTGCATTGCTCAATTAGAATGTTAAAAGAGTCAACCCCAGGCTGATTATCCCAATTGTCTGTCCTTACCTGCCTAGCCTTTGCTAATCAAAACCCCTTCTTCTCTCTCTGGTGGAGCCCAAGTCCAGAGGAGGCAGGCTAGGTATGCAAATAGAAGAGACCCCTAGCACCATGGGATAATTTTTATGGAATAAGAGCCCCTTAGACAACGAGCCAATACACAATCAGAAGATCTAAAAGACACCCTAAGTCGAAGAAAAGATAGACACATCTCCTAATCCTGATTTGGGCTGTCACAGTAACCTACAAAGAACCAGAGTAGTGTGTGTACCCTGGACTCCAAGCAAAGACAGCCAAGCCTCCTGGGACGTCCTTAAGGATAGGATGCTGGCATCTGCTGCAGTACACCCTAGCAACAGACCTGCATGCTGCTGCCTCCTCCTCCTCTAGCGACAGACTTCCTGCCGCCGCCGCCGCCTCCTCCGGGTTGCCAGTGGGAGCTACGACAACGGGAACGAGTGCGGTCGGGCCCCCCTGCCCAGCTGATTTACTTAATAAAGAGCTGAATATTAATAAAGGCTTTAGCCCTGCTCATTTCACGGTTGCCACAGGTCTCAATCCCTCCTTGCTACCTGCTAATAGGCTGCTTTATCTGCAGGGCTTTCTTCTACTTGGCTGTCCCAAACTACCTGTTAAACGAATTGACTTCTTTAGGCTTTCTTGAAATAACCTGTTTATTTTGAATTTAATTTCTCTGCATTTTCTACTCCCAGCCAGGTTTGTTTCTGACAGATACAGTATTTCAAAACATGCTTGTTTTTCCCCAGAATTTCTTCCTCCTTCAAGAGGCAACTAATCCAACATAAAATATTGTTTGGCACATGGCATGTAACCAAGCCTCTTAAACCGGAACTTGTCATCTTTTCCCTGGACCCCAGCTCTGGTGTGGGATTCATTCCACCTGTTGCAGACACCTAAAGTGGAATGTTGTATCTGAACCAGGCACCAAGGGGATTTCCCATGGGAGAAAGATGAATAATTTCTTACAGTTTGTGCACATCATAGTTATGTGGGCATTGGATGAATCACCACATCATCATCACTGGCTGATTCACTCCTTGAGTGTGAAGGAAGCCTTCCCACCCACAGGGCAGAGACCCAGTGACCTTGCTATGAGGTTCACCAAGAACACAAGATGCTTTCATCTGCTGTCATACGCTTATTTTCCATCTTGTGCAAGCCTCCTTTCCAACTGCTGTAAAAAACATCCACCTGGATCTATTAGGGCAGGTCTAAGACTGAGATCTGCTCACCTGATCTGTATGCTGGGTCTGGGATCCCTTGAGTCTAGATCCAGGATCCTCATCCATGTTAATTTGTGAGTGGTCTGCTACAGCTATGGAGAAAAACTGAACAGGAAGCAAAGCTACTATAAAGGACAGCAGAAGGTACCTGTCTCAGCCCTTCAAACACAGAGGATTGGAAGCAACTGAAGCTACAGGCCTGATCTCAGGAGCTCAGAGCAGTGAGCAGGTAACACAAGGAAGGTCCCAGTGTGTCCCGGTTTGAGACAAAACCCAGGGGAGAAATATCCCCCGATGGAAAGCAGGATTTCAATCACCCCTCCCCCCACTAGGTTCAGGAAAAAAGAAATATTTCCTCGGAGGAAAATGAAGAGGGAGAAACTATTTAACAAAACACACAGGGAAAGAAAAAAACAAGAAAGGATAACAATGCTAAACAATAAAATCTCCCGCTTGGGAGAGGGAAGAAAAAAAACCTGGAGAAGTCTTTCTAGCTTTGATCTTTCTCACTGAGTCGACTTGGGGAATTTCCCCCCCACCAAACCAGTGGAGAGGATCCACAGAGGGAAGCCAATTCTCCCAGTGAGGTCTTCTGAGGTTCTGATGCTCTAAGTCCAGAAGAAAAAGAGAAACTAAAGTCCCAAAAATAGGAAGGAAAAAACTTCTTCTCTCTCCTCCGCTCGAAGGAAAAAAAAAGAAGAGACCGAGACGAGAGAAAAAAAACTCTTACCAGCAAGTGTCCCCCACACTTGACCTTGAACAAAGATTCCTGTGGACTGTTTTTTTTTTTCCCTCCCCTCTCAGGCACAGAAAGGCATAAAATTCATTTTCTGGGCATAAAGCAGACGATATAGGATATATCATACACCATAAAAATCACCCCAAGACACAGTGCAAGAGCTGGCACCCACTGCTCTGCAGTGCAGGTGAACAGAGCTGCTGCCTTGCCCCTTAACATCACGGTGGCAGCAAAAGGAAACACCACATTTGCATAAAAAATTTCAGGCCATACCATAGGTTTCCTCTGATCCCTGTGGCATCTGAGGCAAGATACCTGGTTTCTAGGTAAACAAGGAAGGCAGTAGGGTGCTGCCTTCCTCTTCAGGGTGGGTTGTTACAGGGTCTGACATTAGTTTTCATATCAAATGAAATAAGTATAAATGTTAGTTGTGGCAAGAGGTTGAAACCCAGTTTTCTCTTCTGCTGCACAGAAAGAAAATTGATTCTGCTTGTCCCAACCATTTTCTGGGATAAACACCTTCTGAAGGCTCTTGGTAAACAAACCAGAGGGAAGAAAATTAATAATAATAGAAAAGAGTATTTTCATAGTTTCATATTTGTCTAAGCAGAGAGCACTTGAGGGTAGCAGACATACTATGCAGGCTGGTGCATCTAGAATTAACCTCCTTCCATCATGGAAGAGGACAACTTCCTTAACCTCCTTCCATCATGGAAGAGGACAACTTCCTTAAAATATGTGGGGGCAAGAATGTTAAATTCCATGGTATGATTTACTGTGAGACCAGCTCTGTTAAAATCATGCAAGACAATCATTAGAAACCCTCATCCATCACTACAGAGAGTAAAGAATAACTAAAGACTTAATCCTGAACTACTACTTCTCTCCTTTTTCCTTACTAAAGAAAGGGCTGCTGGAAGAACCACCAAGGAGTGATGTCAATGAGGTCAGGAGAATACCAGGTCAGCCATCTCTCATGAATTGCAGAAATGAAGGAGGATAGACAAGGAAGGAAGGGAATTTTACTCAAGGTCCACCCAGCAGATCAGTGCAAGCATGGAAAGAACAGCCAACCTTGTGTTTGAGTGTGTACCTGGGATTTGAGCTGAGGACTGCAGTGTGGAAATTTCCTCACTGCATTTACTATTCTGATCCTTATAAAGTGCCTTACCCAAAGGACTGTCCCAGCAAGTACAGCTTGCCAGAGCCAGAAAAAAACAGCTATTGCACTTAAATATCACTTATGTCCCAAAGAACAGAAAACAAACACGACATATTACAGGCCTCCAGAGAACTATAATTTGCCCAATTCTGGGGAAGGGAGACTATTCAAAATCAATCCTGACATTTTAAACAAGATATCTAAAATTAATCTCCCTAGAATTCTCATGTTTCTTTTTCTAAATATTTTTTTTCCCTAGCTACTGTTTTTTTGTAAAAAGCTGCATCTTTGCTTACTAGTTGCACAGGGTTAGATTTTCTTTAAGTTTTAATTATTTATGTTTTGTTTTGGCATTCTGAAGTAGTAGATACGCTCTCTAGTAGATTAGTCTGTTACTTAAATACAGATAGACTTGTTTGAAAAATTGTGTGTTATCATGTGTACTTCCAGCATCACTTGAATGCCACTACTACGCCAACCATTCCATTATAGTTCCCATGAAGAAAATTGCACATACTGAGAGGATATCTTGACCTTTGAGTATTTTTCTTTCTTACAGAGCTTTAGTCATTGGTGAGGGAAACTGAGACATCCACATCCCCAAGGAAAAAGGGTGGCACACAGTTAGAAACATTAATTTAGAGATGATTTTGCAATCAGCCAAGCTGATTGCAAAAATACTCATCCCCCATCCACACACTGCATTTGGGCTCCCTTAACTTGAGCCTGCTGGTTGTTAGAAAACAAAGGCAGCAGTGTTTTATGGGGCCACCTCAGGCAGTGTCCCTGAGGTTAAGGACAGGTAAAGCTCACAGGAAGACTTGGGAGCTCTCATTAGGTTATCTGATCTGGCACACAGCTCCGGTGCAAGTTTTGATTTATTCTAAACTCACTCAGGGGTCACAAAACCCAGGGAAACAAGTGAAGCTGCCTACATTGACAATACACAATGGGCAGCCTTAGAGCAGATGGGAACAATGGGCCCCTGCCAAATCTTCCAAAAAAAACAGATCTAAATGAGGTTCTGGATTTCTTCTTAAAAATGGTATCTGTGTTGTGACCCTTTCCAGAGTGGAAAGTCTATGATACAGAGAAATAAACAATGTTAGTAGTTCCTTCTGAGACTGTCCAGAGCTTGCAAGATTTTTTTGAATAATAAGCAGGCAAAACACAGCTTTTCAGGTGCCAATCAGAGGGTTTAATGTCCTTTCTTTAAAACAAAAAAAAAATTTCCTACCATGTCATCTTGTTTTCCCTGAATTTATTGCAAATGCAGTTTTGTTCCTGGCAGAAGGTTGTTTGTAGTGGATGAAGGACTGTTGTAAGGGCAATAACCTATAATTTTCACAGACACGTAGGTGTTTGTGTCACTTCATAATTTCTTTGCTATGTCTAGGCCACAGGCTCAGTCTCTGTCAACAGCTACAGAAAGAGAAGGGAGGTGCAGAAGGGCAAGTGGCCCCAGCAAGGCAGGAAGGGGTCAACATGGGTATAGCCAGGCCACAGCCACAAGCCAACCTCTGGAATTCTATGTTTGCACTGCCAGCATGCCAAACTGGCTCCAACCACTTTAGGCAGGGGGAAATGGTTTGAAAAGTATCAAATGTATGAAAACAGCTTTTTTGTCTAAAGAAACACAAAAGGTATTTGACAGCTCTGTTCAGTAGTTTACACTGCTGCTCAGGTCAGTGGTACATACTTGTAATGTTTAATGCAGTCATCTTAAAAGATCCCTTTACTTTTTTCCACAGGAAAACTTTACAGAGTTTGTCTCCTCCTAAGTTCCCGTAAAATATTGATGGAAATCTTCAGAAAAAAAAAAAGACCCAATGAAAAATACAATTTTTTTTTCAGATAGGTTGTTCTGGTTTAACAAATACTAAAATGCATTTCTGCAAGACTGTAAAATTTCATATCCTACATGTCTGAATAGGTGGTTTATTCTTTTCATTTGAAAATGTGGATTTAATTAATGTGTAGCTTGCTTTGACACCTACTAGAAATCAGCTAGCGTGTTACCATATCAGCTGCTGTTTCAGAAGTGGTTGTCTTGGTTAAGAAATGACAGGATGGCTTAAATAGGCCTTTTCTGACAGGCAAAGAAATCTGCCATCTTTATGTTGGCATCACTGTAAAATCATTGTCTAACTCCAAGATGATTCATATTTCTTAAAGAAAGAGAAGACAAAGGTGGGAAGCTCTTACAACCTGCTTGGATGTTACTCATTTCCTGATCCTCTGCCAAGGCCCAACGCCCACTGCCCCCAAGCACCCAGGTAACTCCTGAGGACTTTGCATATCTGTGCCCTCCTCTTCTTCAGGAGACAGGAGAAGGACACAGGAAGACATGGGCCTCTGAAACACTGACATAGAACACTCAGAGCAGTGAATGTCACTGAAAACCACACCTTGAACGTTGAAATAGATGGGTGCTGTCTAGTCACCAGATGTGGAGAACCCCATGGAAAAATGTAGGTTGAGGCTATGCTCATTCATTCCACCCAAGGAGGCCAAATTCAAATTACATACATAAACTTTTCATGTTACAATTTCATACCTTTCATTTACATAAGGGAATAATGCTGTTTTCCCTATTATTCATCCTGTTACCTGGCCAACACATTTCCTTTAGGATCTCCTTTCCCCTTTTTAATTCAAGGGCAAATGGTTCTTCCTCTGATCATGTCTTTTCCATCCTTCATGCTTCAAACAGACAATGCAGAAAAGGAACTCCCACACCCTTTTCCTGTGTTTGACTTGCTGCCCATTCCTCAGCAGGAACCTTGCTGTCTATTCCCATTAGGCTTGCCGATAAAGTAACCAAAATCATGGTTCATCCACTTAGAAAAAACATTGTCTTTCCTGTTGCCCTCCATGAACTACTTTGTGACAGCACCCTGAGGGCATCAGATTTCCTCTTCAGCTCCCCAAACCATGTCTTGGGCTTCAATGAGGCACAAGAACAGAGAAGATACAAGATGGGGAAGACAGAGAAAACCTCTCTGTGAATCCGAACCAGGAAGGTCACTGCGTAAGTGCCTTTCTTACCCACACCAATGACCTGCTCTGCCTCTCACTCCCCCTCCCCACCTAATCACTTCTTACCACCTAAAACTCACAGGTGCACATTCTGCTCCCCCTGGCAATTTTCAGATGCCTCCCATGGATTCAAGTAGTGAAGGCTACAAAATAAGAAAATAGCTCAGTAAACAACCCAAACCCACGTGTGCATCTGTCATCCCCCCTTCCTCAGCACTCTGCTTGTAGGAAATTAGTGGTAGCCACCAGAAACCTCTAGGAAAAACAAAGGATGGGAGTTAACCATTTCAAAAGTTTTGCTGCAAGGCTGAGGTGTTTCAGCCCTTCCTCTCTCTCTCTGGGATGGGTCATTGTATCAACAGGATTGCTCACAGGCAGCAAGGCAAACTTGTGGTTGCATCCCTTCCTGCACAACTGCTTGGGAAGGGAAAAAGCAGTGTGAAGAAAGCAATCCAAACTTTCTCAGGATGTGGAAAAGCCAAGGATTTGCTGGAAGCTCACTCTCTGGAGATTATGGATGAGAAAGAACACACACTCAAAATGAGGATTTAGTGAAAAATTTTAATTCCTACCCCTGTGGGACAAAATAATTTTCTTTTAAGTTACAGGAGAAAAGGGTAATTCTTAGTGCTTTTCTGCACTAAACTGCTTCATCATATGTAGAATAAATAACATGAGAAACAAAAGCTAAATATCCACATTAATACCAAAAGTTTTTTTCCACCCTAAACTCATTGGATTTACCCAACTGGGTTAGTCACATCTCTTTCTTTTCATTTTGCATTTTCTATTTTAATATATTTTCCTCCCAGAAGACTCAGTGGACTGAGTATTATAGGAAAAAATAAAATCTCTCATATGTAGCAAAATCAGACATTTTCCTTTGGGAAGACAAGATATCCTGGACAATCTGGACTCAGTGCACCCACAGAGCACCACTCGAAGCAAGCACCTACCTACAGGGACACAACAAGGTGGAAACAAGATACAGGCCCTTTATTTCTGTCTGTCACCTCAGTTTTCCCTTTATAGAATGTGAAGACTCCTATCTTAAATATTAACTAAACCCTACTTTTTTAAATTTACAGGTCGTTCTGTTTATCAGTGGAAGATCTTGTCTAGGGAAAAGGGTTACTTAAAGTCAAAGCTGGAGTAATCTCAGGATTTTATCCCAGAAGTCAGCAAGTGGCACAGTGAAGTACTAGTTGCATGTATTATGTATGTTCATGTTAAAAGAGAGGGCAAAATATTACTACATGTGCCCCAAGAAGGAATCTGGAGTATTCTTTAAGTTTTTCTGCAAGAATAAAACCCAAACCTCTGTATTTCCATGTATTTCTATTTGATCCTATTATCCAGAACTAATGACATCTCTGGCACTAAAGTCACATAAACAGAAATTATCTTGTACACATGAGAATTTGGGTGGGTCTTGTTTGGGATTTTTTAGCTCAGAAGCCAACCCCCCGGAAACAGGCGAGTTCATACAGGCAGCAAAAAGTCCTGTATCAGGTTTCTGTAAGCATAGACTTTCCAGAGAGAGGGGCTCTCCTGTTCTTCAAAGTGCAGCTGATCTCTGATTTGCACTCCCATCAAAACCTCCATGACAGAAAGCTTCCTTCAGTTCCTCTTCACAGAAGTAAACTCTCTCTCCCCTGTAATCCTCTGTTATTCCTGCAACCATGTCTGCTACTCGCTGTAGTTCCGCTCCTGCTTACAGCCCAGGGTTGATTTCACCCCATATCACACGGGGCAGGCTCAGAATCTCTCCTCTAACCAGGGGGCTTGGCTCCACCATCCTGTGTCTGTGAGTGCTCTGAAGACAAGGACACGGAGTCATGTGGAGGTTGCTCTTGGCTCTTCCTTTAAGGCAATTCCTCTCCAAGTCAGGTAAGAGGCACTTCCGTTTCCAAATATTTACTGGTTTCCCACTGGGAAAGGGGATTATTATTTTTATGAATTCATATTTTTATTTCATAATTTAATGGATCTCATGAATTTATGAAACTTTCATATTTTTACAAATTAATATTTTTATTCCATATTTTTATGAATCTCCTTTTCCAGTGGCATTGTCCAACCTCTACCTGAAGTCCCAGTGGCATTCTGAAACATTTACCTAGTGTCTCAAAAAATCTTATTTGGTTTGCTCTACATCCTAATCATTGCTCTCTATTTTCCCTGTACTGTAGTCTCTTATCTTCAACCAGAGCAGCAGTTTAGAGTCCAAAGACGTAGAATTTTATGTTTTTTAGGACTGTTCACAGGCCATCTATCCCTTACCATAAAACATTTAATAGCAATTTATAAAGGTAAAATAAAACATTAAGGAACACTTTAACTGAAAAGCTTATTAAACCTTGAAATACTTCTCTGGTAAAATATTTGTTTATTCCACAGAATAAATTATTATTAAAATAATTAATAAATTATTAATTATTTATTCCACCCATTTCAGTGGGAAAGGCAAAATCCCACAATTGTTTATACTTGTCCTATTTTTGGAAGCAAAAGTTCTGGCAGTGAAGATGGTGAAATAATATTTTCTTTTCTTGAGTCAATATTTACACAAGATGAATAAACTCTTAATTTCAAAAATAGAATTCACCATATATGTGTATGCCAGCAGATAAGAATGCTTTGTAAACAGCTAAATCATACCTAATTGTAACTAAAACAGACCTAATTGTAACTAAAACAGTGTTTTGGGATAGGGTTGTAAAAACAGATCCACTTCTCCAAATGTCTCTTTAGAGGAATTTACTCTGATAAACAGCTCCAAGCCAATTACTTTCTCAAAGGGATATGAATGCTTTTAATACTAAAACTCCCAAATACTTCAGTAGGAAAGGCTAACAAATGTGTACCAATACAACCAGTTAGAAATACAAAATACTAGTTGTATGAAAGCTGTGCCTGCCCAAGCCCGCTCCACAATGGCATGGATTATACACACACCATCCAAATAGCCACTCTGCACACAATGGAAGCAAACAAAGCAAGGATATTAAACTGAGTCTGCTTGTGCTACCCCAAGAGTGAAGTTAAACCACTGAGCAGAGGATTGACACCTAATGTTAAATAATTTCTCATATTATCCACATAATACAAATAAGGCTGATAGAAAGTAAGTTCATGCCTATTATTTAGCACTTAACCCCTCATATTTCAGACTTTAAAAAGGTCATCACAATGAACAGAAGAAAAAATTGTGCAGTTTCTGGTAATATCTTCCCTCATATTAAAACATCAATATTTCAGCTAATACAGAAAAGTTTGAGAAGGTAAGTCCTTGAAGCAGAAACCTGATTTTAAACACAACGGGAAAATGGCCTGAGGATTGCTTGCAGGAAACCAGAAATCTCTTCCAGTTGATTCAGTCAGCTGCTTACATACACCATTTGAGATTGCCACATCTGATCTTTCTCAAAGGCTCTGTCTTCCATGGTTTTAGCTTAACAATTTTTCAGGGAGTCCATACAGCTTTCTAGGGTTAATTTTACCCCTAGGTTCTTTATATTGGCTAGATTAACATGCAAAGCCCTGTCAGAAGGGAGAGGGAAAATATCTGTGTTGTGTAGCAGAGACAGAGTTCCTACTCCCACTGGGAATAAGATTTTTCCCATAGATGGAAGTGCTACTTACATGCAAAAAAATAAAGACATAATAAGCTCTTTATATAGACTGTTAGGCACAACATTTATCCCACAGCGGAGAGTTTTACTTTCAAACTTAGTATCAGACTAACATTTCTGACAGAAATTTGGTCTGCAGAGCACAAACAGAAATGTGTCTGAAGACTCCGAGTCCAGATCTCACATGAACCTGAACAGTCCCAAAAAGCACTTCACAGGAAATCCAACTGGGAGACTGTGGCAAAAACCTCACCTTGATAGTTAGACAAGGGCATGCTGAGTAACCTCTATAGCCTGATGCTGTAGGTCCACCACAGGTTCTTCATGGCACCTCTGCTCCCTTACTGATTTGTAGGGGACAGGACCACACTGGAGGGATTTCCCCCCAGTGCTTCCCATTCTTGGTAGACCACCAAATAACTCCTACGTAAACCTCATGAACTTGTGTCTTTACTCCTCCTTGACACTGGGATTTCTGTTCTTCCAGGGAAAAGTCAACTTTTGCCTAGGAAGCAGCCAAACTGCTCAAGGAACTAAATTTCTCCAATTCCACTTTTTCAGTTGTGGCCAGCCTGCCACTGCTAAAACACTGCAGTTCTGACAGGCAGCCAAGCCAAAACACTGCTGGGCAATGCAGGCAGAGTAACAAACCCTCCTTCCTGTAAAACAAATGGGAAAAGGATCTCAGTTCATGATTACCACTGCAATTTGCAATAAGGTTTATCTCCTCTGGTGCCCAAATCAGTTTAGAAGGTAGGACTCTCAGCTGCAAATTAGGAAGAGATGGGAGTGCTGAGGGAGGGAGAGCTGTTCACTATAGAAGAACCCTGGCCAACAGCACTCTTACCCTATTGACAATAACATTGTGACAACTCCCTGAAAAGACTAAATTAAAATACCAATCCCAGGAAGCACTATATCCCTAAGTGCAAAAATATTCCTGAATAATTCACCTGAGATCTTACCATCAATTCAGGTCGAACAGAACACATTTACCTTTGTTTGACTCAACTCCAATCCTGTTCTTCCACACAGACAACACCATAAGTAGCTACTTGATTCCAGGTGCACCATTTGGAGGCAGAGCAGGGCACACGAGCTCTCTCTCATCCCACCAGTGCAACCACTCTATGCTCAGAGCTGTCAGGGAAACAAGCCAGCTTTCTTTCACCCCAAGTCCTCCGAACACTCCTTCCCAACATTATGCCTTCCATGCTGCCCAAGAAAATATTCTCTTGTATTTCCATCAGAGCCTTGATGAGTTCTCCTAGTGCTGCTCTCATCCTCATAGAGTTCTCACTCCCAGGGTAATTAGTCCAGAAAGGAAACAAGACTTATCAAGTGAATTTCAAAGTTATCACAGAATCACACAATATTCCGAGTTGGACCCCACAAGGATCATCAAGGCCAACTGTCAACTGAATGGCCCATATGGGTATCAAGCCCTCAACCCTGGATTTATTAGCACCATGCTCTAACCAACTGAGCCATCTTATCCCAGGCTGTGACATGATAAAGGAGGTCAGAGAATGCCCATATTATCATCCCTAAATAGGATCAGTTAGCTGAAATAACCAGCTGATTAACAGAAATCAAACTTAACATGTGCAACAGTGGTGAGAGCATGCTTTCCTTTTACTCCATGGTGAGACATCAGCCATATTTCTCAGGCCCACAGCTGCACATTTTCTGTACATTTTGATGGGACAATGATGCAGCCCAGCAAGGGAAATGAACACATGCCAGTGGGCTCCACATGAGCTCCAGGCAGTGCGTGCCCAGGATCTGGGCTCACTGGAGCTCCTGCAGGCAGACAGTCATCTCAATTTTCCTTATGTGTGTCTACTTGTGTCCAGGTTATTTGTCTTTCTGTGAGGGGCTGAATCCTGGTTTGGAGACAAGGACAAGCTCCCACAGGAACTTCTTTCACTTTGTGGTTACTGTGACCCAAGAGGATGGAAACACCTTCCAGTTATGGAGTGACTGTTGTGAACACCAGAGAGGGAAAGGGAGAAATCAGGTGGAGAGTGTGTCCACATAAGCAAGAAAATAGCATGCTTCAGGCCAAGTCCTTTGCAAAGAACAAGAATGATCAAGAAGGAACTTGTCCAGGACCAAGAAGAACAATCAGTCAGGGAAGGCTGAACAGGAAAGGTCAAAATCAGGAGGAAACAAATTGAAATCAGGGATACTTCAGGAGAGGATAAAATAAAATATAAATCATTCTCTCACTGTATGTTTCCTTACCAAATTACATTAACAAACTCTTGCCAGAACAGGCAATCAGTTCATACTTTATCAGCCAAGGACTTAACCTGCTTAAGGTCTGTTTCAAGTGAGAAGTGGGAAACTTTCTTTTGTCAACCGCTATACTCAGCTCCATTGTTTTCCAGAAGTAATTTATTAAACTGCAATTAGCAAGGAAATACATCTCCCCCTTTTCCTCTAAGGAAATCTGGATTAGTAAGGCTGGGACTGCAATCCTATTCTTTATTTCCCAGTTCTGCCTGTCCAGGTGGGCACACTTCCTTCTTGCAGGCAGAGTGACTCAAAGCACCAAATTTACATTATTACCATCTCCCATGTTGCTCACTGAATATGGCCTCAAAAAACCATTTAAGTGCTTTCAACTTGAAGCTAAAAGACTTTTAAGCTTTTCTGGATGAAAAAATACTGGTCATCAACATGCAGGTTCTTGTTCAGTGCTGATTCTGCCACTAACTTCAATCCATCTTAAGGAAAAAAAATCCAGACAAACCCCCACCATATATCCTCTTAGCTTCTAACTTAGCTTCCTTCCATGACATCTTGTTACGCAGAAGACTTTGAGAGCGGCTGCCACTATGCTTTCAGAGCAAACAACATTTTAGTTAGCAGAAGAGCAGCTGGGAGACAGAAGAGAAGCAGGCTGGCACATGGAATGACATGACATGGAAAAAGTCACCCAGAAGCATCCCAAGTCTACTTCTCAGACGTGGAAACTGGAAACAATGTTCAGAGGCAAAATTCATGGGTTGGTGAAGCATAAGGAAAGGACAAAGGAAAAAACATAAGCATGTAATTCACTACTTGAGAGGCAGATGGAGTAGCCCTCTGACCTTGGGTTGGGTAGCCAGCGTGGCAAGGCAATGCCAAAAACACTAAAAAAACCCAAGGCAGAAAGGAAAAGTCATTCTCACTGTGCAATCGGAAGTGATTGTTTTTTTAACCCCATCTTTCATAGGAACCCACCCCTAAGTACATAGAAGTTGTTATCTCTCACAGACATTTTACCTTCCTCTCCCTTATGTCAGCACAATTCAAGACTCAGAGTAATGACATCCTTGAGCATGTCAGGGACAAAAGCACACAAAGACTGTGCTGTGACTCGAAAACTAAAGCAAACATTTTGACAGGTTCTGAGGACCCAGCTGTCAGCCAAAAAAGCAACCTTTTATAGATTTTACAGCAACCTTGAGGTTTCCCTGAGGAAACATGCTGTTCTGCACATGTTTACATTTTGTGAAGTTTAGGGTGACCAATCTACTCTTTCTAAGGCCACTCAACTCTGCTACCATACTTCAGCCCCAGCCTGAACCACCTCAGTCCGCATTGTTTGGTTCCTGCCCTGCTGTGTCAGCACAACCCACCTTGCAACTGGTGGTTTAAGCAGCACTTGACCCAGCTCTGCCAGGTACTCCTGGGCTGGGCAAGCAGCCCTTCTGCTCTTGTGCATGGTAACATTGCTCTTCTTCCTGGGAAAATCACAGCTTGCCCTACGCTGTGCTAAGGGCAGCAGCACTGCTGGCTCACTGCTTTCCCTTTGCATGGAGAGGTAACCTGGCTGATCTGAGAGTGTCAGATTCTTAGAATTATAGAAGAGTTTAGACTGGAAGGGGCTCTGAAGGTCAACCAGTCCAACCCCCCCACAGTGTGCAGGGACATCTTCCACTAGACCAGGTTGCTCAGACCCCATCCAGCCTGACCTTGAATGTTTCCAGGGATGGGGTATCCACCATCTTTCTTGGCAAGATGCTCCAGTGTTTTACCACTCTCATTGTAAAATACTCCTTCCTTATACATAATCTAAATTGACTCTTTTTTAGTTTAAAATTTTTATTCATTGTTCTATAGCAATGAATTCCCAGGAGAAGAAACTACAATCTCCCATCGCTCAGGGTGAGTGAGGTATTGCAGCAACAAGACTTGCACTTTTGGCCAGCATCCAGGAGGAAGCTCTTAGAAGCCATCAGCAGCAACCATTTGTATCCTTGAGAAAATAAAAAAGTTTATGTTGCAATCTCTGGAACACCTCTGGAAATCACTGCCTACTGTGTTTTACCAACAAATATAGCTCAGACAAGCAATAAACTGTTGCCTTTCAGATCTAGGACACAACCTCATGACACTCAGCTCCCCTAGGGATACAGTAGCATCAACACATCCTTTTAACTATATTTAAGTTTCTCATGATCACATCTTTTAAGATGAAAAGTGCAAGTTGATGTCACGACAAATAAAAATTACTGTGGCTTCACAATCTCAAAAGGCCACATATATTAAAGAGTACACTGGGTCACTTGTGCTTTTCCCAAAGGAAACTTAGAGCTCAGGCATGATACTCCTCTCATTGATTTATAATAGCTCAAAAGCACTGTGCTACGAAAGAAAGAAATCATGTGGCCTTATGGTCAAAGTTGCTTTATTTGTCTTCTTTTCATCCAGGGAAGTACAGAAAGCAAGACAGACGATGTATCAGTAGAGCCTGTAACTTTACATAAAAAATAATTAAGTAACAAACATGACACAGATGATAGTTGTAAAAATATTGAATACACTGTTTTGATTGACTGGAGTTATTTTCAAATCTGAACTAAAGTGCAGCTGCTGTGGTCAAAAATACTTCTGTAAATTTATCACAAAAGTTTTGTCCAAAACCTTCTTTTAAAAAGAAAAAATACCCCAAAACAGCTTAAAAACCCCATGAACTTGCACTTTCTGTACAGAAAGGGAGCACGGTATATATCAAAACTATTAAAAAGCCCAATTGCAATGAAGCATTTCTGGTATCACAAAAAAGTAGAAAAAAAAAAGGGACCAGTTGATGTTTTTTGGTTGGATCAGATTTTTTTTTTAATTATAAAAAGTGAAATATACAAATAAATAATTCATATTGCACCTACAATAGTAGAGCAAATGTCACTCCTCACATTGTCAGTAACACAAGCAGACATACATACAAAACTTATTACCAGACTCTGGAGAGGCCACCACTGTAAAACCAACAAAATACTTGTTCTGAACACTGAGTCCTGAGTTTTGAACCATCATTGTTGATTTTTCAGACTGACAGTTTGTACCCTTAGAAAAGATATGACATAAAAAGCACAATCCAAAATGCTGTGCACTCTGGTAAGATGGAGTATTTCAGATACACAAACAAATGCTCATCAAAGCCAAAATAAAATACTGTTGGCGATCCTGGTACCAAGACAAACATTCAGACAGAGGGAAGACTGAGAAATACTTTAAACATTAACACTCATCAGCTGAACAAAAAATCACCAGAGGACCCCCTGCAGCCCTCTCATCTGTCTATCCTGTCAGTAAAATGGGCCACTAAGAAGGTATATCCAGAGGTAGGCTTGCTTTTAGCAATCTCTCTGTGGGCAAGTGCAGAGCCCTGTGAAGGTGCTCAGAGACTGCCATGGTTTAGCCCCAGCCAGCAATAAGCACCACACACCTGCTTGCACAGACCCCCAGGAGGGAAGGGGAGAGTCAGAAAGGTAGCCTCATACTAGCTTCTATCAAGAAAATTAACTCTGTCCCAACCAACACAAGCACAGAGTCAGAGGGCACCCGGAGCCTTCAACCCCTCACAAAGATAAGGAGCTCCAGGGCAGTGCCCAGGACTTGCCCAGCAAGAGGGGGTCAAGCAACTGGAACTTTAGGCCTAGAAATGGCTGGATCAGCAAACTTGGGCTGGCAGTGATGAGCAACTTGAGGTGGAGGAAGAGAAGCTCTAATCCAGCCTGGGAGAGGAGCAGAATTAGGTCCCATCTCCTAAGAATAGTGCAGTATCATTATCTGCTACCAAAAGCATGACAAATCAGTAAGCTCAGTCTCTGTATGAGTGCCAGCTGATACCATTACAGCCACGGTGGTGACACAGGATAGTAAGCTCAGCAGGTGACATCCCATCCAATGAGCCATGCAATAATGGCTTTTGGCCACCTAAGTGATTCATCTGTGTTTAAAAAGACACAATAGAAATGGATGAAGACGGGGAAGACTGTTCTGAACAATGCATAAGATGAGCACAAAAGCTATTGACAAAGTCCATGCCTTTTGACAGTTCAGCAAGGAGTAGGATAGGATATCAACAGAAAGGAAAAAAAAGATGGAGAAGACAGTGCTTCCACTACTGGCCTTTGTTACCATCTCCTCCTCACTTATATCCCTAAAAATCCCTCACACACATCCCTAAAAAAACCAAAAAACCCAAAAGAAAACACTCCAGGGTTAGAAAGAAGTCAAATAAAGTTAATTACTTACATATTACATAAATTATTTACAATTCTTCTTTTCAAAACGTGCCTGCTACTGCTTTTATTTAGTCACCTGCTTGGAGACCTATTGCTCTTCCCCAGTAATTTTGACAAATCCAGTGTGGTTTGGGTCCTCTGATTTTGAGTCCAGTAGGTCTTTCCAGACAGAGAAAAAGGAGTTGGAATAGATGGATAAGAGAAGAAAAACAAGGTGACAGGAAGAGGGTGATGAACTCAGAGTTGCTGCAAGTGAAGTTGCAGACAGATGTTGGCAAAAATTAAATCCTCTACTGCAAGAGCAATTAGGCACTGGAAGAGAAATCCCCAGAAAGTCTGCAGAGCTTCTCTCCACGGACTTTTTCAAAACTCAACTGGAAGAAGACAAATATATTTTGCCCAGTGGTAGTACCAAGAGTGGCATGGGCAAAAAGGGTTTTGCCTGGAAAAATCTCCTCTGCAGAGCAGCAGACCAAGTGGTCCCTCCAGTCCTATATTTTAAGATTAAGGACCTAGATCAGATAACAAACATGGTGTTAGTTGTTTCAGTGACCAACTCAGCTTCCAGAAAGGGCAGTGTATATAATGTTTTTTCCTTTTTTTGCTGCTTCTTTCTAGCCAGTCAAGTCATTATGTGTAATGTTCGCTTCAGGCTGCTGGCTTCTAATGATCTGACAGATGGATGGAAATCCTCAAGGATCCTAGAAAACACAAAAAAACCCCCAGGAAAGGATGAGCCATGGCCATTGTGTTGCTGTCTCAGGTTTTGCTTAGCAGTGTGCCTGCTGTTGGGACAGGAGGAAATGAAATGTACAGTGGGGAAAGTGGGGAGCAACAGTTACAAACCCATCCTTTGGTGAACGACTTCCCTGCTTTTTTAATTCTGGAAATCACACACACTGCGGAATTCAGAATGTGACAGTGAGATAAGGAATATACAAAACTCTGAAAGGATTTGTAAACTGTGAAAAGTAAACCAACTTTCCTCACTAGTCATAATACACCAATAATTAATTAACACACATATATTGAGCATATAAATAGTTTGATATTTCAGAATGTCATTTGGATGTTTGAGATCCAGTTTGTAACTCTACCTTTACATGGCTTTGAAGACAATAATAAAATATATGGCATCTTAACTTTTCATGTAGAGGAGTATGAAAGAGGTTCCTTATCTAATAACCCTGAATACATACAAAGTATTTTGTAAAGGATTTTGGAATTGCATATATAAATAATTCTTACCAAGAAAGTGAATGAGAAATTGAAACAGAAAGGCAACTGTTCACTTATCACAGGAATGCTATTTTTTCCTCCCTTTCAGCTGCCAGGCATTTTATTTTCTGGTTACATATAAAGCCCTATTGTTGGAATGAAAAGGAGAAGGAAGGACCAGAAAATTACTTCATAATGAAATATGAGCTCAAATATGATGCACAAGATAGAAATTGTATTAGTCGCATATACAGGAAGCATCCCTGTTTGCAAAGAAAGCACTTTGTGTTTTAGTAGCATAGACTTAAATGCCTTGCCTTTAGATGGGCAGGACAAACTCCAAGATGTTTCCTACACCACTACCTTCATCCTGTCAGTAGGAAAACAGGATTTATTTCATCCTTCCAGACAAAAACACCAGCTGGCCCAGGAGACCAGAATTCATGCATGTGACCTTCCCCTCCTTCCTCCTCTGCTACTCCCTTTTCCTGGCTCTTCTAAATAGAAAGCACGATAAGGAGCATGATTTTCCCAGCAAAACATACCAAGGAAAACAAACAAAACACCAACCATCCCTGTGCTTGACAATGAAAACAGGTTAACACTGAAGTGTGGGAAGCTTGGACAGTATGCCCATCCTTTCTCTATATACGATACAGACCAGAGGGTACTGCCAGGCCATGTTTCTATGAGCGAAACACTAAGTGGAATTACTAGGGAACAGGAGCTGTCTGGAATGTCTGTGATTAAACCCAGGAAACATCTTCACTTGAGTTGCAAAATATTTATGTCTGCGGGAAACCTGATGGGGAGCCTGACAGCAGAATTACCCTTTCACTGACATTTTTGTCATGAGGGTTGTTGTTTGGTTTTTTAATTCCTTCCCTCAGTAGCTCTTTTTAGGTCTGTTGGGCTATACTGTTTTTACATTGTGACATTTTTGGGTTTTGGGATTTTTGTTTGTTTGGTTAGCTTGGGTTTGGGTTTTTTGTTTTTGGTGAAGTATTAAGAAGGGTAAAGGAATGAGGCTGTTATATATTCACTGCATATTTTTTTCTATTTTTCAGGAATTCAAATGAGAACAAATATAATGTCCTACTCCCATTAAAGCCACACTTGAGAGGAAAACAAGGCTACTCTAAAATGAGGATCGCCAACTGGGACATAACTGCCAGAAACCCATTCCTCTGTGAGCAGAAGTGTGTTATATCCATCTGCCTTATGAAAGAGGGAGTTATGTCCTGAGTTTATCATCTGAAAGTCTGGTATTTAGTAGTCTTCTCTGGAAAAATTATTCTGAAAATTCTCCAAAAACTAAGCTGCTTCTATATTGTTCTCAACTACTGAATCTCTTGCTAATAAGAAAACCAGATGTCAAAGCAAATCCACTGAAGAAACATGCCACATTGTAAGATAAAATAAGAATTGCTGTAATTTTTAAGGTAGAGCTTAGAACCTTTCCCAAACTGAATACAGACTAGAGAATACTGCTATAATGACTCTTCCGGAGTTCGTTACTATTTTTACTATAAACAAAGCAATGAAAAGTGTAACTAAGTACTTGTTCTTACAAAGTTTCCCAAAACCTGGAATTTCCTGCATAGTACTTATCCCAGCCTTCCAGGACATATTTGGCCACCAAAATTTGTGTTTCTCATACCCACATATAGCTGATCAGCCAAATTGCTATTTTACACTTACCAGACCTGATTTTATGCTATTTGTAGCAACAATCACATTTCAAAAGGTAACAATCAAGGCATCTTAAATTCCTATTCAGGCTATTAAGTTATCTCCAGCTCATAACAAAGAGATATTTTGAACCTGTTTTGTAGTACTTGTGTAACATATGAAACACATTGAGGTTCAGCATTTCTTTGGAATACATATTCCAACAGCTGGTTGTGTTCAGACACAAACAGAATTGCAGAATCATTAAGGTTGGAAAAGACCTCCAAGATCATCAAGTCCAACATTTGACTGAACTCCACCTTGTCAAGTAAACCATAGTGGCTAAGTGGCGAAGACAATGCTGCTCACATCTGAGTTCCATAAAATCTCCACTTGAAGGAAAACCTGAATGTTTTGATTTCCAAACAGCAAAACCATATTTCTGTGCTGGTGCTTTCTGCAGAATGGAATTTTTGGCCTGGCCTAGTCTCTTCTTCTATGACTCCTCAAGTTTTCTTCTTCCAGGTTAACCTATTCTGTTCAATTTTCTTAAATATTCAATATCATATCTATTCAATTAGAAGCCCCAGTTCCTCTTGTTATAGTTTTTTTAAACACAAGCATACTATTCGACTACTTCTGAAGCTTTTCACATGGCAAAACCTGCATAAGCTACCCATTAGAGATCAACATACCAATTCTTAAAAAACAAAACAAAACAAAAAAACACCTTGTGGCCATTATATGCATTTGTAAAGTAGTCCTTCCTCACAGGTTACCACAAGCCTCCAGAAAAAACTTCTGCGTGGAATTTTATCCCCTTACAGACTGCTACACCCTGAGAATTAACTTTAAACCTTTTTAATTGGCCAGGCTGAAACATGAGTATCCTGCAAGTCATGAAATAAGCAAGTGATGCTATGGAAAGCATTCAAGTCAAGACACATAAACGACAGGTAAGTCACAGGAATTTATTCAGGCTAATAGCCTTTATTTTGCTTCTACCCAGGCTCTTGGCTTCTTAACTAGACTGCTTTATCTTGGTGTGGTCTACAGTTAAGCTCTGTTAGCTAAGTAAGGGATGAAAGGATTTAACTTTTTATCAAATGAGCAGAAACTTCAGGGAGAAATTATGCCTGGTGATTCTTTGTAGCCTGCTAATTGCACTTAGAGCGAGTGATGGGCCACAGCTCGGTTTGCCTGCCTTCTTGGTAGAGGATGAGATGTGAGTTTTCCATAGCTTGTGTGTCAGCACTTGCCACAAAGGCTGCTCAGTCTGATTCCAAACAAGTCACTTTTCCACAAATGTTGTGAAGAGACTTCACTTGAGACGTTTTCAGGGAGAACAAAAATGTATGTATGCTCTCCAACTGGTACACAAGGCAAGTGCCTGAGGGATGGGACACCAACTTTCAGCCCCAGCTCTTGACCTGATTCCCAAGTCTCTATCATGAAGAGGAAGGAAACAACAAAAATAAAAGCAAAGCAAAACCTAACCATACTCTCAGAAGCAAAAGCACTTTGAAGAAACTTTCTCAGAGAAGAGTCCTCAGCCACCCAGATGAAAAGTTACTGTTTTACTTTAAAAACTGAGCATCCTAGTAAGCCTGGAAAGGCCACGCTTGTTATCTAGTGCGGAATGAAAAGAAGCATTGAGGTCCCAGACAGACCCTGGCATTCTCCAGCCAGTGCTGTTAACTCTCTCATTGTGCTGTTACAAACAGCAAGTCCAAAAGTATGCATGTAGGCGCTGTTCCTCATTCCAACCAATTTGAGGACAATAGAGGATAAAACCAGAAAAGGGCCTTCTGAAAGATATTACTGCCTTTTGGGTGAATCAACTACAACCAATGCTTTAAAAAGCATAAACATATTTTACAGATGATCAAGGAGAAAATGAGTCACCACAAAACCAAACTAGGATCCATAGTTAAGAAGTTTAGGGGATTTCCTCATCGCAATAATTGCGAAGTGGTAACACACTGTAAATATAGTGTTAAAAATTACTGCAGCTCCACAGATATCTTTAGTATTCTAAGGATGGCCAGGAAAGTGACAGTGGAGTCATATACACAATGAACTGTAAGTAACCCTCAGCTGCCAGCACAAAAGAGCATCCTGGGAGAGAAAAAAAAAATAAAATCAGATGTTGACAGAGTGATCAGACTGCACCACCACTGAAGTTTTACAGCAAACTAATTAATGATGCCTTCAGGGAAACAGATGTAAATTAGGAAAACAGAATACACATTTCCCTAAGATGGTCACTGTAGGAAGGAATATGATCAGCTGGTCAAAATTACTCTGGATAAAATAATGCTGCCTTTATTCAAAACCGATCCAGATCAGTGCATTACATTTTTGAAACTGAAGACCAAAGAGCAACTGAAAAGATACAGACTATGACTGATAAAAACTAGACTACATTAAAAGAACAGAGTCTCAGATACTTACAAGCTCACTGCAGAAGTCACATCCTGGCATCAGAGTTAATCAAAACCTGAAAAAATGTTAATGAAAAACGGGAATGGACACAAACAACTGACGTCATTCAAATCTTGATTTTCTTGATAAACTTTAACCCGACAAACACCCACTACTAAACACTACTCATTTAATTTATGCCTTCTGCCCCAGTGAACAGGGATTTATGTTAAGTCTTGACCTTGTGACACGCTGGCATACATGTGGGGCCAGGAATCTTGATGTCTTCCCAGGCAGCAGGACATGAGACCCCACTTCTCTTGGTGACACAGCGGGACTTGGAGCCTTTAGCCAAGGAAAAAGAGGCACAGTTCTTTCAGTTGAAACTAATGCTTCTCTGTGTCTTATGCTTTCCTTACAAGGCAGAGGAGGGGTATCTGTTCAAAGTTTCCCAAATAACATGCAGGCTCTGCCTGCTGGGGATGGCCCTGTTACAAACTATCACTGAAGCCACACAAGGGCATTTGCCCAGGGAACCGCTAATATCCATGGGACATGTTAACATCCTCAGCCTGCTTTATAAAGGAACATCTTAGTCTTGTCAAGCAGCATGTCACTGAGTGACACTGCTCCAGCTTCGGGCCCCAGGGCAGTTCTAATTTGCCATGCAATGAAGGGGCTTCAAAACACTGCAAGGCAGCACCTGTGTTTTTTTGGCACCCTCTTTTCTTGGTCAATCTCAGATCTGCTCTAGGGGTGATCCCAAAGCTCTATCACATCTCAAGGTCTTTCCTTCAAGGTATGCTTAGTACAAGCTCATTTGTGTTTGGAATGGTTGTTCTAGGAAAAAGATACATCTTTCTTGTGAGCATTTCACCTTTTTCTTCTGATCCTTTAAAAAGCAGTATTTAAGAACAAACTCCTTGCACTTTAAATTCCAGGTTGGTCTAAAAATTCAACAAGAAATTTTATCTTCTGCACTGTTTATAGGATCAATGGAAGTCTTACATACACTTTATAATGAAGACATTACATCTGGGGTGTAAGAACTGTTCATTTCTCTTTCTTCTTAATGAAGACTTTTGTGTCTCTGTAGCAGATTCATTAGGTCAAGCCCTCTTTATAGTAGATGCTGTAAGTCTATGTGCACAATAGACAGGTGTGATACTCCTTTGAACATTTCATAGAATCACAGAATGTCTAGGTTGGAAGAGACCTGTAAGATCATTGAGTCCAGCCTATGCCCTAATACCTCTACTAGACTATGGCACCAAGTGCCATGTCCAGTCTCTTTTAAACACATGCAGGGATGGTGATTCCACCATCTCCCCAGGCAGACTGTTACAGTACTTTTATTATTCTTTCTGTGAAAAACTTTTTTCTAATATCCAACCTATACCTCCCTTGGTGCAGCTTGAGACTGTGTCCTCTCATTCTGTCAGCTGCTGCCTGGCGGAAGAGACCGACCTTCACCTGGCTACAACCACCTTTCAGGAAGTTGTAGAGAGTGATAAGGTCACCTCTAAGTCTCCTTTACTTCATGCTAAACAACTTTAGCTCCCTGAGTTGTTCCTCACAGGGCTTGTGTTCCAAGCCCCTTACCAGCCTCACTGCCCTCTGGATATGCTCAAGCGTCTCAACGTCCTTCCTAAACTGAGGGGCCCAGAACTGGACACAGCACTCAAGGTGTGGCCTCACCAGTGCCAAGCACAGGGGAAGAATGACCTCCCTGCTCCTGCTGGCCATACAATTCCTAATGCAGGCCAGGATGCTGCTGGCCTTCTTGGCCACCAGGGCCCACTGCTGGCTCATGTTCAGTCGGCTGTCAACCAGTACCCCCAGGTCCCTTTCTGCCTGGGCACTGCCCAGCTGCACTGTCCCCAGCTTGTAAGGTTGCAGGGGGTTTTTGTGGCCAAAATGCAGGTCTCGCCACTCAAGACTTATTAAACTTCATCCTATTAGACTCTGCCCATCCATCCATCCATCCGTCCATCCATCCATCCATCCATCCATCCATCCAATCTAGACCTCTCTGCAGAGCCCCCCTTCCTTCCAATAGATTGACACAAGCTCCCAGCTTAGTGTTGTCTGTAAATTTACTAATAAAGGACTCAATATCCTCATCGATGTCATCAATAAAAATATTGAACAGAACTGACCCCAGCACCAACCTCTGGGGGACACCACAGGTGACTGGCCACCGGCTGGATGTAGCACCATTCACCACCATTCTCTGGGCCTGGCCATCCAGCCAGTTCTCAACCCAGGGATGAGTGCACCTGTCCAAGCTGTGGGCTGACAGCTTTTCCAGGAGTATGCTGTGGGAGATAGTGTGAAAGGCCTTGCTGAAGTCCAAAGAGACAACATCCACTGCCCCTCCCACATCCACCAGGCGGGTCACCTGGTCATAAAAGGAGAGCAGGTTGGTCAAACACGACCTGCCCCTCCTAAACCCATGCTGGCTGGGTCTGATACCCTGGCTATCCTGTAAGTGCTGCACGATGCCACTCAATATGAACTGTTCCATGACCTTACCTGGTACTGAGGTCAGGCTAATTGGCCTATAATTACCAGGATCCTCCTTCCTACCCTTTTTGTAAATGGGCATCACATTGGCCATGTTCCAATCACCTGGAACCTCACCAGTGAACCATGACTCTTGGTAAATGATGGAGAGTGGCTTTGCAAGCTCATCTGCCAGTTCCCTCATCACCCTTGGATGGATCCCATTGATTTATGAATATCCAAGTGTCTCAGTCAGTTCTCTGACTGCCTCTTCTTGGATAACAGGAGAGTCATTCTGCTCCCTAACACCATCTACCAACCCTGGAGGACAGTTGTCCTGAGGACAAGCTGTCTTCTCACTAAAGAAGGCGTCAAGCACTTCTGCCTTCTCATCTTTAGTTACTAAGTTTCCTGCCTCATCCAGTAAGGATTTCTTTACTTTATATGACATCATTGCCCAGGTATCTAAATAGTCAGGAACCAAGTTAATATGTGCTAGTGTTTCTAAATATATTAGTGGAATTTAAAGCCAGACATGGCATTTGGATTTAGTTCATCAAGAGTGAAACTACCAACAATCATCAAATTTCTGTGATTTCTGAAGCTTATGGTGTGCTCCCCCCACTTTTTTCTCTTTCATTATGTTAGTACTAATTAAGACTAGAGAGTTGAATTGATCCAAGGTTATTACTCATATATAGACATTACACTGACTGCAACTTCTCCTTAATTCATCATTAGGAAGCATGCTCATGGGCCAAATTTGAGCACACTTCATCATATTATCCTGTTTGTCTTAAAGAATACAAAGATTTTTCTGTGACCAGTAGAAAATGCTTCCCCTGAGAGGACATAATTTCTCTAATGCTTCATTCATCTACCAAAAATTATCTGAGCATTCTACACTTTGTGGGCTTCCAGGAAAATATGAAAGATAAGTGAATTACTTCTGCTGAGACTGCCACCTGAAAGCAAACCAAGAGAAGCATGTCCTGCTCTGCTTGGATCCTTCCCTCACAATTTTCAGCCTTGGATTGTCCCTTGGCAGTGGGAAAACAGCTCTTAAACTTACATGCAACTGAAGCAACCTCTAAAACCTGTAAACATATTACTATTATGATTATTATTATTAAGTTGTCCAATATGACGCTCTCATACCCCCAATGGTATCTCAACAAAGTCTCATTCTTCTCTGCAGACATCAGACCTTATTATGGGCTCTAAGAAAACCATGTGTTTCCACACATCAGCAACTCACCACTTCAGTTCCTCCTGCGTACTTTCTTCCTCCATAACCGCACAATCAGAACTATTATGATTGTAGTGACTACTAAAATCACCCCAATAATCACCGGCCAGCGCCATGACAATCGCTCTTCTGTGAAAACAAAACGACAAAAAAACCCCAGCAAATTAATCTAGTTTATAGAAAAAAAAGCAAAACGAGCCAAGAGGATGTCTGATTAATGACAGTGGTTCCTCTGATATGACTAAAGGTATTGCTAAGATAAGTGAAAGCAGCAATTGCTCAACAGAGAGAGTAAACCTATGTATCATCAAAACCAAAACTGCCTGCCCACAGAAAAGATGAAGAAAAGATGTGCTCATGGCAAAGGAAACTGCCATTGCTATATCTGATACTGTGGTTGGCATACACACACAAACACAACTTCACACAAGCCTTAACACTTTCAGAAGAGTTTTGTTCACCCAGAATTCTATTATTTTACTTTTAAACACTTAACACTGTTGAAAATGTGACATTTATTTTAAGAAAAGAAGACAAGCTATGTTTTGCTGCCTGCAAATAGCTCTACCCAACAGTTGAGCGTAACATAAGCCATATAACACTAACATCTGGTTACACATAAGCCACTTTATTTCACTGCCATTAATCAAAATGCTAAAACAAAGGCTCATTTCAATATTCACTGACATTAGCTGGACTTCAAATGTATGACTTAAAGTTTATTTGACTTAACCCAAAACTATTATGTCTTTTAACAAAGACATATTGAAGTATTCATCTGAACTTCTCATCCTCTAAAACATAAGATTGTTAAAACAACAAGCTGTTAGCTGATTTTTTACCCACTTAGCAAGAAATAACAAGAGTCTTAGTTTTCTGCTTTCTAGATATATATTTTCTTTTTAAAAGACCAAAACAAAAGAATACTGGAGGCAGGACAAAAAGATTAATATTTTTTCAATTAATGTAATTCAGAATTAAGAACTAAATTGCTTCTGAACATTTAGAGGGCAGACATTAAAAATCAGATCCTGCTCTTTACTGCTATTCCTGTAACAATCACTTCTTGAGCATGTAATTTCAGAATAAACCCACAACTACTACTAAAAGCTACAGGCTTTTCCTGTCTTGCTAATTTACAAGTGGTCTTCAATTTAAGGCTCTGGATTTAGAGACATGTGAATTTTATATCACCAAAGTCAATGCTCCTAGATGAACTAGAATGTTACTTCAGCTTTTAATGTTTCTGTTCCATATCTGAAGAAACAGGGTGAAAGTCTTTCCAGCAGAACAGAATATCAGAAGAAGAACTAAATTAACACTACAAGATATTCAGATGTTACATTAATGTATCTAAGATATCTGTATAAACTAAATGTATGTATCTTCAATTGACTCCCTCCCTGTATGCCTGAAAGTACTGTTCCTCCCTGACCATTACTGCAGTGGACTTGTACCTTAGCAAAAAAATCAGAGAAACTAGAACATAATATACAGGTTAAATACAACAAAACACGCAGTAAATTGATCTGAAACATTTGATTCAGAGACAGTTTGTTATGAATTGCAAAACTTCCAAGTTCATCAAGCAACCCATAGAGTTTCGACTCATCATTCTACTCAGAGATATCAGCTGACATGTTTATTTTTAGTCTGTTAGAAAAATTTATGAAGACCTATGTGGAAACCTAAGTTCAACTTGCTGCAAAATGCATGGTGCCTCTAAACCCCATAGCTCCCTAGCTGATTAGTCTGGCTTTTTTTTCCCTCGTGGATAGGATTCCAATATGTTATTACCTCAAGGACAATAATGAATGCAAATAGGATTTCCTCACATATACACACACCTCATTCCCTCCTCTTCCTAGAAGATTCCTATTCAAACATGCTACTGTAAAACATGGAGGCCAAGAGAATGCTAACATGTTGCTTGTACTGCTTACCTACCTCCTTTTATTTTCACAGGTAATTCAATTTTTTCATTTGTGTTGTTTACACTGCAGGTCAAATCCTGTGCACTGATGCTCTGAATGTTGTAGATTTGCAGTTCACTGGTGATGGACACAATCCCATTTTTGTGCTTGACTGTCTTTTGTGTAGGAATAGAATTGAACAGGTTGTTCCAGGTGATGGTGGGCTCTGGGATGCCATCAGCATTACAGGTGACTATCAAACGACCTTCAGAATAGTTGTAATGGACAGATGCATTGACACCTTCCAACACACAAATGAGACAAGTCATCACCACAATGAGCACCTGGTCATAAGCAGTAGTAGCAGTCTAACCATTATGAACCAGAGCAAAGCTTACTGGATTCACACTGAGCCCAATGGCAAGGAATGCAAGAAGAGTTCCTTGGGTCAGGTCCCCTCCATTCCCCATAGTGAAGTTATATATCCCAAAGATTTCACTCAATCTGAAATCCAAGTATTAAAATAATCTGTTATGTAAAAGCATTTCTTGGTCCTATCTGCTAATTCCCTATCAGTGCTAGGGTTTGGCAGAGCAGCTCACTGCTGGGGTTGTACCTTGCAGCAAAAGGAAACTACAACAGGCAGTGTTGGTTTGCCCAAGTTCCAGCTGGGACTGATCAAGGACTGACAAAGATCCCACTCCTTGCTTTTCAGCTGCTACTCCCGGAATAACAAATAAGAGCCAAAATTACCACAGTAGTCTTGAATGTGACCCACAGAGTTTTACTCACAGCAGTAGTGCTCTACATCACAGCAGTTTCTACATCATGTTTCACCAAGAGATGCTGCTATCACTGCAGTTCTTAAATCTGCTCAAGGAAATACTGTGGGTGAGAAAACACCTCTTATTTCACTAGAAACATATCCCTGCAGAGAACCTCACCAAAAACACTCAGGCAGGTATCTCCCGAGATGGCGCCCGAAGGGTAAGAATTGAAGATACACTTGTAACATCCTGAATCATCCATTCTAGTATCCCAAAAAGTTATGCTTGTCTTGTTGAGTTCCAAACTTGTGAAATTCATTCTGTCTTCATAGGGCTTGTGAATCTTCAATCCGTGTGTTTCACTGTATGTAGCTATATTACCATGTAATTCTTCTGACTCCTTTTGCCATGTTACTTGCAGAACTTCCGTGGGTTCTGTCAGGGTACAGCTCAGAGTCACACTGTCACCCATTCTCACTTTAGTGTGTTTAGCCTGTGGAACCACTACAGGGATGGTAAAGAGTTAATGAAATGGGCATGTATCACACACATTCAGAAGCCTAATGTTGATTCTAAGGCCTGGATTATTCACAGACAAAACTCCTTCAGTTACATATTGTTTTTATGACTTTCCCCTACAAAAAAGCCCATCTCCTGCATACTCCTAGAAATCAGTGAAGTTATGTTGATTTACATTGGCGGAGGCTTTAGCTTTCTTCTAAGCTAAAATAAAAATGATTTACTTATTTCTGTACCCGTATCTGCAGACTTCCCTCTTAAGTTTTACTAAATCAACTCATGGTTTTCTATTCTCAGCAAATACTCAATTTCTGTTTCCTACGAGCTAGAGGAAGATCAACTGCATAAAGGAAGTACACACCAAGCCATTATTAGAGAAGTAAACAGCAAAATGTCTTAAAAAGACTTTCTGAACAGTAGTTGCACAGTGCATTTGAGATGGAGGGAAAGAAGTTCTTTAGGGAATGCCCCACTCTTGGAAGGTGTCAAGTCAGGTTAACAGTGTCCAGTGTCACTGTAGATATGGGATGCATCTTGTCCCTCCCATCTCTAAATGCTGCTCCAAGAGGTCTTGTGTCACAACTACCAGCTCCATGTCTCTGTCTCAGCTATGCAGTGTGTCAAACAGCACCAGCAATCTCTATTTCACCTATTTTTGTCTCTTACTCTGTTGAAGCCTCAGAAATCTGAAACCAGTTCCCCAAACATTTTCAAGCATATTTCAGGAAATTCAACTTACCGTTTGCCTTTGCAAGACCAGAACATGCCAAACACAAAACCAGAACTTGTAAACTCATTTTGGAAAAGAGAATCTGCTTCACCTGAAGAAAGACAAGGAGAGATGACAGATCATCTTCTGGTGATATTGTACAGGTGCAAAAATTAACAGTAGATTTCTTATGTGAAAAAGAATGTAGTTCTGGGGTCAGACAGCAAGATTTGACAAGTCTTACTGCCCTGTTTCCTACAATTGAATTGTAGGAAATTGTAACAGGGCAATTGTCCTGCTTGGGACCAAAGTTGGTGTTATATTCAAGTGGAAACATGATTTTGCAAAAAATAAAAGAGAGAATCAACTTGTCCTAGGTTACAATGTAAGATGTGCCCAAAAGTATGTATTCTATCACCATCTTCATGAGCTGTTGAAAACAAGGTGGGGCAGCATCCCCTGCCTCCTCCCTCTGGATTATCTTCTGTTAACGGCCCATCAGTGCCTTGCCCATAACTCATCATCCCATTGTGAGATGTTCCACCAAGAGGAAGGAACCAAGCATTCCATCCTGAATATAAGATGAGATTTTGAACACCATAGGAGCCTTTTCCACTGGAATTTCCAGAGGACAGGAGCTACATAACTACCACTGGACCTTCCGAGGAAGACCAGACCTTTTACAGAATTNATATATGCATCTAAGTAAAGAACTGTTATTCCTATTCCCATATCTTTGCCTGAAAGCCCCTCAATTTAAAAAAATTAATAATTCGGAGGGAAGGGAGGTTGTATCTTCCATTCCAAGGGAGGCTCCTGCCTTCCTTAGCAGACACCTGTCTTTTAAACCAAGACACAACTGCGAGGCGTTGTTTATATTATACAAGTTAAAAAATGAGGGCTGGTAAATAAATAAAAAAATAAGAGGAAGAAAAAAGGTATTTAGAACCACTCTGTGCTAAAACAACTCCTGATAAAACTCTCCAGTTACCAGGCACAAACGGAGACCGAGCTGTTACATGAGGAATCGGGAAAAAAGAACCCATCAACAATGAACCCAAAGAAAAAAGTTTGTGTAGTCAGATATTTGAGCATGGCTATAAGAAATTCAGATAGATATTCCTACAAGCATGCAGAAACCAAGGGCCAGCATAGCAAGCAGAAACTATCGAGTTACGGAATTGTTTACAAAGCAGTAAAAAATGTGCCACACCTGCAGACAAGCAGAGTTTTTAGTAATAACCCTCCGCCTCACAGCTTTAATACCCGTTAAAGCCCTTAATGCACCATCGCACACACCCGGGGTGGCTACGAGCATTCACACAATGAGGAACGAGGCTATACCATGTAAATATACCATGTAGGTACATACAGTACCGGGCACAGAAAGAAAAAAAGTCCCTTTAGGTCACAACCTCAATTACGGGTACCCCAGGGTGGGGAAACAAAACGAACAGAAGAAGAAGAAAAAAAAGGCGTTAAAGATTGGGGCAAGTAAAGCGCAAATCCTTAACTGCGACATTCCAAACCGCACCTCGGAGGGCTCCTGAGCCAAAAACAAACCCCTGGACAAAGCGCTGCCCCGCCACTTTCTGGGAACCTCCTTTAATTTTAAAGAAACTGTCACCCTATTAGCGTCACACGAGGGTTCCGAAGGCAGCTGCTGACGGAGCCCGGCATCTGGAGGAGCCCCCGGCTAAGGAAGACTGCGGAAGGAGACGCGAGGCGCGGGAGGTGGCTCCAGCTTTCCGTGGCCCCGGCGTGGTCCCGCTCCCGGCGGCGCTGTCAGGCTGACCCGCGCCCGGCACCCACTGCCCACCTCCGCCCGAAACCCTCCTCAGACCTGGGAATGCGACCGGGGAAGGCGGCGAGAGGGGTGGTTGCTCACGGCCAAGTGCAGAAAGAGAAGCGCCGCCGCTCCCCACGCCGCGCCCCTCCCGCGTCACTGTCCGTCTGTCCCAGAGCCGGAGCGCCACACTCATCCAGCGGTAACCTTTCCCTCGAGGGTATATCCGACCTTGTCACAGGCTTGACAGAAACAACACATTTCCCAGTCCGATGAATTAGAAACAGCATTCTCAGTGATCAATACAGGACATTCAGCGTCTGTTCTTTCTTCAGATGCTTTCATACACATGCACATGTTCATACACTGTTCAGATCAGTTGCAATATTTATCTTACCAAGTTCTAGGTGGTCTCCCGTTTTAAGCCATCACTGCTCACAGGAAAAAGCAAACTGCAATTTCAAGCCCCTGCCAAAATTCATTGACAAAGATGCCCATATAAGCCCAGAAACTCATTTAAGACACAGATGTGTGGGAATATGTGGAGCAATCTCCTAAACTGTCTTAAGGAAGAAGGTGATGTTCGTAGCTTTCCCGGGTGATCCTAGGCTCACCATGCATTAAACTTGCCTGCCCTGCTGCTCTCAGTGCCTCAGTGCACAAAGGAGTGCCTTTTGACCTGTAGAAACAGAGAGCTTCTGCTGCCTCCAACAGTTCAGGCTTAACTTGTTGCTGGGGTCTGGAGGTCAAGGCAGTGTCTCTTCCAGATGGGTAGAGGTGTACTTGGAGGCATCTTCCCCACCACTGTGCTTGATTTAGTGTAGCCTTTTTTCCCTGCCAACAAACTAACCAAAGCCCCTTGGCTTTTCAACATAATTTCAACTTTACCACTACTTTTATTTCCACCTCTCTTTCTATCTCCTAGAATCAATCAGTAGGTCTTAAATCATTTAAATTTCCCTCTGCCAGCTTTCCCCTTTTTGTTGTCTCTAAAACAAGCCAGCAACTAACCCCCTAGTTGTTTGAGACTGATGTATCTATACCCTTCACACTCTGTTTTAATGAGAAAAATGTGTTAGTAAGTCTCCTGTGCTCACCTGCCTTCACTATAGCTGAGGGGATTTTAGAGGGAATGCCAGCTATGCCCACTGCATAGCTTAAAATAAATTTATCCAGAAGTGCCCTGTGCCATCAAAGCAACAAAAGGAGGGAAATCCCAGTGAAATATTCCTGCTCTTATTTCATGAAAATAAAGGGGACTTTTGGGGGATTTGAGAGATATATTACAGTAACTCACATCTACTGAGGTGGGAAATGTCTGTATTTAGGCAAATGTTATTGCTTCTTCAGTGGTCTGGAGAAACCTAGAGAAGAAAATGATGAAAGGGTCTGGAAAACAAAGGGGCTGCTTCTTTGAAAGAAAGGGGATAAATTAGAGCTGAGCAGGGAAAGGATGGTACTGAAGTAGTAGGTAACCTCAGGGCAGACAGAGGCAAATGAAAAATACTCCAGACAAACCGGCAATGATGGAAGATTCAAAATATTTTTATATTTAGAGGAGAACAAGGCACAAAAATCCCCTTCTGCCCTATTCTGTGGTCTTATATCAACTGTTTCTTTTTATAGGAACCTGGCTCAGCTCAGCAATCTCTGTCAAGTTTTACAAGGTTCTTTGTATGTTACCTTCTCTGGAGCTGGTGGTGGCCAAAATGACATAGACTCTCTGAGATTATAAAACCTTTGAAGTTAGTGAGAAACAGAGCAAGTTGAGAGCTCTTGTCTTAAAATTCAGAGAGGCCTTTGTTCCTCTTTTTAAAATTTATTCCACTGTAACACACTCTGCATGGTGGTGAAAAAAACAATCTAAAAAAAGAACTGAGCCTGAATGCAGGAAAGCCTTCCAGGAATCAAAGCATTGACTGCTCCAGCACTGGGACTACTGGACTTGAGAAAACCTTCTGAACTATTTGTGCATGAAAAGTTCCATTTGGCATTGAGGATATTGACACAACAACTGGCATTCTAGAAGAGCAAAGGATGGTCAGCCTGCCTCAGGACAGTAGTGGCAGCAGTCCTCCAAATCCAGGAAGGAAAAAAATTAACCCTGGAGCAGCAATTGACTGGTTTTGTGCCCTGTACAGCTGGAACAAAAAGAAGGACACTGGTTATCACCAGGAAGGATGTTAACATACCAGACAGTACTGCTAGAACAAGATGATGTGGAAAAAAGTAACTAATCCTCTGAATCCAGCATTGCTCCTAACAGCAGACCCATAATTATTGCAGTGGGGTGCCTGCAACCTTCTCTGGTAGACAGTTTTGCCCGTGGGAAGAATCAGAAGACAATATTTTTGATGGATGTTCATGGATGTTCTTTATTTCTCCCAGCTCCTTCAGGGCTGGGGGCCTGGACCAGACTGCCCACCCCTGGGCAACTCCCAGAGTTCCCTGCGCAGAGGGACCTGAATAGCCAATAGTGTACAGAGCTTGGGTACATGTGACCAGAGGGCAGGGTGTCTGGTATCCCTGTGTAACCCATGCTTCCCACCCAGGGCCCATCCCCCCAGGGGGGTGCACAACACATAATGAAAGGAATTGGCCCGAGATTGTTTGCAGACCACTCAACAGGCACAGTTGAGATGACCTACAGACATGGATTGGGAACTCTTCATGTATGGGAGCAGCTTTGTGGAAAATGGAATCCAAAATGCCATGTAACTCAGTGGTAACACAGCACAAGGTAATAGAAGCCAAAGCTATAATCCCCAACACATCGGCTCAGAAAGCAGATCTGATTGCATTGACAAGACCACTGAAGCTCTCACAGAATAAGATTGTAAATATATGGACAGACTTAAAATTTGCTTTTGGAGTGGTCCATGTCCATGTCCTAGAAACAAGTGAGCTGTTTCTAGGCGGCTTCTGACTAACTCTATTGCTTTATTCAAAATGCAGGGTCCAAATGCTAAGCCTATAATGAAGACGGGACAGTCAATAGCTAACTCATCTAAGCACAGTTAACTATTGGGAGACAGCAAATGTTAATTCAGACAGCAGATGTTAATTACAAAACATAAGAAGTTGAATTTGCCCTAATCTTGTCAAGATAGAGGGGACAAAGATCCTCTCAGAGAGTGCTGAATCATCCCTCAAAGGACTACGCATGCCCCAAAGGTGACAAGTGCACCTCAAGGAAGACTACTTATCTTCATCAGNACTGGCACCCCGAGATGGGACCCTCTCTGCCCGGCTGCTGGATCCAGGGGTAAGCAGACCTCCCAGTCGCGACCCTGAATTTTCAGGGGGAGCTCAGCTATCCTTTGGCTCATGGCAGGGGTAGACAAGGACCATCTGCACCAAATTAAGGTATTTGCCATTTTTAAAACACAAAAATACCTGCAAGTCCGGGGTTCGAGTCCCCGAGGGTGAGTTGAAAGTCCCGAGGAAGACTGGGTCTCCCAAAATTAGTCCTAGGCAAGAGGAAAAGTACTTTTAAAGGGTTGGACCCTGGTGCAAAATAAGTACTTATAAGGGGTTGGACCCCGCTGTCGTGCGCTACTGTACTGCTGTTTTGGTTCTGTCTGTTGCTTTTTGCTGCTGTGTGAGTGAGAGTGGATGAGACGTGCTGTCAGGCACGAAACGAGTGTGGAGCTCTATCTGTGGTTCTGGAACCCAGCGACGGGCCCAGCCAGAGAAAAGCGAAGCGTTTGGCAAAAAAGTGAATGAGTATAAATCATATAAACCATTGATTTGGAGTTTAACCTTGTTATCAAGAGAAGGGCAGATTGTATTTTGGAGGAGAAAGATTTAAAACACCCAGGCCCCCAATGCTTTTCTAGTATAGCTCCAGCTGATTTCCCATCTGAAATCCTATGTTTCATGTGGAAACACTTGTGAGGCTTG
>VZTN01025520.1:1899-13996 GCA_013400515.1 Erpornis zantholeuca | reverse complement strand
AGCCATTTAAGGCATCACCACTATTCCTAAGTCAGATCATTTTTGCCAACTGGTGAGGTGTTACAGGAGACAGTTTCCAGTGTAACTGCATATTCAGAACACCATCTCTTAAGTGCTGTTGTATCCTCCCTGTTTCACACACAGCCATAGGGACTTGTTCCTACAAGCAGCACCTAATACCCTATGGAATCACTTGGCACACATGGATGCTGTTTCAGAGCTCCCTGCTAATGCAGCTCTTTACCTGCGGCATGTGTTTCATTACCTCCCAAATTTTTAATACTTGATATGCCCAAGTAAATCTTTGAGGTATGGATAAGGTACAGACAAAGAGAAAATGCTTAAAGGATATTTAGGTATGCAAGTTTAAAAAAGCCCCTTCCTGATATACAAGTCCCATTAATTTCAAAATTAGTTGAGAGCTGCAAATCTTTACAAAGTGATTTGTCACAGAATGCAGATTGGGCAGTCCAATTTGGGTGTGCCCAGTCCTGCGCACAACAGAACACAGTTGGGGCCACCACAAAACTTTAGAAACAGAAAACAACAGCAAGAAAATTGTTAGGAGAAAAGCTGAAGCAAGAGAGCAAGAAGCAGCAGAGAAGGGTAATCTAGAGACTGTCCAGCAGCCAGAACAGAGAAGGCAATGGAACAGGCAGAGATACACCAGGCAGAGAACCAGGCAGCAGCAGTTGCTGCCTTAATGCAGTGCTGAGTTTTCCTGGCATGTGACACCTAACAGTGCTTCTCTGTGTCAGAATCTGACATAAAGGATTTAAGCATCCATTGGAGAAAGCACTAAGCAACATACCTGGCCCTTGAGATTCCATTAAGGAATTCTCCACAAGCATCAGGACTTTATAGAATTAGATATAGAAGAGAGGTTATAAAGGCAATACTCCAAACCAAGTAAAGGTAAATATTTGTTCAATTTAAGGAGGAGGGGAAAATACAGATGATATTTTATGGCTCTTAAAATGATGGAAATGGTTGGATAGTTGGTATGAAGCTAATGATGTGAATTTATATAATATTGAATAACGTTTCCATGCGAAAGAAAGACTGAATTAAAGCTAGGGTAGCTTTAATAATGGGAGCTGGAATGGAGCAACGAATGATACGACCAATATGGTTAGTCATACATTTTCTCTTTATTATTTTGAAATGGCTGGTTATATAGAGTTCAAATAGTTTACAATTACAGGTGCTTTCTAATTGGTATACAGTGTGAGAAAGAATGCAAACATGTTTCGTTTTAGAGGCAGCTACTGTGATTACAATAGAACTATTCTCTCTAAAAGCTAAACACACCTTAATTAAAATTTCTTGCTGCCCAACAGGCTTTATAACTACACACAGGCCTGAATCTGAGGCCTACCTAGATAGCTCAAAACTCATTCTATTACACAATCATGTCTAAGTTCCCTAAAATATTTTGCTACACTGAATGAAGCAACCTGAATCTTTATACATAAGAGGCAAACTTTCGGAATAGAGGACTAAAAAACCATCAGTAAAGTTTTGCTGGTAACTTCTGTTGGGGTGGACAAAGAATGCAATGACAATGGGTTTCAACCATGCAAAAAGGTCTGCTTTATTTTCACGTCAGCTATATTTATACTAATCTAAAAGTGGCATAGCCCTTATGCAATCAATCATTGGTTTTCGGTTCTTGTGCAGTTGCCAATTTCAACATCCTCTCCACATGGTCCACTTCCTTGTTTCTTTGGCTTGCTTCTTGCTTTATTGTTCTTCATCATGTCTCAAGGGTATACAAGGATCGATGATTGACGATTGGGCAATGGGCAGAGGGAGATTCTGCACAGCATCAAACCAACCATCAGCCTTCGCAATAAAGCACTATGTAACAACAGTAGCTGAGAGGCTAAGTGTCTTAGGTTACAATGGAAGATNATGGCTGGTTATATAGAGTTCAAATAGTTTACAATTACAGGTGCTTTCTAATTGGTATACAGTGTGAGAAAGAATGCAAACATTTTTAGTTTTAGAGGCAGCTACTGTGATTACAATAGAACTATTCTCTCTAAAAGCTAAACACACCTTAATTAAAATTTCTTGCTGCCCAACAGGCTTTATAACTACACACAGGCCTGAATCTGAGGCCTACCTAGATAGCTCAAAACTCATTCTATTACACAATCATGTCTAAGTTCCCTAAAATATTTTGCTACACTGAATGAAGCAACCTGAATCTTTATACATAAGAGGCAAACTTTCGGAATAGAGGACTAAAAAACCATCAGTAAAGTTTTGCTGGTAACTTCTGTTGGGGTGGACAAAGAATGCAATGACAATGGGTTTCAACCATGCAAAAAGGTCTGCTTTATTTTCACGTCAGCTATATTTATACTAATCTAAAAGTGGCATAGCCCTTATGCAATCAATCATTGGTTTTCGGTTCTTGTGCAGTTGCCAATTTCAACATCCTCTCCACATGGTCCACTTCCTTGTTTCTTTGGCTTGCTTCTTGCTTTATTGTTCTTCATCATGTCTCAAGGGTATACAAGGATCGATGATTGACGATTGGGCAATGGGCAGAGGGAGATTCTGCACAGCATCAAACCAACCATCAGCCTTCGCAATAAAGCACTATGTAACAACAGTAGCTGAGAGGCTAAGTGTCTTAGGTTACAATGGAAGATGTAACCAAAAGTATGTACTCTATTACCACCTACATAAGCTGTTAAGGTAAGTGGGACAGTGTTCTTAATCTTCTCCATGACTCAATCCTGGTAACACCCTACAGAGGACTATCTCCACTAATGGCCATCAATGTCTCCCAGCATGACTCACAGAATTACATCATCTCATTCTAAGATGCTCTGCCCAGAGGGAGGAACCAAACATTCCTACCTTTATATAATCTGAGGCTTGGAATACCACGAGAGCACTACCACTGGATTCCCAGAGGACAAGAGCTCCATAAACACCACTGGACTTCCAGACTTTACTGCAGGATCACCTCTTCAACAGAGCCACATCTATCACTCCAATAGGACTGCAGCCACCATTTAATCAGACTGCTACCACCACCCTGACTGACGGGGTGTCAGTTCTGACTTGGAATCCTACACTAGTTTGCTTTCAAACTAGTACACTAAAATAGCAAAATAAATAAAGAACTAATGAAGTAATGTTTCATGTGTTGATACATCCTTGATAAAGACTGTGTCACATGAAAGATAAATCGGAAGTTCTCCTGGACGTGAAACAAACACATATAGAATTGGTATAATTGCTGTGGGTGGTTACCAGAATTGAAATTCCTGATTAGAATCCATTTAAATTAGGATGCAGATGGAAATTCATCACTTGTTTCAGAGGGCCAAGAATCTCAAAATTTTAGTTATAAATGCATACTTCATGCTCTAAGAAGGCCAGAAAAGTTCATCCCTGAATGGGCCTACGGAACAGTTCTTGAACACCAATTTGGAATGCATGGGCTCAGCAACATAAGAATTTCCTTATAGAAGATTGGCCAACAATCTTATGCAGACAGAGTAGTAAAATGTTACTATGTTTTCAAAACACTGCAACTGAACCCATTCTGGACTTTTAGTTACTATCGTGAGCAATTTCTTTCAATATGAACAAACAGGCAGTACTCCCCATCTTCAATGCTTACGAAGGGTTTCCCTCAAAATAAGAAATCCACTAGTTGGCAAAAAAAATTTAGGAAAACTAAGATGGAGAATTCAAAGGTTGCTAAAGACCAGAATATTAAAAGTTCCAAGTTTACGATTGTGCTAGAAAGAGAAAACTTCATTTCAGTCATCACATGATGGTGGAAATTAGATTAATAAAAAAAAAAGTGAAGGAGATGGTAAGTAATATAAATTTAAAGTTATGCAGCATGGAAAATCGTTTGGATAAAGTAGAGATACTGTCCTTAGCCCAGCAAATCTTAAGATACTTAAGCATATTCTTAATTTTCAAGTTTGATATTAGGATTAGTGGTACAAAGAATTTTTAATAAGCTCCATTCTTCATGTTTCAATTAGAAATATAATTATCTCAATCCACTCTGTCTCCGTTTGATTTTAGGATCCTCTCCCAGGAAGTTAGACTGCTAAGGTTAATTCAACTCTGTCATTTTTAATTAATAATAAATTTTGGAGGTGTTTTTTTTTAATTAAAATTAGAAACCCTTTATAAAGGAGAAAAAAATAGCCACAGCATAAATACAATACCAAATGATATAATTCATAGTATAATAATTAGGGATACAATTTTAAAAAGTACAAACAGTAATTCTTTATATGAAGAAATAATACAAACAACAACAAAAAAAGCACAAACAAAAACCCACAAAGAGTACTGAAGGAGAGGAATCAGAGGGAATGTCCTGTCTGCTAGTGTTAACTTTCTAATAAATCATGGGAAACTGAAGTAACTTCAGAAGATTAGAAAAGAGGCAATGTTGTGGCCATATTAAAAATGCCAAAAGGGATGAATCAGGTAACCACAGGCCAGATGCCCAATTTCAGTTCTTGGCAACACAAAAGAAAGCTGCTGCAAGTGTTTGACAAATTATAGAAAAATATTTAATTCCCAGCTAAATTATTTTAGAGGCATTTGGTCTGGACTAAAATCTTGGTTTTATTCTTTCAAAAGATTAAAAATTTTGTTGATGAAGGTAATCATGTACATGTAATAAATAATTTTTGTGAGACATCAAAAACGAGTAGAATTTGATATTGTACTCCATCCATGAAGAAAAAGGTACCTGATCCCTCCAGAGGGTTAGTGCCTAAATTCCTGGGACTTTCTGCTTTAAAAGACTGAGTGATAGTAACGACAGCTGAGCTGAGATTGGAGCAGCCCTACAGATCTTTGTGTCTGGCTGCCTATGCTTAAAGTCTGACTGCCCAAATGGTGATAAAAGTTGTGAGAAATATGACAGACACTTACTTCAGATTAATTTATTTTTTCACAGAAAAAAATAATCACTTAAAACGCTGCACAGAAAATTATTTGATCAGAATATTTCTGATTCAGAGATCTGCTCTGAATATTTCTGACCACCTTGAAACAAGAAATAAGAGAAGACTTTTGTGGCCACCACTGAAAATTCCAAAAGGAGAATTCTTCACCCAACTTCAATATATGCATTTTAATAAAAGTTTACTTATTTTGTCCTGTCCAGGGCAAAATAGAGCAAATGACTTACAAAGTAGACAAACTAACTCTCTGTCCAGCTGCTGGTCATGAAACAAACTGGAGTTGGTTTGCTTGTTGTATTTCAGTATCCACTTACAATGAGAGAGGCATCAAGTACCAACAAGTTCCTTAATAGGACAGAGAGTAATGGAAACCAACAGCTAAAAGCTACAGTCAGATAAATACTATCTGGGAATAAGACAGTTTTCAGGGAGATTGTTCACAGCACAGGATAAATCAGGCTGGAAGAGACCTCAGTGGTCATCTAGCACAATCTCCTGCTAAAAACCAGATCAGCTCTGACCACTCAGGGTTTATCCAGCCTGGTCTTGAAAACTTACAAAGGTGGAGACTGAAAAAGCTCCTTGGGAGCCTGTTCTATTGCTATTCACTGCTATCAGGGCTGAGCATAGAGATGAAGATATACTTTAGCTATACCTTGTTTTCTGAATTGAAAAAATGTCTACCATTTTGAGAATATTGGAGTCATTCAAGAATGCAAATGAAATGCTACTAAGAAAGGAGCAGCTGAAAGATAGAGACACTAAACTATCTCTAAATGGTATAGTAGTTTTTGTTAAACCCATTCTTTACTCCTAATAGAGTCATAGAAGCATCCAAGAGTAATTTGGGCCATTAACTCTTTGCAATGTGATATCAACTCTTCACTAAAACCAAGTATTTCTGTAGGCAATGATGGTCAAATAACATCAGATACTGAAGGCAACACCAAAGCATAGGGGAACTACATTATCAATCATGACTTTCTAAAGATATTCTCAAGATAATGATAATAATTTTTGCTTCATGCTATACAAGTTGCTTTTTTTCAGAAGTCATTGAGACATTTTGATATAAGGAGGTGTTAGGATCCAATTATTATTATTGTTAAGGTTCTTTAAAAATCCCTCTGCCCAAATTAAGGTGCAAAGAAGACCATATGCCAGTGACAATAGTATGGGTTTTATNGAAGGTTCCCCCAAAAGGTGTAGAATCCCATGGGTTTATATCCCCTCCAGCCAGGGGCAATGTCCAGTCATGTCCCCCTGGGGAGGGGTGCGGTCTCTTACAGCAGACTCTGGATCTGTTCCCTCACGTGCAGCCCTGTGGTGCAAAGCCTCTGGGGAGCACTTTGGGGGGTCTTTGATGGATTGTGACTCCCCATCAGCCACCTCTCACATGAGTCCTGTGGATGTGGCTTGTGGTGCTGGGAGGTTCCACAGCTGGGCCAGTTTGTGTAATTGGAGGATGTGTGTTTATTGCCTCTGATCAGAGGTTGCACCACACACCCAAAACCTTCTCCTCTGCCTTCGGCTGGGGGGCAATCTGTGTAACCCTGGCTTCTGTGAGCTGTGCTCTCCCCCCACCCCAAATTCAGCCAGGGATGATTCTCAGCACAGCTGGTGGCTTTGGCCTTTTGGTGCATGCACACCTTTCCCTCCACCTGAGATGACTGAACAATGGGTTTTCCTTTGTCTAATCAGCAGTTTGACTTTCAGAACAAAGTCCCATTCTTCAGGGACGCAGCTTGGTTGTAGCTTCTTTATAATAAGCAAAACTTTATATCAATGTTTGAGGCATGAACTATTTCCAGTCTCTGACAGGAGACCTTAGTCACCAACAGATTTTTGGTTGAAATCAAAAGATGTGTTCCAACATGGTTGAAAAAGACAAAGCACAGTCAAGGAATGTGCATCACTGCAGCCTATCTCTATTCATCATCTCATCAATGGGAGCAGGACAGGCTATTATATAATTCTGATATCAACTCTTAAGACATTGAAAAGGGGAAGCATATAAGCAGCTCAAGGGATGTGAACTTCTATTCCTTTGACCATATGAAATAAAATACTATATTTAGTAATAGATCTGTCTAAGAAACTATTTATTGTTTCAGTGTGGGGTTCTGGGATTGTTGGGGGGGGTTGGGGTTTCTTTGCTCCTTCCTCTCAGAAATGTGTCCCACAGTAGAAACAGCCAGGAAGACAAAGAAAAACCAAGGCACAGTCCCAAAACAGTATGGTTTCTACAAAGAGGAAATTTGAAATCCATTCCAGGCAAACTTTGAAGGCATTGCAGATGCCTCATGTGGCTTAATTCAAAATAAAAGAATCTTAAATTGTGAATCATTTAATGCTACTTACTCGTACAACCTAGCTGAGGTCTCTCAACAAGAGACGTCTGGCACTTGAAACTGCCCACAACTTTAATAATCAATAGGAGGATGCAGCCAATCACATTTCCCTCCATGACAGTTTCCAAGGTAACCAACAAAGATACTGACATGGGCTGCATGCAGTGCAAAAATGCACAAAAACACTGCTACGTTGACACTTTTTTCGGTACTTCAGATTGTATATTATAAAATGCTAAAAACCCCCTAAATTAGTATTGATAAAAGCAGTAGCAAAAAGGCCAAAGCAGAATTAAAAGACAGTGATGAAGAACTTCTGTCTGCAGTGATTCAGGAAGACTACAGAGACTTCTTGAAGCTCTGCTTTTCATCAGCTACAGTATGGACCCTTCCCTTCCCTCCCATTTGCCACAGAAAATGAGAGCTGCAGCTCATTAACACAATTAGGACACTTCCTCCTTTTTGCTCCTGTAAATATTTTGCTTAATTTATATTTGTTTGTGAACTGCCTTCATCATGAGACTGTATGACACACTGCTTTTTACATAGATTTATGCTAGAACTTTTAGCTCTCAGCCCCCAAGAAAACCCCTCCAGACAAAAAAAAGATCAATAGTACTTCCATTTAAAGGAGTCATCAAATTGCTCATTAGAAAAGCAGAATATGCAGAGGAGAAAATGTTGGGATTTTTGTTTGGTGTGTGTTGCCCATCCCCCCTCCCTTTCATGCTTAGACCAGAATTTCAGACCCTAGGTTCTTTTAATTAAAATATCTCAAAAAAATAATGATCTGGGCAAAATGAATCTTGGAGCTAAAGTGAGCTTCTGTTACTTAAAGGCTTAAAATTGGGATTTAGCAACACATGGGTTCTGTGAAAATAGCATAGAGCATTGGGACTTTTTCAATATTATTAGGAATAAATAACTTATATCTGATAATGGGCTTGGGTACATGAATGTTTTCCTGAGAAGCACCTTGGCAGAGCTTCTCTAATTCTGAAGCTTTCCTGATCAGAGATTATCATGCATGTTTCTCAGTGCAAAGCCACATAGTGGATAGACATCATTTTCCCCCAGAATATAATACAATCCTGAGGCTTGATTTTTTTTGTAAATTTATCAAAACCCAAACCTCTAATCTCCAGAAAAAATTCTTCTGCATCAGGAAAAAGGTGCTTTGCCTTATCCAAGAAAACCCCAAAAAACAAACCAACCAACCCCATGCTCAAAACAAACAAAAAACCAAACCAGAAAACCCAAGCCAATCCACACACAAACACACACAACAAACTTCAGTCACTGGAACTATTTCTCTCTGATCTCTGATTATCACGAAGACTAGGATAAAGGTATTTAATTTTCTTTTGTTTTATAGAGTGCAGAATGACACAAGCTGTTTGATGATGTTTGTGGAACTGACTCTTCAAGCTCACAGATTGGTCTGAGTACTTTGAAATGTATTAGAGACTCAAATGATTTGAGTAATTTTAGCCAAACTGGTTAGGTTATTAAATTTAAAAACTGTGCAGTAGTTGCTAAATAATTTAAAATGCAATGCTATTTTTCAATTACGTAAAAATTTAACACTAGCACTCTCTAAGATAACCAAATATATAAGCATTTGAGTAGATCCAAAGTTGGCAATCAAGTCTTAATTTTAATTACATGTACTTCCTAGTAAATCTTGCTGTAAGATAAAATGGTTTCAGAACAAAACCCTAATTCATTTATATTCTACAACCCTTGTGAAAAAAGTGGCACAGTGAAATCAACTTCCTATGCTGTTTAATAAACAGCGTTGTAAATAAAAGGAAGGCTAAAGTTTGAAAGGAAGGTGTAGGCAATGAGACTGTAATAATCTTTGTTTGCACATCCAGACAGGATAACATCCTTAGCCATGTGTCAGCTTTTATTCTTTGACTCTGAAAATAGAATTTCTTAATTGTACCCTGAAACTTCATAGAATACAATAAAAAGTAAGATTTATTTTTATAGTCCTTAGACTATATAGTAGTAAACAATAATTAACATTTCTTGGAAATATAAAGATGCAAGGCTTCTAGCTTGCCCATTTGCTTTACATTTCCCCATCTATTCTTATTGGGTGGGAGAAAAAATGTGTTTATTAAGAATTTGTATGAGAACAGATTGACCCAAATGTCTGTTACCAAAATAGATTATATTATCTAGAATGGAGTGTGTTTCTTCCATGCAATCAGCAACAGCCTTATGAAAATGTCAACTCTTATATATACATTCTGATGCAGGATAAGTCAAATTCTTTTTCAACTATGAAAAATAAATACATTAGAAATACTTTGCTTTGTACTATGAGCACAGAATATAACTCTCCTAGAAATACTATTCTTGCAATCAGTTTCATTCAATGCTGAATTTTATTCATCACTCTTGGTAGACTACCAAAATAAATCAGTTTCAGGCAGTCCTTTAATTATTAATTAAAATTAGCAGATAGACATTTGCCATGATCAATGGTGATCTCTGGTAGACCAGTCTAGAGTTCCTTGTGTCTGGTCATATCATCCCTGAGCATGAAAGCACAGCAGCTCATTCCTGTAGATTTAGGATAATGTATATTTGCACTGGACATTGCAAAAGACATTGCAAAAACAGGACAAGTCTCTTGCCCTAAAAACCACTGCAGTGCTTCCATTCCATCCTGCATCTCAGAAACAAGCTAGGAACCCCTGCATACCAGACACCAGAGTATTTAAGTGTATGAAGACATTAAACCTGCAATGTGTTGCAACCTGCTCTATCAAAGATTGTCCAACTTGCTGTGTTCCACCGTTTTTTCACAACCATTTTTCATTTAGGTTTTTATTTAAATGCATCTCTGTACGGGCACATAGTGGAGAGCAATGCAGCTAGTTGCAGCTAGTTCACTTTTATCAAGAGTTTTATAATAATTAGCTAACACAAGAGCTGTAAGATCTGGGTTAGATAAAATTTATTGTAGCGTTTGGTGTCAATTTATTAATAATGATTTCCAGAATGTTTCACAGTGCCACATAATCATTTGCAAATGGTTAATCAATTCATGTTAAAAAAAAAATACAGCAGAAAAAGAACACAAAGAAAATGGGAACCTCATTTGGACCTAAGCATTCAAAAGCAGATTATAAGAGTTAATAAGGTCACTTACTATCACTATATATCATCCATAAGCTATTTCTCTCAGTAGACACTCCTCTACACATTCTTTGTAATTGCTAAAACATCTACAACTCTATATTTATGTGCAAATGATAAATACATTATTATTATTTCTTCTAATAAAATATTTTGCAAGTCATGACTATTTAACCACCTTCTGTTTTATATATGTGTATGCAGAAGAAATGCTACTGGCCTACTTATAAACTACTAAGTGCTGTTGTTTTATGTGTTCACCCTTTACACCTTTCAGTTAATTTACCTACATCACTGGCGTTACCTCTTATTTCTTTCATTTCCTGAATAGATTATCCCAAAGCGTATTGGGAAGCATCCAAGTATTTACCAGGTGTAGTCAACTGCTGACAAATTTATGTGCTACCTTTCCATTAATAATCTGGCAAACAGGATTTTCTTACTGAAATGCAGGTATCAACCAGCCATGAATAAGGTTCTGTGTTTTATATGAAATTATATCTTTAAACACCCTTAATGGTTAATATTAAGGAAAACTCCCTATCCTGAAAGCTCAGTATTAAAGTATCAATGTTAAGGCTCTAAGTTCCTGGGTTTTATATGAATTGATTTATTATTAGAATAGATGTTTGAAAAATGAATAAGTAGTATTGGCCTGAGTGCCATACCACCACTCCCACTGACCTTATCTGTCAGTCATATCTACATTTTTAAGAGTGAAGATTTGTACTTATCATGAAGCCAGGCATATACTGCACACAGATTTCGCATTAAATGATGGATCTGTAACCCTGTTCCATGCATTCAGTTGAGTCATATTAAGAAAAACAAATATCAATTATTTGTATCAATAAATAATAACATCAATTCAGAGTAGAAAGAAAAACACTGTCCACTCTCCCCTTCTGTGTTGTGTCATGTCATTGTAACAGATGACAGTACATGAAATGTACTTCCCATTGTATTGGCTATATTAATAATAAACAAATTATTAAATAAATCCATAAAATTATTTGGATACTTGTTTTAGAATAAAAACATTGCAGTGGGGGCTGTACTCATCCCTAGTCCCTACTACTGTGTAAGCTTAAAAGTAGAAAAAGCAAACACCAAACACAAATTTATGTCTCCCATTCTGTAGGAGTTTGTTACTTAGCAAATTCTGTTCCCACAAGGAAACAGTTATACTTACTTAGATTTATGATTATTTAATTTTAGAAAACATTAGAATTTATATTCAGCCAGGAACATTTTATTGTTCAATTTCTGAAAGAAAAGAAGAAATCAAAAAAAGGAAAGCTGATGAAAGCAGTGTGGTTGTGGTTACATCTCTTACAAAATTAATTATTTTAATGAAAAGTAATATGCACAGATGTTTCTGACAGGCCATACTGACTAAATGTCAAAAAAAAATTTAATATCCCCACTGAACAACCATCTCCAAGGTTGAAATTTTTGTTAATTTAAGGACTAGCCCTAAAAATGTGATTTTCTTCCAGTAGCAGAAAACAGAAGTCTGCCTATAGCTTTAACAGATTTTCAACTGCCTTTGGGCCAGATATTTAAAGTGCCTAAAGATGCAGAAGATATATATGGGATTTTAGAAGTGACTAAGTGAAGTGGGAAGTA
>VZTN01025516.1:509008-519588 GCA_013400515.1 Erpornis zantholeuca | reverse complement strand
TCATTCTTTTTTATCTTTACAAACCTCTGCTATGAAGGTTGTTCTGTCCCCCAGCCCTGTGCAGCACTTCAGCCATTGACTTCAGCAGGGAAACCGAGATGGCCTCTGCCAGAGAGCTGCACAAAAAACGTCTGTCCCTTTCAAATTCAACTGCTATTTATTAATAAATCATTTTTCCAATCTGGATTTTTGCCTTCAAGAGGTATCAGCATATGTATTCTTAAAAGTCACTGTGTTCAACATGACACAAGCACATGCCTGAATGTGTTACTGGTTCTGTCCTGACCGATTTCTGACTGACAGCAATACATTTACTCTTCAAATAGAAATTTAACAATAACAATAATAAACCACAGCATGGAGTTAAGTGGTCACTGAATCAAACATTCAGGACAGACATCATCAGGCAATATCCCCTTCCACACAGCCTATGTTTGGGAGTTGACAAAAGCCCTATTTGTACTAATATAACACAGTTTATTTTTCCAAATCAGACCTCAAATGTATTACAGAGTGCAACCTTGCATGAAATCACCCTCAGAAACCAAAGAGGTTCTTCTATGACAGACCACAAGACATCATAAACGAAATATTAATAACCAGTCTAGAAGGAACAGTATCTCTGTCATCCAGTGCAGTTATTTCTCCTTTAAATTATAATACAGCTGCATAGATTCATGATGTTATCCTTGGATTGCACACACTTTCCAGGGCACAGACTGTGAGAGCAGAGTTAGTGTCCACCTGCAGGAAGGTGTCCAGCACAGTTCCTTCCTGGAGCCTTTAAAGAGAGAGTGGAGGTACCAACTGCTCCCAAAGCTGTGCATGGGAGCATCTCCTCCAGCTGCCTGCTGACACTGGGAGCACTGCTGGAGCTCCAAAGCACAGCCTTGGTGAGATTCCCTTCTTTGCCAGAGGATATTTTTTGTTAACACCAACACCTCCAGAAGGATGGAGCTGCTTCCTGCTCAGCGCCGTGTGTTGTCACACCAGGGAACGTGGGTGCAGCTGAGAGCTGGGAAAAGAATTCAGAAAACAGAGAGAACACAGCTTCTGTGTTGCATTTTAATTGCAATATTTGGCAAAACTCACGTCATTTTGGGTCTGGAGACATGGATTATTACACAGCTGCAGTGAGAGACACAAGAAACAATCACCATGTTACCGTATGGAAACATTTTATGAGATAAAGAGCACAGCCAAACCCTTTTTTCACCAAATACAGAAATCTCAAGTTTTTAATAGAATTCTAGGCACTTCTTTGAGTAACTCAGATAAGTTTCAAGCCCCAGACCACATTTACGTGTTTATCTAGAGATAAGTAGAGTGCTGAAAGCTGAGATTAATCTTTCACCCTGAAATATGAAATTTTCCTCAGAACTCCTTCCCAGGAGTATGGAGCAGAAGGACGGAGCATAGAGGGTGGCTGTGACTCTACAAGAGCCTTCTGGTGGACAAGTGCTTCTGACAAACCTCAGAGCCATGACAAGAGGCTTCTCTGGGGTCTGATGCTTTCTGTGACTCCTCCAGTTACGAGCAGAGATCTTGGTAAAACCATCACCCCTGTAAACTTTATCCCAGCCTTAACCGTGGCTCCAAGCACTCATATCCTATCACTACCTCTAAAGGAAACCAAAAGAAGTAAATCATTTGGATGGACACATCCAAAAGCCAGACCTAACACCAGCCCTGAGCCCATTCCAGACAGTCCTAAACCCTGACCAAGCCTCAGCCAGGCTGGCACAGGGCACGGATGGTCCAAACACAGACCCAGCCCAGGGGAAATGCCCACTCCCAAAATCACTGCTTCAGCTCAGCTCTGCAAGGTCTGTGTAGCAGATCCAAGGATCAAATGCTGCTGACAACCATGAAAGAGATTGCCACCCAAAGAGAATCAAACACAACCACTGTTGTCTGGGAGGATACTCCCAGAGCAATGCTGGAATGTGGGACTGACACACTGCGATGACTCAAATCTCCTTGCAGATGCTTTCCCTGCCACCCCAGCCATATGCAACAGCATCAAAAAGGATGCCTAGCAAAACACAGGGGCTCTTGAACAATTCTGATGCTCTAAAATATGCGAGAGGGAGAGGGAGCAAGAGAACAAACATTTAATTTCCTTGTAAAACAGATGACTGCATTGTAATTTACTAGCAGCTGCTGGCAACAAACACCATACTCTCATATTCCTATTAGCCAAGCTACAGCTGATTTATTAAAGGCTCAGATACATCAAAACAAATGACTGTAACATCATTTATATTACTATTTACAGCTTCTTAATAGGGTTACATGAAGGGGCAATGCAGCACAAACTGGAATCTGGTTACAAGTCTGTCAAGCAGCAGCAGAGCATCTCTCTGTTGCTCTCTCTCTAGCACTGAGCTCCCCTGTATCATTTCCAACAATTACCTGTGTTCCTGGGAGGCTCAGGTGTGTAGGAAATTGCTGGTGGCAAAGCAAGCAAGTCTTCCCAAACTGCACAAATACTCAGCGGGCTGCTGCTAGTCAATATAATGCTGATTTTAAAAAAGCTCCACAATAACAAACCAAAACACAAGAAAAACCCAAACCAAGCCTTTGCTCAGCTGTGAGACTCAATCAAATATTGTTGCCCAATAAGGAATCAATGTTATCACTCCTCTGCAGAGCACGCTGCTCCCACAGCTGCTCCTGGAGCCACAGGCAGCACATTTACAGACAGGCTGTGTCAAACACAGCCACAGATCAATATCACACCTGGGACTGAGCTGGGCCAGTTTTTCACAGCTGTCTGTCCTGGGCTGCCTGAGGTGTTCCCAAAGCCAGGGATTCCTCACCTCTTTGCTCAGGTGTCCCCATGACAGGCAGGGAATGATGTGCCCATTGCAGAGCTGCAGTTCCTGCCACAGGCACAGCGCTGCCATCCCGGGCCCCTCATGGGATCATAGAATGTTAAGGAGTTGGAATGGACCTTTAAAGTCCTCTAGTCCCAACCCCCCATGCCATGGGCAGGGACACCTCCCACTGGAGCAGGCTGCTCAAAGTCTTATCAAAGCCTGGTTTTGAACACTGCCAGGGTTGGGACAGCCACAGCCTCCCTGGGCAACCTGTGCCAGAGTCTCACCATCCTCAGAATGGAAAGCTTCTTCCTAATATCTGATCTAAATCTCCCCTCTACCCATTTTTAGCCATTCCCCCTTGTCCTGTCACTCCAGTTCCTGATGCAAAGTCCCTTTCTGGCTTCCCTGGAGCCCCTTCAGACCTCATGTGAGGTCTCCACACAACCTTCTCTTCTCCAGGCTGAACAGCCCCAACTCTCTCAGCCTCTCTCCACAGGGGAGGTGCTCCAGTCCTCTGATCAACTTCCTGGCCTCCTCTGGACTTGCTCCAGCACTTCCATGTCCTTCTTATCTTGGGGACACCAGAACTGTGTGCAGGACTCCAGCTGGGCTCTCACAAGAGCAGACTGGAGGGGGAGGATCGACCTGCTCCCTCGACCTGCTGGCCACGCTCCTTTGGATGCAGCCCAGGAATCTGTTGATTTCCAGGCTGGGATCCCTCACTGCCAGCTCATGGTGAGATTTTCCATCACCCATCACCCCCAAGCCCTTCTCCCAGAGCTGCTCTCAATCACTCCTCTGCCCAGCCTGTGGGTGTGTCTGGGATTGTCCAACCCAAGTGCAGGACCCTGCACTTGGCTTTGTTGAACTTCTCGAAGTTCATACAGTCCAACCTCCCCAGCCTGTCCAGGTCACTCTGGATCCCTGCCTTCCCTCCAGTGTGTGACTGCACCACACAGCTCAGTGTCATCAGCACATTTGCTGAGGGTGTCCTAAATCCCACCTTGTCACAGACAAAGATGTCCTCTTGGATGAATGCAGGGCATGGGCATGAGCAGTTCTCAAATTCAATCTCTTCCAATTGATTAGGGAAGCACAGCCTTTTGGGCTTTCTATTTCCTTTTCTCACGCTGTTTGGTGTTAGCATACCTAAGGGTAGTGGCACAACTGCCACAGCCTGGGAATCTCAACCCCTGACTGATGTTAAAACCCAAAACTACAGGGACTGGAAAATGAATGTGTTCGAGATCAGCCCAAGCATAAGGCAGCAGCCACTCAAGCCCCTTCACATCCTGACTGAAGTGATGGGCAGGACCCTCCCCAGGCAGACAGTTTCACTCTCTAAGCCACACAGATTTTCCCATACACCCAGATGGGATCTGCAGTAGGTGCTGTGATCAGACCATGACTCCAGCCAGGACAAGAGGCAGTGCTGTGACCCCCAGTCCCTCACGTTTGGAGGGCAGGCTCCCCCAGGCCCCAAGCCCTGCTGACAGCACACACAGCAGCACTGCATCTGCCCAGCCCTGGGAGAAATAACCCAGCGTCCTCACACGCCATGGACTGCTCCATCTGCCCAGATAATATTCTGAGTGCTGACAGACTATCTCGTCTAAAGACTCGAGCTGACATGACATACTTAAAAGGATTTTTAAATTAAAAGGGAGCTTTGTATTAGGAACATAAACCCTTTATCGGAGGTGTCGATGAAGGCAAATGGAGGATTCCTTTGCTGTATAAATTACACAAGGAATTCCCAGCCCACCCCATGAATTTTGAACCAATGTGTTCAAGCCTCTGGTTTTCTCTAACCCATAAAAGCTCCAGATAGTCAAATATTATGCTTCTGCTTTTTAAATATTTCCATTTAAATGTAGATTTTGACCTTCTTGCCAATGAAATATTAATAAGAGAATAAAATATATATTACTCTTCTTCTGAGGGAGAGGTCTCTCTAACTCTGTCATGTTCCCCATTGGTTTTTTGAAGAGGATTTCTTCAAACCATGGCAAATTTATTCCTCATTTCTATATTTTTTAGGCCATGGCAGCTGAAAACAGAAAGGTGATCCCTTTATTTTTAACATCCCAGGGGAAAAGGGAAATTCTTTTTCTCTAGATCAATGAAAAATAAACAAGGACGCCAAAGAAACCCTATCATTTCCAGCAAGAGGCAAAAGGCTAATTTAATTTGAAGTAACTGTGTTCCTAAACAAGGACACAGTATAAAGATTAACTGAGATCTCCATTTCTTTATATAACTGCAGCCCATTAAATGGGATAGAGGATCAAACTCACAAATTGCCCTGCTTGTCCATCTTTATCTTCATCATTGTTCCAAGACAAACACCCCTCCCCTCACCACAACATTATCTTTCTCGCTCCTCCTTTGTCGTTAAGGAAAGGGAAAACAACCAAATCCATCACTGTGCTGTAGCACAAATGCAGTTCTGTTTGAAGGGGATCAGCTCTGCTCCTGCTGATTTAAATGAGAGCCAGGCGGGACCCCAAGGATGCTCATCAGTTGTAATTACAGCTGCACCAGGAGAAATGTTCCATCACTGCAGAGTAACATCCTCCTTTAAAGGCCGTGGCAGGGTGTGCTCCACAAACACAGGGCATGAATTCTGTTGGTATCCAACACAACAGCCTCGAGCCCTGCTGCTGTTCTGGGTGTTTTCATCTGAGTCCTGGCTCAGGTAACACTGCAAAGCCACCACAGACTGGTGGGGAGGGTGACAGAAATCATCTGGTAAACTGTGGAAAGATACATGACAGCTGGAAAATCTAAAGCAGGATGGACTGAGACCTTGGGAACCTGTGACTGCCAGATAAGAAATGTGTGTGATGGAGGAGGCCCTGGCAGGGCTCTCAATCACCGCCCAGTGCTGCCCTGGGCCGACTTCTGATTTCTGGAGAGAGGCATAAAGCAGAGATTAGCAATTTCTCAAACTTTATTTACCAGCTCTTGCTGTTAATGCTCATGCCAGTGCCTCTCTAATCTAACTCGTGGAAAATATCAATTCTGACTTCTCAAGTATATCTCATAATTTGGCTAAATTATAGCCCTGTGCCACCAGCCCCGGTACTCTCACCACCTCCAGAGCAGGGTATAATTTAGAGAGGGTGGGATTCTGAAAGGCAGCTATGAGAGTTAAATGCCCAGCTTCAGCTGAATTTCAGCAAGCACTAGGTACACCTAATTCCCTTAGGCTGTTTTTTAAATCCTTTTTTCCCCCCTTTCTTTTTTTTAAGATGCTACCAAGGAAAGGTCAACCTAATTTGCCATAGCAGCAAGTGAAGGAAAAAGATCAGCACATGCTGACAGGCTGTCTGAGAGGTTTCATTATAGAGCTGTTTACAGCAGTTATTTCTCCTGTTGTTGCTGCTGTTTTCAGGGTCAAGGAACTGAGATCCCATTTCAGTAGCAAAGATCACTGGTCTGGGAACAAAATACTTGAATTTTACTCCTCCCTCACAGGCTTGTTGACTCATATGCTGCTAAGTGCTGAGGTTTTTCTGAATGACCACATGGTCGTTTGAAGTTTATACTAATGCATGTAGAAACTTCAAGCCTAAATTCTAGTACTAACATCACCAATTAGCTTTAATACAACTGGAAATTTCAAGTGGAGTGTAACACCAGCTTAATTCACAACAGCATATCAAGCAGTCAAGCCAAAACAATTCATTTGAAGTTTGTTTCCATTGGAACATAAAATGCTTTCTGTGAGGGAGAAATGCATTAGTCTGTGTTCTGAAGGAGTCTTTCTTCACACCCTTTTATACCCTACAGTTCACAGAGAAATGCCCTAAAGGTCTGCACCACCCCTAATAGAAACACTTTAGCATTATTTTCACCATGTATAACCAGCTAACACAGGAAGCACCTATGACTCTTTTCAACTGCCATGAGGGCTCTCCACAGCCTCTACCTCCCTGAGAAGGGCAGGGTCTGCCTGAGGGAGAGGACACTAGGGCTGTCCCCAAGCCAGGAGACATAGGTAACCACTCACCTGAGTGCCCATGAATGGGCACTACAGGCCCTGAGAAAGAGCTGACCTGCAAAAGCTCTTGAGCCACTTCAAAACCTCAACTCCAGCACAAGGAATAGAGAAGTGCCTTTGGCTCAATTTCTAACAACCCAAAGAGGACAAGAGTCAAAGCAAGTAAAGGGAGTGCAACTGCAGGGCCAAGAGCCAAGCCTCAGAGATAAAAGACCATAAAGGAAGACCTTCAGTCACAGCCAAAAGTTCAGCTGACGACAGCATTTCTCTCCCAGCAGCAGGAAAAGAACCTTCACATCAAGGAAACCACATCTCCCAACTGTGCCTCAAAAGACTGCTAAAAAGGTCAAGAGATTTTGTATCTCCCAGCTATGTGATGAAAGATGTGCCACAAACGCATTCATTTCATATTGCTTTTGTCAGGTGATGGCAACATTCACATGTGATGAAGAGATCTGCAGGCAGTGCAGTCACACATTCACATCTCTCGGGTGCCCACACCACTGGGGCAATGCACCAAAACCAGGCAGAGCAGAACCTTCACTGCTCAGCTCGTGGAGAGCTAGGAAGAAAGAGGAAAGCTTCTCATCTCTGAAAGAAGCTCAGGGTGAAACATACTCCAGAAGAGGACCATGAAAGTTATGTGACCATTTATGGTGCATGTACATAATGTTTTGCATGGAGAACACAAATGGGTTTTCAGATGTTCTAAAAGCCTTTTGCTGCCCCCCTGCATGGCCAAAATTTCTTGCTGCCACGCTTCCATAACTAGTAGGTTCTTTGGGTTATCAGAAGTAATTAAAAAAAAAAAAAAAAAAAAGGAAAAGGAACAAACCCACTACAAATTACTTGAAACTGTGGTAGTTTTTAAACTCCCCTTTTTAAAGGCTTCCAGGCTAAATACAGAAACAGCTTCCAAAAAAGCATACACACAGACCCCCAGAGAGTTAAAAAGCAAAAACCTTTTTATGCCCATCCTCAAGCACACACTGCTGTCACATCACCACACTGCCTTAGAGACACTCTGCCCCAGCACAGGATACAAGACAGAAGAGAGACAAGAAGCTTTTCCCTCCCACTCTGCACTCCTCCACCATGATCCCAGAGAAATCCATTTTCAGGTAAGAGTCCTCAGAGGCTCTACTGGCTTTCCATTCTGGATTTCTTTCTCCACTCAAACAACAAGCAAGAAAAACTCCCAACCCAATTTATCTAAGTGTCTTGGGCAATATCCTTCAGGGACTTTCCAAGAGCCACTGGCAGTAGTTAAGCTGGTGCTGTTTAACTTGGACATCTGTCCACCCAGGCTGGGATGACCAGCTCAGTTTACATCACCGGGTAGCAATCAAATAATAATTACTTTGGGTTACTACAGACTGGAGCTGGATTTGAGTGAATGATTTCAGAGCACTGGAATCCATTACCAATAACCCAAACCAGCTGGGTTCTCGTCTCTGTTACAAAGAAAGCAGCAACAATTCCAAACATTAATTCAGACACTAAGTACTAGCTGGATCACCAGTCCATGGGAGCAGTGGCATGTATTTTGACATAATTACCTCAAGATGGAAGTGAGGAGGACATCCTATGGAGAACGGTTCAGAATTTACATTCTGTGCCACATTTAACTCTCTGGAGTTATGTGGAAAAGGTTTGTATTCAATAAAAAGCTCCATTTAACATTATTTCCTTTGCAAAGGCAAGCTGGATAATGCTGGTGGAAAGCAGGATTTTGCAAATGCAAGCTGCAGTCTCCCAGCAAAGGGGAAGCCAGCTGAAGAGCAGGAACTGCCTTCTCTGACACAAGTTAGACTGTGCAACAAATTGGTACATCCAAACAAACAAATCCCTGAATCTCCTCCATTTGCCTCCATGAAACAAATGAGTCAGCGCTGACTAATCGTATTATAACACGAGAAGCTTGTAACAGGCTTACAAACCATGTGCTTACAGGCTCCTTACTGCTCAGGGCTGGCTGGGACAGTGAAGAAGCTATGGGAGAAACACTTTGGAGTCAAAATCTTATCACATATGTTCTGGAACTGAAACCAGTCTGCAATTCACACCGAGACGGGGTATGAGAAAGTGGGACTGAAGTGAAGGAAAAGGAATGCTATTTCCTCATTTGGGACCACAGATCTCTTCTTCAAAGCTACATCTAACCAGGGGGACTGATGACAAGAAGAAATTCTCCCAATTACTACAGGAATAAACCCTCTGAAATACCACATCCTCTGAAGAGCCAATTTCATTGAAAAAAAGGAAAATGGAAAGGAGCCATTTCTTCCCTACACCCTGGAAAGGACTGAGGTACCTTATACCTTGGGTTTTCTCCATTTGCTGTAAAAGGCAGCTTTTTGGAACAATCTCTGGATGGATAGCATAAATAGATCCTTAATGTTATAGGACACAAGAACCTGCCTATGGCAGGGGAACATGTAGCTGCAGCTTACCTTTATAAGAGAATTTGTAAAAACAAGATCATGATTCTAGTTTTCTACAGATTTTTATTGTAAAAATCAGAACTCGTTGAGTTTTCTCTCTTCTAAAAGCTACAAGTCTGTTTTATTATGGCTGTGTGTCCGTTTCGTTCCAAATGGCTTCACCAGCAAGACAAGATGCTTCTTCCTTCTCTTTTCTGCCTGCTTACAATAAATTAGAGATGCTTTTCTTCAAACACACTCATGTTCAAACCCTGAGAGCCATCATTCTTGCTGTGACACGTGGGAGCCCATGTGCAAGGGTTATAAATACAACCTATTATCTCCTGATTTCAGTAGCCTTTGTATGAATTCCATAGTCAGAGCATTAGCAGAGAGGGAACTCGGCTGTTTCTCCAAATACGCAGGACAATGTGCTGCCAGCTTCAAGAAACCAGCTGCCCCCACCTGCAGCAGGTTGTGAACCTTGCTTACCTGGAGATTTTTAAATTAAAGGCTTCACAGACACCTTCAAAGTTGCAGCAGAACCATTTGGTAGCCCTCCGAATTTGTCTCCAGGGAAAGGAACAGTTCAGATATATTACAGACCACAGAAAAATAAGGGAATCCTAAAACAGTGGATTGCAACAAAATTTTCTAAAAGACAGTGCAGAGTGGGCAGCAAAATGCCATGAAAATTAACTTAAATTTCATGTCCTTGAGGATCAATTATGCTTTTGTGCTTAAATGCATTTAATGCACCAGTGCTGGAGTGGGGCAGGATCCGCACTGCTGTGGGCAGCTCAGCCCCACTGCTCTGTTAATGGGACAGGTCAGAGCAATGCCAACGCTGTGAAGGACAAAGACAAGCCGAGGATAAATCCCTGCTGACCCTACTGTCACTTGGGTCGCACTAAAGGCTGGTATTGTGTTTATCCAACACCATTAACCTCAATTTCTCCTGCACACAATTAAAACCCAGCTGGAGAAAGGCAGCTCAGCCAAAGCCCCTCACACAGACCCAGCTCAGCCAGAGCCCCTCACACAGACCCAGCTCAGCCAAAGCTCCTCACACAGACCCAGCTCAGTCAGAGCCCCTCACACAGACCCAGCTCAGCCAGAGCCCCTCACACAGACCCAGCTCAGCCAGAGCTCCTCACACAGACCCAGCTCAGCCAAAGCTCCTCACACAGACCCAGCTCAGCCAGAGCTCCTCACACAGTCGCAGCTCAGCCAGAGCCCCTCACACAGACCCAGGGCAGTCCCAGCTCAGCCAGAGCCCCTCACACAGACCCAGGGCAGTCCCAGCTCAGCCCACAGACCCAGCTC
>VZTN01025516.1:357791-508783 GCA_013400515.1 Erpornis zantholeuca | reverse complement strand
AGCTCAGCCAGAGCCCCTCACACAGACCCAGGGCAGTCCAAGCTCAGCCAGAGCCCCTCACACAGACCCAGGGCAGTCCAAGCTCAGCCAGAGCCCCTCACACAGACCCAGAGCAGTCCCAGCTCAGCCAGAGCCCCTCACACAGACCCAGGGCAGTCCAAGCTCAGCCAGAGCCCCTCACACAGACCCAGGGCAGTCCAAGCTCAGCCAGAGCCCCTCACACAGACCCAGCTCAGTCAGAGCCCCTCACACAGACCCAGCTCAGTCAGAGCCCCTCACACAGACCCAGGGCAGTCTGGGCAGGAGCTGCAGTGAGGCATTTATCCCTTCCCAGTAAAGCAACCCCCAGCCCCAGCACAGGGAGCTGGAGGCCCAGGGGTGCAGTATCCGCACTGTGGGGCACTGTACACATGTCCTGGGAACGCACCTGGAGCGGCACAGAACTGGGAGAACAAGGGCACCTGCATTCTCCTCTCAGATCCACGAGGTCAGAAGCCCTCAGGGAAGCTCTGTCCTTGAGGATTTTGGGGTCTTGGCCAGACCAGGCTGTGACAGGTGGCTGTGTCCTGCTCGTGGGACCAGAGAACCTCCAGAGCTCTGCTCCAGCTAAAAACATCGTGATCCCATGAGCTCAGTGTCCTTTGTTTTCAAGGGCACAACACCTCCTGTTTCATGTGCCCCTGCACACCAGCTGCCTTTCCTCTCATATGAGGGCTTCACCACAAGCCAGTTAGAAGAGGAACTGGTGAGCAGCCTCTGCCTTCCCAACTGCCTCCCAGGGTCACCCCTCTGTACCCTGAGGCTGTCGATCCCCACAGTGCCACCATTACCTGTTTTACTCCATTTACAGTTGCTCCTGTCACCCTCCATGGCAGCCCCAACCCTGGCAGGAGCACCCCTAGCTCAGATCTGCAGGACTGTGTAAAGCTGGGAAGCTTCCCATTTCTGCAGCACAACCAAGACTTTCCCTAAAGCAGCACACACAATGTCTTGAAACCTTCCAATTATGCAGCTGGGGAAGCCCTCTCCCTCTGAAATTATCAAATAATAGAGAGAGCAAGAGAGAGCATGAGAGAAAGAGCAGGGAGAGCGGAGAGGGAATATCTATGGCCTTCTGCACCCAATTCTGTCACTCTGACATTTCTTTCAAATATAATTATTTAAAGCCTCCTGATGGCAAAGCTGAGGAAAGGGACTAATAGAGGCTTGTACGGTACCTCTCCATCAGGCAGTTCAATAAATCCTGGCAGTGCTGTGATTTGTGTTGGGAGAATGAGCTTTTCAAGAGCAGAACTATCACTTTACACCGTCAATAATCTCACTGTCAAAAACTCCCCGAGTAACCTGACCAACACTTCAGAAGCTTAATTTATAGATGTGCTATTTGCCTTCAAGGTATTTTATGCAGCTAAATAATGGAAGTCGGTATTATTCCAAACTACTCTGCAGCTTTCACAGGTGGAGTTGAAGAACATGCAGGAGGACAAATTTTCTGTGAGCTTAGGGCTAAATTCTTCCCTGTGACACCTGTTTGAAACCATCTACCACTACTGCAGTTGCTTCCAAATTATACTCTAGAAAATAACGTCCAGCACTTCCAGGGGAGGTGATCATCCAGTGCTTTAAAGGTCATCTCATTCCACCCCCTGCCACAGGCAGGGACACCTTCCACTATCCCAGGCTGCTCCAAGCCCCATCCATCTGGCCTTGGATGCTTCCAGGGATCCAGGAGCAGCCACAGCTTCTCTGGGCAGCAAATGTTGGGGGAAGATCAGAACTAAATAGAAGCAGATCCTAAAAGCCTGGATCTCACATCATAACCCTTTAACAGTGAGCTCAGCACTTGTATAGAGGCACTTAAAGTGCAAAGCAGTGCATGGAAAAGTGCTGGAGGTTCTTGGCTTTGCTGTGGACACTTGTACAGGGATTTGAAGAAGGCACCTCTGACCACCACTTCTCCCACCCAGGACATCCAGGACCTGCAGTGGGATTGCAGCAGGCCAGAGTATCTGCCCAAAATTTAATCACTGGGATACATGTGGCTCCACTGACATTGCAAGGACCAACACTGATACACAAATGCATAATCTAGAAAGATCTGGGCTCTCATGCCAATTTTCAGGTTTGGGGACATATCCATAGAATCATTCAGCCAAACTGGACAAGTAGGCTCTCTTTTTCCCTGATGGGATAGGATAGGACATGGGCTTTTTACTCTCCACCAAAACCCACAATGCTATTGAATGCAAAAGGCTGTATCTCATTTATTCCTGGCTCTAAATGCTGACCAGGCAAGGATTAATTCCTTTAATAGGAAAAGTATTTATACAACTATAACAAAGGACACCAGGGAGAGACGCAGGGCAGGCACCAAACATGACCATGCCATTGTATCCCATGCATCTGAGAACCCCAGGCTGTTCCAACCAAGAGCAACAATTTCCTTGCTCTGGAGCAGGGCAAGCCCTTTACCTAATAAAGCACCAGCAGCAGTGTGGAAGTCACAAGCATTTGCACACACTTATGGTTCAAATGAGTCAGAGAGAAAAGGCAATATGAACCTCAGCTGAGGGAAAAACTCAGTTCTACACCCAAACTCAGCAGCTTGGATCTCTGCATTTTTGTAGTGACAGGTGTGCATTCCAGACTGCAGAACAGCCCCAGTACTTTGCTTGGTCAATACCTACTGAGATTGCTCCCTTTTTTCAGTTCACAGCTGAGGCACTCTAAAGGGTTTTGCTTTTAAGGCTGGACTCTTGTTCTTGTTCTAACAAAAGATGAGAACTGCACTGCCCTTTATTTGTCTTATTCATTGGTTTCCTTTAAACAACAGCCTTTCCTTGACTAATAAGTCACAGGCCAACAAATCAAGATAATTATCCAAAGGTCAGTACATCAACGAGGTCCCTTTTTGCATATTCCTGTGACTCAGAAGCTGTCTATCTGCACTGCCAGCCTCTGACATCCTTCTGACAAGGGTGGCAAAGTCACTTAAAAGCAAGTGGATGTCTGCAGTAACCTGTCTTTGTACAGACAAAGGAACCCTCCTGCTGCCTACACACACACAGAGGGCAGAATTGTGTTCACAGTTACTAACTCAAACATGAGCCCAAATATTGAGCAAGGTGAGAAGGGTTTTAAACAACCCCAAAACTCTGCCTTGTCAGACCAAAGTGAGTTTGGCATCTGATACTCTCCCCCATAACTCCCTGTAGCAATGCAGTTTACCAGAGCCTGCCAAAGCCACAGAATAAATTAATCTCATCTTACCAGCTATGCAGGCACACATAACCTCTCCTGGAAGGAACTGGAACAGCTACATAACACAGATTCTGTGCCCACTGCTAGCAGCTAATAAAACACAGCTCAGTTGGTAGAATTCCTCCCTCCTGCCCTTTCTTTTAGTAACATAAAACTCAGAATCTTTTCTACGCAGTTCCAAAAGCAGCCCAGCAACAACAGCAGAAAACACAGCAGCTTTATCCTTACTCCAGTGTATGCAGTGTTCAAGATTTAAATTCCCTGTCCCCACCCAGTTCAAACCCATCAAACAGACCAATTCATCTACTCAGTCCCTCCAACTGAGCAGCTCTGCACTGCTGGCTCCCCTTGGATGACTGAACTTGGCACAGCAGGTGCTGACTTCTGACACCAGGAATAAGCAAGTGCATGGCCCCTCTTGCCTGGCCAGAGAGATATTCCAGAGACAGCTGGGGTTTTTTTCCTCCCTCTTTGATCATGCTAGTGGTAAAAATGAAGATTAGTCTTGGCCATGATCCATGCTGCATAAGACAGAATGATCACCTGGCATTTACCTCCAAATCTCTTCCTCTTTAATACATAAACTGCTGTAGTTTAAAGTCAGCACCACGTGGCAAGGAAAGCTCTTCTCTAAGCCTCAGTTGCACAAAGATCTCAATGGGAATATCGACAAGATTGACTTCTTCTGCACATTTAAACCAAGTGTCACAAAATATTTATGCAAGCTTTTTTCCACCCCTTCTGTCCTCACTCCTTAATCCTGGTGCAGCTGGAAAAGCAACTCATGACAAGTCTACAAGCAACATGGTCCAGGGGAAATATTTATACTCTGCTCAGGTTCAGAGATCTCTGGGGCTGGGAAAAGGCTCCTGGAGCAAGCAACTCCTGCCGCATTGCCCTGTCAGTGCTTCTCCCTGCCCATGGCACCAGGCTCAGGGGGAGCAGGCAGGGAAGCACTTGGCTCTCCCTGCTCCGTTCCAGCTTGGGCTCTTTGATCTCTGCTCTGCCATCCATCCCACGGTGAAGGAAGTCTGACTGACTGCACATTGCAGGATCTTGTATGCAATGTTACGTTTGAAGTTCAGGGTTCTCCCTCTCTTGTACCACGAACAGGTGCCTAAAGGCAGGGGTTGATCTCGGCTGTTAACTCAAGAACCAAATTCTGCCCTGTAGTCACAGATGAACTGCAGAGGCTGAAGTGCAAACCAGTGGCTGGAGTCTCTCTGGTACATAAAACGATTTAAGTGATGGAAAACCTGCAGATATTTCTGAAGGCTTGATGTCCTAAGGAAGAAAGTCTCCCTTTCTTCCCTAGGACAGTTCAGATGAAGGGAACAGGAGGGTTCCCTGGTGTTGAGAGGAAAGAACCTCACCATGATGTGTTCTGTACCACAGCCAGCCCATGGCCCCTTCCAGACACACAGTGATGTCTGAACTTCTTATTGCTTTTTGCCTCTTATTGTCTTATTACTTCACTTTCTGTTACTGTTCCCCAGCTCTTTTCCCACTGCAGTGCTTATTGCTCTGCCTTGCTGCAAACAACAGCCGTGCTCAACACTCTCATATCCAGAGAACAGACACATGCACACAAACACAGATGTATTAACTCAGTTTACATGCCTTTTGCATACTTCATTTTGTGGAATGTGATGGATGATAACAACTCCTGCCATAAAATGGACCCTTTCTGCTGCTGCACCTGCCCATCATTCATTTGAAGTTTCTACTTCCTTCCAGCACGTGGACATTGTCTCCCACAATGGGACACTGTTCTCATGGGGGTCCTTCAACCAGCAGATGCAAGCTACAAAATGATCCCACGGTATTACCCTGTGGTAGCCAGAGACCTTAAATCGGCCACCTTACCTTTGTGGATTTTTGACAGTAAGGAAACAAGAGCAAGTGATGACACAGAGATGTGTGAGGATGTTCCTGGAGCAGCAGCATGGCCTGAGTGGTTACCTGTGCTCATACTCCCTCACTGCTGTGGGCTCAGCCATGCCGGGAGGGGAGGGGGTGAAGCATCGATGGGTAAAGCACACACGTGGGTGAGTGCCTGCATGTCACTGCACAACAGCAAACACCAAACACCCAAACCCTGGGCAGCCACGTGTCACTGCACAACAGCAAACACCAAACACCCAAACCCCGGACAGCCATGTGTCACTGCACAACACCAAACACCCAAACCCCAGAGAGCCGAGTGTCACTGCACAACAGCAAACACCAAACACCCAAACCCCAGAGAGCCACGTGTCACTGCACCACACCAAACACCCAAACCCTGGACATCCATGTGTCACTGCACAACACCAAACACCAAACACCCAAACCCTGGGCAGCCATGTGTCACTGCACAACACCAAACACCCAAACCCCAGCCTCCCAGGGGTAGGGAGCAGAGCTCCTGATGGCAGCCCCCACCCGAGCTGCTGCCCTCCCCACACAGTGTGTGGTGAGCAAATGAAAGGAAACAAAGCCAAGGAATGACACATGAGACAGACAAACCTCGTGTTCTCCCCTGTGATAACAGAGTGCAGCAAACCTGCCAAGTGCAGCTTCTCCAAGGGAATGGACTTGAATTAAATAGGATTGTGTAAATCACTATCCCCAAAAAAAGAACTTAGGAAGACTAAGGACCATCATCTTCTGAAGTAATCTCCAAAAAATCATAGCAATTTAGTACAAGAATACCATTAGAACATCTTCAAATATGTATTTTAAATTTAAAAAAAAAAACCTAATTCCAAATAATCTTTAATCTCTTTACCTCTACTTGAATCCGAGAATATAAAATGGAAAGTACTGTGACCATGCCCTTTTTAATGAGCACTTAGAGGAAAATGGGTGTTTGAATTCTTTGCTTCCACTAGAAGTGGATTCAAATGTGAAAATCCAGTTTGGACAGACAGAAGTTCAGCTCAGTAGCATATGAAATGATTTTTGTTTTATCTAATTGACTGCAAAGCGTGTTTTGGCCCTAGTTCATGTGCTCGGCATGAACTGTAAGGTCTGTAATTTAGCTCAGATTCAATGAAGCCCCAAATCTAGAGGGCCAACATCAAGATTTTCACAGCTAACATTTTACTGAAATTCAGAATAATTCTTTACATGGTTATGTTTAATATTTGATCTTATTTTACATATAGAATACAACTGATGTTATCCTAGAAGTGACATTAGGGTTAACACTGCTTGGTAACCAGTGAGCAGAACCCAGTGTTGCACAGGACACATTGCTGCTGCTGCTGCTGCTGTACCACAACTGAAGTTTCTTTAAAACTTCCAGCCCATGAATAATACTTTCCATGGCCACCTTAGAGGAGTTAAGGCTTTGCAAACAAATTTACAAATCACAAAGCATCACCAAGATGTGTCTTCATTTACGAACTGCCACCAGCCAAAGAAAGAGCCTTTGGATTATAGAGAAAAACGAGATGTGGTTTCTTTTCTTCTCAGAGCTTTTACCTGTGAAGGCTTCAGCTGTGGCTGCCAAACTGTGCTGGATGCTGTTTGTGCAGCAGGGAGAGCGGAGCAGGGGCAGGGTGCCTGAACAGCCCCCACCTCGCTCTCCCCATGCCAGCGCTGCGTTTGCTTTGGACTGGTCCTTTGGCTGGAGAATCCAAAGCTTCTTGCAGGCAATAACAGACTAATCACTTAATACACTGTTCAGAGCAATGACTGTTGTTGTTGTTTGATTCTGGTATTTTTAGGAAGAGGTAATCCTGGATATTTGCATCTCATTTCCCAGAATGCCCTAGGGCTTTTCCAGCAGTTGGAATCTTACAGGATAAACATCTTCCCCTGATTGTAATTGCATTATTAAATATGATTGCTCTCCTCTTCCTTGAATTTTTTTTAAAAGCAGCAACAAAGAACACTGCAAGCAGGTACCCTGTTGACAGAATGGAGGAGAACTACACAACAGAGACAGGCAGGATTATTTCACCTTTAACTTCCAGATTCAAAAAGACTTCTAAGCCAGGGAGTCCCACACCACCACACAAAAGCTTAGTCTTTTAAATAACTGCAGCCATTGGAAACCTTCAGCTATCAAAATTGAGGCCACCACAAATAACTATTCCCTTTTCAAAACACACTGCAATAGCTCTAAGAAATCCCATCAAAGATCAGGGTTCTGTTACTGTAAATCCCATAGACACAAATAACCATAATCATAGAAAAGTCACAGAGTGTAACTGCAGTCAGGGAAAGGGGAGGTTATGGAGGAGCCTGACATGCTCCTGGACCCACATCAATGTGCTGCTCAGTTCTAAAATTACACAAAACAGTTTCTTACACCTAAAACACAGCAATTAACTCAGACTCTGCATGCTCCAGGGACTTGGCTGCTTAAATTCTTTTCCCTCTGGAAAGTTCCTCTTCTCTATGATGCCTCACTGCTCCTTTTGCAGCCAAGGCTCCTGGTTTGGTGAAAATCACAGGAAACAAGAATGCTGGCTATCTGCTCACAGCAATAATTGGTACTAGTCCCACCTTCCTGCATTAAAACAAATAAACAAACAAAATTCCAAAACCAACAAACAAAACCCAAACAAACAAACAAAAGCAAAACCAAAGAACACCAGAAGATAATTAAGTGTGCATGCACACTGCTTCACTGTAAATCCTATTGATTAGGAAGAAAAAAGAATAAATAATGCACATAAACAATATTTGAGAAGTTGTTGCAGTCCAGTGACATTCCTCTGACTGAAAAAGGGGAAACAGAACTGCCATTTGTAAAAAAGGAAATGGGGAAGAGGTGGGGAGCTACAGGCAGCTCAGTCTCACCTCTGTGCCAGGCAAGACCATGGAACAGATCCTCCAGGAAGCCATGCCAAGTTCCTGCACCTGGGCCAGGGCAATCCCAAGCACAAGTACAGGCAGGTACAGGAGCATAGATGGAGGGGAAGGACCTCAGAGTATTGATGGACAGAAATTTAACATGCCCTGGCCATATGCTGGTACCCAGGAACCCCCTGTGCCCTGGGCTGATCCCCCAGTGTGGGCAGAAGGGGAGCTGGAGTGAGATGATCTTTAAGGTCCTCTCCAATCCAACACACTCCACGACATTAACATAAAGAGCAGTTACACACCCACGACAAAGTACACACAGTCTAAGTATGAATGAGTTTCTGCCTTACTTGCATATTTTTGGAAATGAAAACAGACCTTCTGATGAGAAAACATGTGACACTATCAATTTTCATCTCTTTAAAAGAGGCAAAACAGCTCCTTCTGCACTTCATGGGACTTCTCCAGGTACAGTGAAGAGTTTGGTTCATGGATACTCTTAGCCTTAACTTAGGAGAGCCCTACTCCTACACAAGCTGATCTGTTTTGAAACTCCTCACCAATACTGTGCATGCCATGGTTATACTGCTATCTCACAAATATTTACAATCACGCACACACATACAGCAAAACATGCACATTCAGAATGTGCTTTATGCAGAATCTTGTGCTTAGTTATTTATGTGTCTTTCCTTATAGCATTAAGAGAATTCCCTGCAGAAACCCAGCTGGATTGGGGGCAGGAGGAGAACGTGCCATAGCAAACTGCACACTCTAAGTAGCAGTTAAACTGCTTGAGAGCACTTTTCTGCTTTCAAGAGCCTCTGCTCAAGTGTTTTCACCAGGCTTTCCATGTCTAACAGCCTCATGACATGGGAATCAGTAATGCTTCTTCAGTGTACTTTAAAAAAAAGTTAAACATCTATAAAGCAAGGCCTCCCATACACCAGATGGTCTAACCTCTTGAGTGTCAAAATCCTTCTGTGTCAGGCAGCCCAATTAAAGAGACATTTTTAGCAGCATGCCTCTCTCCACTGTGCCCTGCCTCCCACTTCAACCCCAATGTCCCAAAGGGTAATTGCTCAGCACACAATTAAAAACACTAGTTTGCCATAGTTCTTTCTCCTCAGTCTCTAATTGGGAGAAACTGTGATGATGGTTAATCTAACTCCTGGGCCTCAGTGGAGAAAACTGGTTAAAAAGAGAACACCTTAGAGAAAACATGAAAATCTTCTGCTAACTAGTATAGCTCCAGTTCTTCTGATTAGGATCACTGTGTTTTAAGCCTCTTCAGCTGCAGAAAAAGTCTTGACCATTTCCAAAAGACCAAAAAGCAGGCATGGCAAATAAATACCAAAAGAAAAAACATTGTATTCTAGTGGTGTGCCCTCATGGAAGTAGGATGTGCTGCAGCATAAGAGTGCTTTGGGTAATTCTAACCTGTCACACCAGCCAGTCCTCATAAATGCATCACCACTCTCATTTCACAAGACCAGAAGCAGCCACAGGCAATCTGGGGTGGGACCAGCAGGACACCAGCAGGTTCTGAGGTGAACCAACCAGGGTCAGCGCTGGTGTGAGAGCTGTGGGGTGATCAATCACAGCAGAGGATAGGGCCAGCAGCAGCTGCTGAGGCTCAGGACAGTAGAGCAGCCCAGAGAGAGGGTTTTATGAAGCCCTGCCTTGTCCCAGTGCTCCCAGGGCCACCTCCTCCTCACAGACTTCTCCTGAGGCTCTCCACAGCACATGGGATGTGTGTGGTCACTCCAGCCATACAGAGCTTCTGGGCATGAGAACAGTGGAGACAAAGAGGTTGGTGAGTCCTATTTCACAGCTTGCTGAATTGCTCCACTGCCTCTTCCAGCCTACAGGAACTGACAACGTGGAGTGACTTCTGTCCCTGATTTACAGAAGGGAAATGGTAGTAGCGAGCTGCAAAACCCTGCTCAGGAACCTCACAGCAAGTACAACAGACTTGAACTTAATGTCTCGACACCCTCCTAAGTGAGAACACCCACGTAGCTCAGTTCTAGGTCTGTTTCTGGCAGTGGAGGGTGACAGCTTTTGTACTGTCATGACAGAAGATGGTCAGGCTGCTATTGAACAGGTCTGAGGTACAAACCAACGCTTCTTCCCATCCACCCTGTGACAGCCCCAAAAACAACATGGCTTTAATGCCCGAGAAAGGATTGCTGAAAAAGGCAATCAGACACTAAACGAAAACATAATCCTCTTCATCCCCAAGTGCGTGTTTGGGAGATGATTTACTGTATTATGATAAAGGGAATCTCACAGTCAGAAGCTCCAGGCTGGAAGACAGGGCATTACACACACGACAGCTCTTTGATGCTGCTTCAGAAGGAAGAGACTCTTTCCTCCCTGCTGCTCAGAGGAACACTGGCAGCACAGGCATGTTCTGGAGACGTGGCCTCGTTCTCCAGGGCTGCTGGATTCAGCAATGCAACATTTAAAGCAGATAACAAGAAATGGCTGGTTATTTTAAACTGGCTGCAGCCTGTACTCAAGCAGGGAAACCGACTGATGGAAGAGCTTCCTCCTGCTACTCTGCAATATTGCTGGGGGTCAATATTTGCTACTGAGACAGAGCCAGTGATACCTCGTGGGTGGAGGGACAGTAACACTCAGAGACTACGATAAAAGACTACACTCCTCATGAAATGAGTTTCATTCCCAGCTCAGCATCAATTTATTCTACTAGAAAAATCCTGACTGATCAGTTTAGAGTGGAGTCTTCATCAAAAGCACAATTTATGACTACAGGCTTTACTAGTATCAGTCTCTAGGTTTCCAGGTATGTAAAATTACAGTTAAATACACAGAGGCAGAATTAGCTGTGAGTTTCTTAAGCACTTTGGAAACCACAGACTCAATTTAAGAGCAGAGTTGTTCATATTACTCTCAAAATTGAAGCATTCATTTAATGTGTGGGATATGCTAAAAAGGAGTGACAGCTGATTGCTGCCTATCAGAAAGACTAAAGGGAAAGGATAACATTTTTAATCAGGAGGATTAAATACACCACATCACCATGCCAGGTATTAGCTATTTTTTGGCCACTTACAGAGCAGAGAAGCTTATTGTGTGCCTAAAACCCCAGCATCACAGAAAGCCTGTTTCAATCAGCATTACATTCTCCAGTTGAGAAGCTCTCCTAAAAAGCTGCTAAGTTTGAAATAAGGCTTTGAAAATGTGTGGAAGTCAACCCACTTCCACCCTCCTCTTGCTCTTTTGACCATGTTGATCAGTGTGATGGGATTTAATACCCCAGCCTTGAGCTTGTGAGGGAACCGTAGAGCTGGAACTTAGTTCTGCAGGTTCAGTCTCCTCTGAAAGTATTCACCCTGCATGAAGCTTTTAATAATTTCTAAAACCTTCAACTTACACAGGAGGATCAAAAGACAGACAGAAAGAGAATCCAGTCTCCACTACCCTGCCTTCCTTTCCTCTAGACAGATGAGCTCCACCCAACACATCTTTCATGAAGGAAGCAGGAAAAAGAAGTAGGCTATACTTTAATCAGTGGGGGTGCATGAAGAACATTTCAGGAGGTGCATTTCCAACAGCTTTCTCAACTTCCATCTCCCATTCTGAACAGCAGCAGCCTCGCCAAGATCTGCAAAAGTGAGCCATAAACCTCATGAGAAGAAATTTCCCTTGGGAGATCCACCACCTCCAGCTATGCTCCGAGCCAGAGACACTGCAGGAACAATTCTCTGTGGGACTGAACATTTCTTCCCTGCTGGAAAGCACAAGTGCAAACATAGAGAGAAGAGGTGGAAGGTGGAGGATGGGGGACAAAGCCCAAACTTTTTCATCCTTGTAGAAGGATGCACATTTCTGTGTTCGAAGGGGGGTGTGGGAGAAGGTGGGCAGGACTCTAATTTCATCCAGATTGTTTTGTCCTTCCCCACTTCATCTCTCTGGCAGGTCTGACTGTCAGTACCCTCAGCCTTCCAGCCCCGCACCAGCTAATTGTGGTCTTTACATACACCCCCCCAGATCTAACCTGACACAATGCTGGATAATTGGCACCTCAAGAGAACGGGGAGAGATGGGCACTGAATGTGAATCACCTCCTGCACCTGCAGCAGGAAGATCCTCTGAGACAGAGGCTGAAGTCAGTGGCAGGGAGCTTGCCCTGTGCCCAGGGACACAGTGGCAGGTTTGCAGACAAAATGACGACTTAATTTTCTGGTGCTGCCAGTCTAAAGGTACTAAACCCAAATATTCCCTGACAGGGAAAAGAAGGACAAAATGAAAGCCGAGCAGTAGGCTTGGGCAAGAGAAAGAGGAGGGGGGTGGAGTAGAAATAGATATTTAATAGTGGAGTTAGACTGTAAGTGAAAAAAAGAGTCACAAAATTCTCACTCTGCCTCCTTGAAGGAGCTCACACTGTGCCTGTGCATTTCTGTTGGCTGTCAAATGGAAAAATGTAAGTGGGACATTCAGCTCTTGAATCAATGTTTATTCGATAAGGTCAGTGCAGAAAAACAAGTTTCAGTCTCAAGTGTAGGAAAAGACTCTGAATAGCTGCATACAAACAATGGCAACACATCTGCACTCTCCCCACAGTTCCCATCCCTCCCAGCCTTTACTGCAGAAGCAGCCCAGCCCTGCAGAGGCTCAAACAGGAGCTGTTGCCTCCCAGCTCAGGCACAGGGTAGGGGGGGCCCACTGCTCTCAGTAATTGCTACAGCACACTGGTTTGCACAAAAAAAGAGCAGTTTCTGGTTTACTCAGTAATGTTTACTGTAAGTGCACGACAGCTTTCTGGTTTGTCTCTAGTTTCCACATCCTCACACTCACATCTGGCTCAATCACCCCAGGCTCCATCTCCCACTCCTGTTCCTCTCATACCTTTCAAGAAACCAGACCTTCTTTAATCATCAGATGCAGCCTGTGAACCATAAAGACGTGAAAACCTTGAAAACAGCTTAAGATGTGGAGTACTATTCAGAGAGGAGGCTCAAGCCACCCATTCTCCCTGGGGAGATGGCAGTGGTGGCACAGAGCTCTCAGAGCACCCACAGAGCCACTTCAGCAGTACCTGCTGTGGTGTCTTCTGGTGGGGCTCTAAGATCCTTGCCTCTAAGGCATGGCCAAGCTGTCCTCTGGGCTGGATCATTAAGGCCTGACTGCAATTAGTCCAACTAACTGGAAGTCTGTCATTGCAAACAAGATGGGGAAGGCTTTGAGGGGGAGGATGTCCTCTGGGTAAGAGACAGGGAAGCAGCAGAGCACAGGAACTTAGCACAGAAAACAAAGCAAAACACAAACAGAGCAGGAGGCAGTAAATGGAAGAAAAAGATCAGAACTGGTGCTGGTCAAACAAGGAATGTGACAAGACGGTTCTGAATAAATAATAAGAACACAGTTACATAAAGGTCATGATCTCTGTGCAAACCTCCCACTGCCATCAGGAAAAAAAATCCATTACAGACTGAGATTTCAGGAGCACTAAATTTTATATCCTGGTCTACAAGAATGAAATTTATAAAGTATGACTGTTTCTTTCAGTCTCTGTTTTTGACACTTTATCCAAACAGGTACTTTAATGTTAATCTTCTATTTTCCCTCTATTGTTATGGAAGATCCCCTATTCTATAATGATGCTGCCAGTTACAGTAATTCCCTGAAAAGAAAAACAAACACTTGCTTTCAAAGAAACAAAAAAGATTTTTGTGTTCTAAAAGTATAAAAAAATTCAGAGAATGGACGAAATAGATAGCCAGTCACTAGTAGAGAGTACTTCAGAGGGCCTATCATCTATTTTCAAATGCAATTTTCATGTTCAAGTGTATCAGAAAGTCCATGGAATTTTGATTATTAAAGGCCAGACTCCATGAAGAGAATGTAACCTGGGCACATCTGTGGATTTTAGCAGTGGTCTTCCATTACACATTTCACCTGTCTGTAGGAATCCTTGGAGACTGTTTGAAGCAAGGACTCAGAATCCAAGCGAAAGCCCACAAAAGCCAGGCTTTAATGCAGCTTGCACTGCACCATCACACAGGAGCTCTTTCCTATTCTTTGCTACTCTGCTGCTTTTTGGGAATAAGATTATTTCAAAGAAGACCTGAATTGGTCCAACGATGAAATTCCGAAACTCTGGCAAGGGGAAAAACCTCCATGAATGACAGCACAGTTCATTGTATTTCTGCTCCACCAGTACTCAAATTTATTATTTTGTGACACTACCTCATGCTATTATTTGCTTACAAGCAGTGCTACTTGACTCCTAAGAACTCAGGCAAAGTCCATGAAATACAAGAGCAATTAACTTTGTTGGGTGGAAAATAAATTTAATGTCAGGTGGCTCTAGTGACAGATGTGACTCCCACATGTCCCAGAGGCCAATCCTGTCTCTGGTGTGATGAGGCTCAGCAGAAAGGGCTGGTACTGAGGGACTTCTCCAACTGAACACATCCTGAGCTGCACAGCCAGTAAATTACACCAGAACCATATATCGGCCTGCGTGGACTCCATTGTTTGTTTTAGTAACAATTAATCAAGAGCGAGAAGCCACGTGATGCACTTTATGATAGTTGCAAGATGGATGTTTATTAAAGAAGAGACAAGAATATCTCTGCCTGCATTTAACTTTCTAAACTTTGCCATTTTCTTCTCACTTCTGACAATTAGAAAAGCCCTTCCCCTCCTTATATTCATAGAATAAAAATACTTAATCCCCAGTGAGACTTTACAGCCATTTGCCTGTTCCTTAGAACCCAGGAGAATGCATTAACTCACACACCACAGTTCAGGAGGTTACAAAAATGGTACCCAAAAATGGTACCCAAAAATGCTTCAGGACACACCAATGAGCTTCCACAAGTTTTACAGAAGCAAAATGAATCTCTCAATCCCTGATTTCTCATACTATTCCCCACAAAATGAAGCTAAAAAATAAGTTAATAGAAACACCACTGTGCACCTCCCTGCAGCTGTTTGTACACCCTTTTCTCCTGCAATTTTGCTGGCAACAGGATAGCAGTGAAGACTTTGCTTTGGCAGGGAACAGGCCCATGAGAAACCACACCAAGGAGATGGTGCCTAAACCCCCTCAGGTGCACAAAACAGAGTTTTTATATTGTTGAACTGTTTTCTTAACAAGAAACACTTGGACACAAAAAGACAAAGAAATCAAAAGCCACCTCTGCCACAAGAAAAGCAACATCTGCTTCACTATCCCCCTATGCTCAGGTACATGATGGTGAGGAGGAGGAGGTAAAGAACACCACAGACATTCTTCTGACACAATATTTCCATATGTGTTCATAACACAAGCTCCATAAAAGCTCCGAGGAGTAGGTGAGGAGTCTGGTAACTGCTGTACAGAGGGAGAAGCAGTACAGTGAGACCAGATGATCTCCCTGATGTCACACAGGAAGCCTGTGGTGAAGGAGGGAGCTGAACACATCTGGCTAACATCAGCTCGAGAGGTCAGCATGGGGAAGGTAATGAGATGCCTCCGCACCAGAAGCTGAGTTTTATAAAGCAAACATCACACAGAAGTTGAAAAAAATCACTGCAGTGAATCCCACTCGCTCAGTATTCAGAGACACGCTCACATTACAACCACAAGCACTTATTTAATTAGAAAAATGATCTAATTGAGATGCATCCAAAATTGCCTCCGATACAACACAAGCAATAACATACGTAGCCAAGGAAATATGTAGGTTATGAAGGTGTCTGGGTTTGTGCGTGTGAGGGAAGGAACAAAGGTAAATCGCCACACTTGCTCAGCAATAACGCTGAATACATTTATTAAACGCAATCAAATTTTACAAGGCACTGGAGTGGTAACACTGTAGCAGAGGAAAGTGCAAGCAGCAATAAATATCTTGTAAACACAGAGGTCACAGGCCCAGGTGCTTACGAGCATGGGAAGGGTGGCTTACTGTAAGCAGGATGCTTCAGTGCCTCGGCAGTGAGCTCTCTTTTCTTGGAGAAGGGGTGAAACAAGACAGGATGGATTATTATTTAATTTATTGCAATCAATCAGGAGTCAAAGCAATTCAAAGGAATTTGTATATTATCACTATGTAAAGAAAAATCAAACCTCTATCATTTCAGATCTAAATACAATTACAGGAACAAAATAGCTTTATGTTTAAACCATCTAACTGAGCCTGACAGATGGATACTGTTTATATCCATTTGTATTTATTGAACATAGTAAAAGACTGCAGCTGTTCTGTCAACACCTAGCTGCTTCCAGGGTGTTTGGAGCTGTATATAAATATAACAGAATTTTATGGATAAATATATTCCATGGAATAAACATGGTGAAGATACTGTGATACAACATGTATTTACATTAACAACCATAATACCTTGAACTGGTTCCTATTGATCTTTAAGCACTTCACCAGTGTGGATAAAGCACATGCACTCACCACACAGACACAGAATTAAAGCTCAGAGATCAGTGCTGCCCAAGGATCTCACAAGAGCTTGCTGTGAGCACTGGGATAAAGCCAGGCCTGTGCTGCAGGCATTGTCTCCAGTGCTTCCCCATGCACAGCTTCCCCTGCCTGTGCACAGCACCCAGGGCCAGCTCAGTGAACACCCCATAAATTCCCTGCCTGCTTTAATCTTGCACTGTGGGGCAATCAAAGCCAAAGCCTGGCCCTGGCCAAGCTGTCCATCACCAACCCTGACCATTCCTGCTGGGAATTCCGGGCAGTGCCTCTGGCTGACACGACCTGACCCACACCAAATCTGCCCCCAGCAGCCAGAGGATCAGAGAGAACCCTGTCATTAGCAGAGATACAATCCCACACCTCATCAGCGAGGTTTTGCATATACATGAACGACTACTCCCCATGTAAATCTCACACACTGGAAGCCAAAGCTTTCAATGCTGCATGTGGGCATGAACCCTTGCAGCCCTGAAGGTTTTCCTGTGGTTTCTCCTGCTCTGAGCCCTGGGACACGCTGGCTGTTGTCTGCCCACTGTGCAGCATGTAAAATAACAGCACCACAGCACGTGGCTAAGCTTCAGGTGTCTTTTTCTTTTAAATTGCACAAAAAATTGTGGAGTATGCTCCATCTCAGTCTGCGTTTACAGAACTGGTTAACAAGAGAAAGGGAAGAGGGTGGGAAGAGGATGACATTGGTTGGGAGAAAAAAGAAAGTTATAAACTGGAGGCTGCAGAGGGCTGGGAGGTGAAACAATCTGAGGATAAGACTTTAGTGGGAGTCCTCTGGAGGCAGCTATTTTAAGTTGCTGAGGCTCCTACACAGAAATGGAGCATTTTTCCTGCTGTGGATTGCTCCCTCACCTTCATAGTCCCTATAACCCAGGCTGTCAAAGTGTATGTTACCTACTTTAATGCTTTTCAGAAAACACAAACAAATTGTATGGAGCTCTCTGGAGAGGAGGGATGGAAAGATTTTACTGGGAGAGAAGAGCTGTTAATCTGGCAATAAGGAACATGATAGAGCACACTAGAAAACAGATCAGAAATGAAATATGACTTATCTGGAAGCAAGGTAGAAATGGGGAGAAGGAGTATGTGGGGGGGGGATCCAATTTCCTTTCTGACTAAATTGCTAAACTCGTGGTCATTTCTAAGCAGTGAGAATCAGAGTGTTCATTTTAAATTTATCTTCAACTGATAGCCAAATTCTTTTCTAACAGAAAGGGATATCCTCATCTCCAATCCGTGTCTGTGGACAGGGCAGGATAGGAAGAGAAAAAATTGCTAATCCCATATGGCAAACACAGGAACTGAGTGCAGGCTCCCTGATTCCCAGACAAGAGCCACATCCCCACCGGACCACCATCACTTCTCATCTGGAAACGTGCATGTGTGTGCACACAGCTACAGAGGCAGGAGCAGCATAATCATGGCTGTCCTGCCCTGCAACTAAGGCCTGAACTCTGAAATGAGAGCCATCATCTCGACAACTGAGAGGGCACATTAACAGTGCTGCCAGTTCAGCTCTCCCGAGGGGAGCCCTCTCCTGCATGTTTACACAGAGCCGGGCACCACGGGGCTCACATATCCTCGGCAAGGATCATTATCCTGGCTCGTCCCTGCCTCTGGTCGGCCAACTGTGGCTTTGATAATTACCCTGTAGAAACCCAAAGCTGCTACACTAGCATCTTAAACACAAAAATCATACTCTGTTGCCATTCTTCCCACAAACATTTTTATAGCAGACAGCAGTTTCTACTTAAGCAGCAGACGGACCAGAAAATACTGCTTGAAATGCTTTTGAAGTGGAGATGGGACCATAAGAGCAGATGCCAACCCCTCCCTCCAGGCAGTGCAGATGTGGATGTGATTCTGGTCTGGAGCTCCAGGATTTGGCTCTTTTGAAACATCCTGAAATTTCTAGTAAGGGCTAAGCATCGGGCTTGCATCTATTGTGAGAGGAGGGGGTTTAAGCACTGCTTTTTTCTGAAGCCAGGACTCAGCAGAAGACCAGCATACCCTGAGAGCTGAAGCAGAACATGGTCAGAGCAGAGCCCGTGCCTGCAGAGAGGAGCTGGGCTCGCACTCACAACAGGACAGCAGAACTCACTCACCTGGAGAGGGGCAGCATACCAATACCTGTGTGCTGGGCACATCTCCCATGAGAGCACTGAGTTTTGGGACAGAGAGGAGGCATAGCGAGTCTTAGAGCACCTTTGGAAAATAATTTGGAACAAAAGAAATCAACAGAGACCCTTGAAGTTGTTTGTTTCTGCTCTAAGTTCTGCAAATAACAAACAAGGTGTCTGTACAGAGGTTCCTGCCAACAGCTGCCATTAACATACATAAATCTTCTGTTCAAAGGAAGCCTCCAGCAGTCAGTTTTTCTATCTTAATTTGATTCTTTTGACTTTTCCATCCTGTCTGTTTTCATCTTTCCTCATTAAAAGGATTTTTAAGAAAAGACTTTTTTTTAAAAAAAAAGCCAAACATGGCTAATTATTTTAATGACCTACCAAAAAAATATCGTTGCTTTCTACTCTGAATATAAGCAAATGTCAACATTGCATGGGGAGCAGAGGCAGCACCGCATCTTATTACTATACCATCAGCTCCTATATTTGATTAATGAAGACTCACAGGACTAATTTTACGCTGCTTCATTAAAAGCCTGGGGCAATTAGAATAAAGGTTAGACTACTACATTATTAAAATGTTATTTTTTTAAACAAAATAATTTGCTTCTTTTTCTTTCCCTTTGAAAAAAAAACAAACCAACACACACTAGATAGACAAAAGAAGTTACTGTCTTTTTCAGCTTCTTAAGTAGAGAAACATAAATTGCTAAATCTCGTCAAGAATATCAGCAAAGCAGCAAAGCAGCTGCCCAGTCTCTACAAAAGGGCAAAGGCAGTGCTCTCCTGTAAAGCAACACACAAAGGGAACAAACAGCCTTTCTGCTCAGAGCACAGGATGGTGATAAACTTAAAATTCAGCCAGCACCTAGAGGGAGGGGGAGAAATCGCTCATTCCACACAGTGCATCCATTTCTCACACAACTAAAGCTGTCTTGCAAACCTCTCCAAATGATGATCAAAGGTAAAAGCGCATATATGCAACACTGCAGGAGCTGAAGTGTACATCATAAAAAGGCATAGGCATCTCCTATTCTTTGAGGCTTTATTGAGAGAACAGAGAAGAACTGCTTTTGAACTTGTAGGTGAGCAAACCTCTAAAAGCACATCAGACTGGCAGCCTTGCTGTGCTGTTGATTCAGCATCACACTGGACAACACAACAGTGCAAGGGTCAAACCACTTCACCATTTCCCTGCTCCGTTTTTCCTCTCCTTCCTCAGATCAGCAGCTCTCTGAAAATCAGCTTCCTCCCAAGCCTCCACCTCCTCCTCCTCTGCTACAGCCCTAGGAATGGAATAAAAACATTAAAAAGCAGCAGCAGCCCTCAGGAACAGACTTGATGAAAAAGAAAAGCTAACTGCCAGACAACGCTTCAGTCTGCTGCAGAGCTGCTTGGCACGTGGGAGGACTTGCCAAGACGTGCACAAGGCACCACTCTGCTTGCAGTGCCTGCTGGCACTCGAGGGGTTAAAGCAATCTAAGCCAGGCCTGCTGGAGAAGCACTACAGCAGGAAAGAGTTACAAATGATTTTTCTTGGCAAAAGCAGCTCATTGGAATAGTAGAAGGATTGTGCTTACTCCTCATATATAAATGCCAAAATGAGGCTTGCTGACACTTTCCTGGCACGCCCCAGTCCTTCCAGCGGCCCAGCACTTCAGTCCAACTTTTGGAGGGACAGAAGGACACACAAGATGTTTCCTCCCCAGCTGACCAAGCCTTTCTCTCAAGTGGCACGATCCAGCCTTTATGGAAAGCACCCATCCACCAGCAACCCGCAGATTCAGCTCAGCCTCTCCCTTTCCATAGCAGTGCCTGATTTTGTGGCCAGTGCTTGGGGATGGGGTTGTGTGAAGCCACCAACAAGCAATAATTCTGGGGCATGCTGCTGGGGAGAGGGGGCATTCTCAGAGACTAATTTTACACAAGATGAAGTCTGCTGAAACATCAGAATTTTGCAACTTGCTTAACCAGGAGCCAGGCTTTTCCCTTACCCCGTTCTCCAACCCCTAAATCACCCTGGCTAAGAACCAGCAGGGAGTTTAAGGTTACCCCTTCCCTGGTCCTCTCTCCCAGGGTCCACAGCCCAGCAATGTATGGGCCTTGAGTGCTGGAAGCTACATCCAGATCATCATGTTTAATAGACACTAATCTTCCTAAGGCACTAATCCCCTTGTACTGCTTCTTTAGACTTACACTTCTGACATCCAGAAAAGTTTCACATCAGTTTTGCTATTTCATTTTGCCCTGCTAGGAGAACAAAATAAGGAAAAGAAGAATAAAAGAAAAGAAATGCTTATCAATTCCAATTCCTATCAGACTTACACAAACTGATACAATTTAATTATTCACTGTTTCATCATATGAAAAAGTGGGTCCACAGCCACTGCAGAGGCTCATGGCAGGGCTTTAAGAAGATGAAGGTCAAATGGCTATTTTAGGAGTGATTATGGTTTTCAAGGGCACATGTGATGCAACTCTGGCTGTTGCCTGGGGGCTGCTCTCGTGTCTTGAACAGCGATGGCTGAAGTGTCTTTGCAGCTGAGGAAAGGTGGTGATTCCCACCTGTGCCAGAGGAACTTCCCTTTCCTCATGCCAGGCTCACTGAGGCTCAGTGCTCGGTGACTGGTTCATCACCTCCTGCCATCTCTCTCAATGTGGAGCTGCTCTCTGACACATTCAGACTCAACAGCATCCAATTCCTAGCTTTTTGCTGTTTTTTAAATCCATCCTGTTTCCCCTTGTAGAGATGGCTTTTCTTTTTTGTTCCTGAAAACCTGCAGCCCAAACCAACACCCTTCTCTCTTGCTCTCCAACAGTAATGAAAATACATGCCCAGAACTTCTCCAAATATCCCTGCAGACACTCAGATGATTAGCCTTAAAAAGGCAACTGCAGGAACAACTTCTTGCCAGTGCATTTATATCAGGCTTCCCAACTCCACGGGCAAAAATACACATTTGCAAACTGGAACAGAGGAATCAGGGCTACAGCAATCATCTGCTGCAGCCCTGCACCATGAGCAGCAGCTCTCCCATGGTTAGCTTGGTTCTTCAGGAGCCCCCACAATGCCAAAGATTAAATTCCCAAACCTCAATATACCTTCAGGAAAATAAAATGGGCTAAAGCCCATGAGACAAGACTGTAGTAATTTTTTAGCAGTAAAACCAGAAAATCTTTACTGGTTTAACATTTTTTCACCAGACTTTGATTGATTTCTGTACCAGGATTATTATGAGCAACACCTATTAGTTGTGACTTTTCTTTCCCCATTCACAGCAGAAATCCATGCTGCCTGCAGCAATGCCCACTCAGACTGGAAGGGTTTGTGATGAAAAGATCACCTCACATATTCCTCCCACAGCAAGTCTCCTCAGTGTGATCCAGTACACCATGGCTGCACAAAGAGGAAATGTTTTCAATGCAGTCAACTTTTTCTGTTATCTAATTCTGTAAATATATATATCCAGCATGAGGCTTCTGGGACTGTCAGATTGTTTTACAAAAGAAAGGCACATTTTCCCTGGCTACAGTCTGGGGAGATGGAGAGCCACATTTTCAAAATATCAGAAGGCAAGATACTGTGCTGCAAGTGGGAACTCAGCTTGGACCTGCCATCTCCAGGATCAGAATCGTATTAGCAGAAGCTAGGGAGAGAAAAAAATAAAGAACCAAAGAAGGTTCACTCTGCTGCTGTTGCAGAAAAGAGAAATTCAATCCTACAGCCTGGCTGGTTAGGAGGAGGAGATGGTGTGATGGCAAACGACAGAAATCTACCAGAACAATTATCAGCACTGATGGAGGTATCATCCCCATCACTGAAGAACACCCTAAACTGCCCTGATCTCACTGGGCCCTTTTTCTGACTCCATTCCTGGGCCTGGAAGCTCAGAAATCAGTCTTGTAAATTTTCAATTTTCAAATCCAGGCAGGAGGTTTGTTTTTCTTGAGCAATGTGCCAATGCTATTTTGTGCTGTACAGCTTCCAGTATTTTCTTAAGTGCCTTGAGAGGCTTGGCATGAAGGGCACTGTGGAAATGGAGCTTTAAATGATTGCTTCCAACCTCTGCCTCATAACCTCCTTTCAAAATGAGGGATTTCAGCAGCAAGAGACACTCCTTTCCCTGCACACGAGGGGAGCTGTGCCTGCTGCAGCACACACGGACAGCAAAACATGTTTCAGCAGTGCCAGGAGGAATGTTCCTGGCTGGCAGGGTGGTGACCAACATCTCCATCCACCGAGCACCACGAATGGTTCCAGTTTAGAACAGAACCCTCACCCTTCTCTATGCCCACAAAGCAAGGCACACTGGATATTTCTCTTTCAGCCAGCTCCAAGGACTGACTGACAACGTCCCTACCCATCACAGAAACCAGGTACAACCACGTGGGGAAGAACTTTTCCAGCTACCACAGAGGTCAGCTGCAATCACAGCTTCAAATTCACTAATAAATGAACACAGCGGAGCCTGCTGAATGAGCTCAGCTAACTGGAGGTGTTGGGGGATGACTAATTCATGACTAGCCATGGCCAGGCAAACTCCTTCTCTACTTGCAGACTCATGTGCGCTCTCCCCAGCTGCCACCCTGACCTGCAGGTCAGATCCACAGCATCACTGGGAGCAAGGGCCAGGGATAAAGGGAAAACAGTATAATGCTTTCCCCCATTAACACTTGACTTGGGGCACAGAGCACCACACTGTTCTTTTTCCAGCATCTTTAAAGATTTTTGAAAGAACATCCTAATTAATCTGTGGAGGAATTCAGGCAAGATTGCTTTAAGTATTTTTAGCTTAAAAATGCAGTGTTGTCAAGCATTTTCTTTTTCCTATTTCACAATTTTCTCATGTGTTTGAGGCTATTACACTGGAGCATAAAGCATCTATAAAGCCCAAGATTATGCAACAGCATTAAAACTCATAATATTTTGGGGCTCCACAGTACTATTATTTAATGATAGTAATTTTCCTGCCTTTCATCCAGAAGGACCCCCCAAAGTAACAGTTTTCCCATAATAGAAGAGCAGCTGCCTGTGAGACAGGACAAAGCAAAAACCATTGCAGTGACTCATCATGGGAGAAAAGGAAATGATAACTCTTGTCCACAGGAAGATATTACTGAAGTTCTTCTAAGTGGGATGGATCCAGAATTCACCAGACAGAGCAGCTGAGGATTTTTGCTTATCAAAGTTTTGCTGCTGATCCACAGAAATAAAGCTAGTAATAGTAGTAGCAATAATTATCATCATCATCATCAAAACAAGCCTTCTGAGCATACTTGCACTGTCACTTCTTATGATCACACCCCAGTGACAGCCTCGCTCACTTCCAGAGCAACTTCCACCCAACTGCGTCAGTACATCTTACAACCATTAACAAATTAAGCTGTGTTTTGAACGCTAAGATAACAAATATTATCCTTCTTTCATGTCATGATTCAAATTCTGTTGGGTTGTAAGAGAATTTGGATCAATTATTCATTGCTTAAAAATAAAAAACCAAAACCAACCAAAGAAAAAATGAGGAAAAAAAAAGTCGAAGTTATGCAAGGTGATGCGTGAAGGATTTGATTCTCGGTGCTGCAGCTAAGAAACTGATGAGTGTCTCATTTAGGAGAAAATCAGAAGCAGCAATAGATCCCTGCACTAAAACAGAGCCCAGACACTTCCCAGAAATGACACAAGCTGTGAGCACATGCAGAGCTGAGGAGAGGGTGGCTGAGGGACATGGGCTCAGTCACACACAGAATCACCTGTGAGAGCAACCCTGAGCAGGTGCATTGCCCTCTGCTTGGTGGAGGACCAAAAAAAACTGTCAAGAAACAGCACTTGTCACACATATAAATACACCCACAGTCGAGATGGGGGAGGCCTCCTCCCTGCTTCTCTCCTTTTGCTTATTTTCCATTAGACACAAATCAAACTGCCAAGGCCTCCAAACAAGTCAGCAGTTCTGCTCTCCCTGGCAGTGCCAGCCCAAGGAGAGCTTTGGGATGGCAGCCCCAAGAGCTGCTGTCCCTCCCTGCCCTGCCAGCCAGAGCCCCTGAACTGGGGACAGCACCCAAACACAGAGAAGTGGCTCATACACTACCAACACAGCTGCTGGCTTGGGGTCACAACCAGCATCATCCAGCCCAGCCAACTCACCTTCTTTATACTGCACACCCAAAATCTGCAAACACCCACATCATCAGGCACTTTAAAAATTCTGGGTTGACATTAAGTACCTGATTTGCTACAAAATCAAAAGCATAAAGCGATACAGAAATTAACATTTTACTTGTCCTGACTGGGATATTGCTTTAGACATGGTGCTGCACTGCTATTTGCTCTAGGATTTATTTAACAGCTAGACAGAAATAAGTTGGCCTTCAAAGAAGAGTTTGAGTCTTCCCTTTGAGAAAACAACTGAAGTTATCTCAGTACTATATTATTTCCTTGAATCCAGAAGAGAAGGAGGGCTCCGTTTCCTAAGAAATAAAATCAAGAGACTAAACTTCCAAGTATTTGGGCTTTACTCTCATCTTACGCAGGAATTAATTTTATTACATAAATAGACATAGATCTCTCACTTCCTATTAACTCCTAAGGGGTAAGAGCTAATCTTGAAACTATTACTGAAGAGAGGCAACCTTAACACCAATTTTCATCTCTATAGATAAGGAGCTCACTGTACTAAGTCATGTGGTGCTTAATGCATTTCATAAATTAATTGGTTCCTAAACTAACTTATATTCAGATGCGTTTGTACAATATGCTTGCAAAAGGAGAGCAGGGAAATCTTGTCTATCTGTATGGAGCTGCTTGGAGTTTGCATCTGGGCACTTGAACATTTTAGCTGCTCTGTTAATACCAGAATCCAAGTTTCCCCAAATCCTAGTTATAGACATCTTTCTTCACAACTACACAGCACACATGTATTTAGATCTGATGAAAGCAAGTCTCTTACCAAAGAGAGACAGACTCACTTATCAAGCAGACAAGTATCTAAAGAAGTCCATATGCATTTAGACTTTAGAAACACCCAATTTGGGATGGAGGCTCCTATTTTATATTTTACCAAAGAGAAACTTAAAAGCTCCACTGATCATGGTGTACCAATCATCTAACCCCTAAAGCTGCCTTTGTTAACAGGTATTTTTCTCAACAGCAGATCTGCTCATTTAGTTCTGAATTTGAGTTTTGAATCAATGGGATTTGTTTCACTGGCTACTGAAAAATGACCCACACATGGAGGGATCCCAGGTTTTCCACACTCATTAGATAAATACCTCTGCATTTTTAACCACTCCTTCATCTGGAACAGGGAGGAGAAGCAACCAAGGCAATACTTTCCATAAAGCCCTCCCCTCTCACATCAGTGCTTCAGCTTAGTACTACACCGATTGCCACATAATTTATTTAACTTCAGAACTGGTGTGCAAATAAGCTTTTGGATGCCAGCCACAGAGGAGTCTCCAACACACAAATTAGAAAGTCTTTTTCTTTATTAAATACCCTCAAATCAATGTCACAAGCAGTGATACCCAGGCATGCATGGGATTGGGGTCAGGAAAGGATTTCTTATACTGTGCCCACTTTTTGCTTAACACTTTTACCTCTGTGCACAGCACCTTTTGGGGTTTAACTTTTTTACTCACAAAATAATGCCATTAAATGCTAACAAATCAAATCCTAACGAAAACATGTACTTGTCCTGATGGTTTTCTCTCTACCTCAAACTGACTTCTTTTCACAAAATCACCTCAATGCAAACTCACTGAAAGAGTTTTAGGCTTTTTCTAAATTTATCAGATTTATAGAAGCCCAATTTAAACCATTCATCCAGAATTGACTCTGGAAATTCACTCAGACTCACCTCACCTGGGTACTCTGCATGTTTGGAAACTAAGCAGTGTTTAGAGGAGGCATTGCAATTCTGGTGGAAAGAGCACTGCACTGGGAGACTCCTACTCTTGGCTTCCTGTAGCCAGACCAGTGAACTGAAATGTCATTTCAGTCTATACCTGTTTCCCAAATACACAACATTAGCTCCCAATCCTGTCCTTCTGCACAGCACTATGAGACTTACCCGTGACAGTGACACAGGAAAGAGAGGAATTACTACAAGGATAGTTAGAACAAACTACACTTGAATAGATTTTTTATTTGAAACCAGTTGTTTTTTTTTTCTCCCAAATCTCACATTTAGGAGAATGAAAGCTCTTTCCCATTCATAGCCACACCAAGAATTGTAGCAGTTTAAGTAAGATTTTATGGATAGGGCAAAACTGCATTGATGCAGTAGAATTGATTGAGAAAATTATTACATTAAAATGGTGCAGTTGACTCATGTAGGAAATATTATTTTGATTTAGTGATATCAATTTAGCATAATCAGCAATAAATCCATTTAAGGTTTAGGTATATCACTGGTTTTCTTGCCTAGGGAAGAGCATAAAAGAGTACAATTGAAAATATCATTAGAAAGAAACAGAAGCATGAGAGCTCATGAGAACAAGAGTTATGAAACCTAGAAATTACTTTCAATTAGTAACTGCTGAAACAGAAACACTTCTGCTTAGGGTATCCACGTATGAACCATTCCAGTCTGCTGGAAAGCGTGTGGCTAAGGCAGGACAGTAAAGCAAGAGATCAGGGATATCAAGTTAGATTAAAAAATACTTTTATCCCACCAACACTATCTGACCCAGGCAAACCACTTCCTTTCTCTGGGCTGCCTAGTCTGGCACCATATTTCTGGTGAAGAAGCTTTTTCTCCAAGAAGGAAAGTTGCACAACAGACTTCAGTGGAATCTGGCCCAGTTCCACAAGAGGAGGTTTTTAGGGAACCTTGAAAGACAACGCTAAAAGCCTCCTTGCTTTCCTCCATTCTTATGAGAGCTCTCCAAGAAATTCAAATTTAATTCTGTAAGACAGGCAAAAAGAACATGAGTGAAGATGGGTAGATGAATGAACAGATGAGCTAGTCCAGCCACAGAACTACATGAGTCTGTGAGATCTGCTAAAATCTGAGCTCTTGCTACTCAGCAGGCAGTGGAAGCAGGCTGGAACTGGGAACACTTGTCATGGCAACTGTCCCCTTAAATCGGCCTATGGAGAGACAGCCCAGTGCTCTCATATTAGTGTAAAGAAATTGGGACTACCTCTCTCAAAGCCCAGAAGATTCAATGAGCAAGGAAGGCTGGAGAGTGCCTTGCCTTCCATTTGCTTCTCCCTGGGAAGGCTTTAGAAGCCTTGACAAAATGGCTAAATCTGCTTCATTTGGCCACAGACTTTCTTCTTCCATAGCCCCTGCATGTGTGTAGAGCCTATGGACATCTTGACAGCATGTACAGTTATATAATGAGCTCCAGAGACAAGAATTTCATTTGGCTACAGAAAGCTGAATGTTTCTAAGAAAGCAATTTTCCTTCTTACCTTGGTCTCCAAGAGATTCACCCATCAAAACGAATAAGCTGTTGAATCAAGTGAAGCTACAGCCTGTGCTAACACAGAGCACTCCTGTAATAGCTCAAGTCCCTTTCTACTATCTTTCATCTGCTTTAGCTCAGTGTTGCTGGTGTATGAAATTTAAAGAGCTCTGAAAAAGATGTTAACGAGCCCTAAAGAGGAGAGTGCTCTTGCGATAGTCATTCCCAGGAACACCTGTGAACTATTGAGTTTAATTAGTCTACAGCTGGCACTGAGTGTGTGTGGAAAGACAGGGGATTTATTATCAGATTGCCAGGCCTTAGATTGGCTCTTCCAGCATATTTTTTTCCTGTTTGTTTGTTTTGTGATAAAGGACACACAGAGAGTGAGGGCAATTTAACTAACAGGGAATTCCCTCCTTGGAATGGGTGCCAGACACGGCAGCACTTGGATGCTGGGAAGTGCCTGGAGTGGGGAGAGCCTGGCAGGGTGAGCTGATGGTGAGCTGTGCACCCCAGCCCTGTTATTTACTGTGTGGCACAGTTTACTCCCAAATCCATACCCTGCAACTATAGAACAGCTAAGCACCCAACTTTTCACTTCAGTAACACATTATACTTGTTTTTGTTACTTCTCAGGACTCCACGTAACTCCACAGGCATCCTAAAACAAACCTAAGAGGTAGGAACAGCCTCTGCTGCAACTTTATTCTGCCATCTACAATGCCCAGCAACTTTCAATACAGGCAGCTGTTTCAGCACCAATTATGTCACAGTATCACACACAGCTGCATGTATTTTCATCAACGACAGTGAATTACAACTGTTCATCCTCAAATATCTCCACCCATCTGCCTAAAATCATAGCTGCACTCCCACCTGACATCAGTTTTCTCCTCTGCCCTCCTATTTATTAGGCAGAGTTTGAAATGAGAAATGCAGAGGCCAAGCCGAGCCATAACTCAGCCCACCTCGACTCTACCCACGGCAGGCAGTGCCCAGTCCCCAGGGCAGCTTCACTACAGCAGCTCAGAGGCTGGGCTGGAAGCCCCTGGCATTCTTACAGAAAGCAGGCACCGTTTGGAGGCTTTTATCTTCGAATGACTGTTCTCCTACCTTGTGCTAAATTCAAAATACCTCAACAGAAACAATGCCCTACTTAAACCACAATGTGCAAAATAATTATCATCCTGACATCATCTTTACTGACAGCAGCTCGTCTCCACAGCTGGAGGACGAGATGCTTCCCAAGCTGATCGGACTTCATCCTGCCATCACCTTGACACTGCCAAGTCAGTCGTGCTGACGTTTCTTCTAGCTGACATTGGAACGCCTTCAGTAAATCTGTACTGACATCTTAAATTCTCTTTTCTTCCCCCCTTACTTTCCTCCTGTCATGTCATCTCCATAGAATTGCCCTGCCCTTGTTTCACTTCATTTGACATCCTGTTGTTACCTCCATGGATCCTCTTTAGCACAGCACTTCTGTCACAAAGGCACAACATCTCCAAAGACCTGACACGGGAGCACCTGGAGAAGTGTGCCAGGAGTCTCATTAAAATGAATTAAACGGCTGTGTTATCACTTCTACCCCTTCCCAGCAAGTTACTCCTCAAACCACAGCCTCACCCCGCAGTGCTACAAAGCGCGTGAAGACAGAGTAACCTGCACACCCTGACTCCTGTGACAGCCACGCTTGATCCACTCAGTCCTGGGGAGGACACAGAGGCTGGCAGGGGAGAGCACGGGCCAAGCAACAAAATGCCCCATAGCTCTCCAGTATCAAGGTTCAGTGACGATTCAAAAACTTCCTGCAGTCTAAATCATGAAAACACAACAAATCAGACACCACAGTGAGCCCTTAATTTGGGCCAGGCCAGGCCAGGCCAGGCAAGGCCAAGCCAGGCAAGGCCAAGCCAGGCAAGGCCTGCACTGCCCGGCACCAGGGATGATGTGGAATGTAAACAGAAACACAATTCCTACAACACTTATTATTCACGGCCTCAGCCCCTGCAATGTAGCTCCAAACCTCTCCAAACCTTTGGCCCCGGGGATATGGCCCACGACCTTCCCAAAGCCAGGGCAGCAGCACTGCCCTCACAAGGAGGGGCTGGACAGCACCTCCATTACCCCAGCCTAGGTGCCCTCATTAGCAGGTTCATCACCCTCATTACAGGGCTATCCCTCCTTCATTAGCAGGGAGGGAGCCCCAAACATGGCCCCATTCTGCTCCCCTAGGCTGCAGGGAACCACATGGACACATGGCCAGGGAATCATTCCATACTGAATATAATTAACAGGCTTTAAAATCCCCTCTAGGAAGGAACCTCAGGCCTTGTGCTCACTCCATGAGAAAGCAACAAGATGTATTTGTGCCTGGTGGGGTGGGGAAAGCAAGGGAACAAGCCCTGTGAAACCACAAGGGAGCTAAAACCCATATATGCTTTTGTGGTGTCTAACAGATTTTATGCTAATATAATATACAGAGAATTTAAAAATACTTTACTATAGATGGAGTATTTCCTAAAATTCAGTCACGTTTTGAGATGTAAATAAATACCTGCTCTAGAAGTGTAATTAAGCTGTCCATGCAATTAAAAAGCACATTGTTTTATTTGCTGAATTCCATGCAGCTTTTTCTTTATGGATAGACCATGAAATGCAATGTTTTCCTGACACCACTTTTTTTTTTTTATTTTCCTTTGCTTATTGATCCATATTTCTCCAAGCTGTAAAAATCACTTACAACCCAGGAAAGCCACAAGGGCCAGACCAAAAGCCTGTGAGTTCAAAATCTGATGTGGATTTCATATACGCCAAAAAGCAGACCAACGAAATGAAATCTATCTACTCCTAACTCAAAAATGAGAAAAATAGTCCTTCCAGGTATTTACTGAATTCCAAATCTGCAAGATACAGTTCCATCAGAAAAAAAAAAAAAAAAAATCCAGGCTGGGAGAAAAAAAAATATTTAAAAACACCCTAACTGATAACAATAGATGTGGACATTATTACATAAGAGATTTCTATTAATTGACTTCTGCTGCATGTATTTTATGTACCTAATATCCACCTAAATTCCTCCAAAACTACATCTGCAAGAAATACGTCATGTCTGTATTGCCTTTTAAAAATCCCCTCAAACCTATTCCTTCTCCCTTACAAGTGTCTGCTTTCCTGCACTGCCCTGCTCCCACCAGCGCTCCAGACTCTGTCTCTCAGGGCTCAAACAGCCTCAGAGAGTTTCAAACAAGTGCCATTAACATCCCAGTGCAACCTGCCCACATGGACACACTGCCACCACAACACACGAGAGGGTCAACCCCACACCCACGGCAATGAACCACTACAGTCTGTACAGCACACACCTCTCTGGCAATAAACCACTACAATCTGTACAGCACACACCTCTCTGGAAGTGAAAATAACCACACTGGGCACAGATAAACTCTACTCGGGTGTGTCTATGTGGGTGGAACAATTATCCCCACAGTGCTTGGTGCTGGAGCAGCCCCAGGAGCCTGTGCAGTGTCACTCAGGGTCCCTGTGTGTGACCCCAGTGTGCAGTTTGCAGGGCCCTGCAGGGATCCTGGCTGCCAACACATGGCTGCACTCTCAATAACCGAGCAAATCTCAGATGCAAGCACGTTAGGGATGGCATTACTACACATTTTTTGATCAACAATACATCAGCAGAACGTTTTGCTACTGTTGTTAACTCTCTGCTGTGGTTCAGAAACAAATGCTTGAGGACATGTAGTACTACACTCCTACTGAGTGTACAAGAGATACACTACTGTATCCTCCGTGGAATATGACTGTCAGCAATTACAGTGAATATTGAAGAGATGGAACAGGGTTTGTGATGCATTTTCCTGGCATTTGTGAAACATTTGTTCACCAGATTTGCTAACTCAAAATGCAAGCATACACAAGAGGTCTGCTAATCCGGGGAATTAGCAAGGTACTGCTCCAACAGATTGCAAGACAAGAGTGCTCTGTTTCATACAAATGTCTTTAGACAAGAAATCAGTACACCCTATGAACAGCTCACCCATTCTACCCAAGATCTAGCAATATATCAGATGATCAAAAACAAAACAGAAAAGATTTCTGCTTGCAACCTTTTGAAACAAAGGTTCCTGGGTTGGGATTGTTTTCCTTTCTCCCTTCTGAGCTCTAACAGTCTGCAAAGACATAACCTTACAGCACAAGAAAATAAGATTTAAGCACATCTGAAATAATAGAGCCCAGTTGCTATCACATTGTGATTATCAGCACTGCTGCCAAAAACCCACACTGAAGCCAGTGTCTCTTCAAACACCATAAATTCCCAGCTGCCTTAAAGAACACACACCTTCATTTATCTCTGAAACCCTGCAAGGTCAGGGGAAGGCTCCTGCTTTGCTGCATACGCAAAACAAAAACTGTTCAGTGCAAATAAATAAATAAGTAATAAAGTAGTGATATATGCAGATTTTCTGAATAATTCAAGTGCCATTTTAACAGTGACAGGAATACAGCAGAGGTGGCTGGCTTGGGGATGCTGAGACAACCCAGTGGTAGGGACAGAGGGCTTATGATCTATAGGAATCTGTCCAAGGTGGAGTCTAGTTGATGAATGGTTCCTCTCCAGGCACAGCTATTTGGGGTTTGGATGTTTACAACAGGATTTCCATTCCATACAAAGCATCACTGCTGTATTTTTTTTATATCCTTTAACAGATGTATTAACACAATACACACTTCCATAATATGTCCTTCCTTGTAAAATCCAAAAATACAGGGCCAAATGCCCAGCAGCTTTACATACTTCCATGTGGGCACCTGCAGGGCTTGCACATTTGTGCACACACACAGACACATGAGGAATTTATTTCCAAATATGGCCACACATGCGACTTAAACACTTTTAAAGTGAGGCATCACTTTTTATCACAAGAAAAAAAATTATAACTCAATTAACAGCAAATGGCCTTTTCCTGCAGTAAAGAACACAACACTGGTAGAAACATCTATAATCCCAACACTTGCAATTCCCAGAACTGACCATTCAGTCACACTGAAAGCTGGACACAGCAACTGAGCCAGCAAAGGAGCCCCATGAGCCCATTCATGACACAGCATTTGAGACAAAAATCTTATTCCATGTGGACACTTCACTAAGCAGTGCACCAGAAATTATTTTTAAAAAAGAAAGACAGGAAGCAGCCCTACAGTCATGAAAATCTGACATAACAGATTCACTCACTCAACACCTAAAACTGGAAGGCAACCTTGAAAACCCTTCAACATATGAAAAAACAAGGATGCACAGTAAGGAGCTCTTCCAAAAAAATCTTATCTGCTTTCCCCAGAAATTCTTCCTACACAAATCCAGTGATACTGTACCTAATCCTGCTGTTGACAAGGGTATTGGATTGCTGTTAGTGGCTGGCTTGTCCTGCAGATCCAGCCCAACAGCAGCAGTCCCTTGGGCAGCGAGCAGAGCAGCTGCTCCCTGGTCCAGCTGCACGCCAGGGCTGGGGCTGCACACACCCACGTTCATGCACTCCTTTGGTTTTGTCTCCAGGGCTCATTATCATTCATTATGACTCACAAACCAGAAAGAAGCCATGAAAACTGAATTCACAGAGCTCCCAAACCAGCCCACAGTGCCAGTGTCCAGGTACAAGCTACATCAGTTGGAACATGTGGACTTTTTAACACAAAGCCAAGTCCAGGTGCCTGCACGTTACAGCACTGAGGTCTCCAAAGCTCTTCTCCTACACCAAATTTAAGCCAGGACTTGCTCAGTATTTTGCTCATCCCCCTGCATCTCCAGTGGACTTCTGTACCTGAAGTTACCTGCTTGCCTCCTGAACTCACACTTCTCTCCTGACAAGGAAGAGAATCAGCTACTCACAAATCCCTCTTTCTAACCTCCACTGAGTATTGCTGTTAACTAATAAGAGAGCAGGAGTGGGAAGCAGTTTTTTAAGTACACTATTCACATAAGCCTAGTTTTTGCTGAAAGAGCACCAAAAATAAACCCCTCAAGAATCCAGTCTCTCATATTCTCATAGCTTATACCTCCACTCAGCTTCAATAAGCCAGCAACAATATTGCATGCCCAGACTCCATATCACTGGGATCACTGGGGCTCGAGCACAGCAGGAATTTAGCCAGCACCTACTTAATTCCAAATTCATTTAATATCTCTATACCCTCTCCACAAGTAAGCCTTACACCACTGTGAGTCAATCAAGCCAGGCACTAGTAAAATATTTTTTTAAAAAACCCTTAAATCTAATAGAAGATTACTGCACTCAACCGTAGAAACAATTTTAAGCCTAAATTTGGCAAGACACATTAGCTTTTATATGGAGCTAAATTATTTCCAAGTGTCCAGGAAATACAACTCAGTAATTACAGCTATATTAGCTGGATGCAAATGAAGCAAGAGGCAGAGCTGATTTACCACCAAGTGGGTGAGTCACCCTGGCCATCCCCCACAGCCCAGCCCCACTGCAACAACAGGCTTTGCTGAAGACTGACCCAAATCCAAGAACCAGAGGTGCTCAAAGGACTTGGCTGATGGTGACAAGCCTTGTAAGTACTGGCATGTGGGTGTATTTGTAAGGTATCAGCACTCAAGGAGGCCAAGCTTTTGAGGAGCTCGAGTCTCTCTTTTTAGCACTAACAGAGAGGTTTGATTTTCCAGTGCGCTCGGTCCCCAGCACCTGTGGTGTGATGCTTCTGGCCACGCCACCCAAGGAGCCAGGCCCCAGGCACAGGGCTCCAAACCCTTCTGTGTGTCCGAGGGGAAGACACCTCTCTGCCTGACCACCGTGGTATCTCCTTGCTCAGACAGCTCTGTGCCTGAACTCCCAGCAGCCCAGGCCCAAGGGACAGGGGAGCTGAAACGCAGTGAGGAGCTGGCCTAGCAGAGAGAGGTGGGGCTGAGCCAGCACCACAAGCACAGCTCCAGTCCCTGAGAGCTCCAAGACCATCACCACACTGGGCCATCTCTCAGGATGTGTTCAGGGCACACTTTTTACAAGACATTTTCCTCCTGGCTGAAAACAGAGCTCACACTAAATTATATGAAGCTAAAGCCTATCATCTGTGCACCCTACAGAAAAGACTCCATAATCATTGTCAAGTGAAAACCTGGAAGCCAAGCAGGAGGCAAAATAACCTCTGCTCCATCATGCTGCTCTAAAAGCGCTGCACTCAGCTGACACCAGAAATGGATTTGATAATGCAGCAAGGGAAAAATACGTCCTGGGACAGCATTTCCAGTTCAGCATTCTCCACCCCCACATTTTCCACAATAATTAATAACCAAAGCTGTTAATGTTTAAATGATCCACGCTCTCCAGTGCAGTCAGCAGTGCCTCAAGAGGCTTTCCACTGGGGCTAACACTATTAACTGTGTGGATGCCTGAGGATACAAACTGTTTAATGGATGAATGGACATTTCTATACTGTATCCAAATATTTAGGAACTTTTCTTTTAAAGCTGAACTGGCTAATATGCATTTAGGGTTCCTAAGTTTTGCATATATGTCTAGGTAGTCTAGGGTTAAAGGAAAACAAAGTTCTTCCCAACCCTCAAGCACTGATAGTGATTAGGTACTGCTCTTCTTCATTCCAGCAGGGCCAGAGCATCCAACCTACTTGCAGTCTTCCCAGCAAATGGTTATCCAGGGAGAGCAGGCAGGGATCAGCCAACCCCAGGAAAGCTGAGCAACAGGCAGGGAGAAGCTTTCTCTGCACAGAAACCACAGCACCAGAAACTAAATCGCTCCCAATCATGGTTCCAGGACTTTGGTTTTTGATTGTTTGCTTAAGTCCTTGGGAACCTCTGCAGTTACGAACACACTTGTCACCAGTTATGGCAAGAGGGTATTTTAGCATGGAATTATAATCATGATAATCACCAGGTTTTCCTACCCTGCCTTCTCCAACCCCTCCCTGCCCACTCCCCCATCCCAGGATTAACACAGACTAAGGAAACTTGTAAGACCAAAGCAATTTTTCCATTTCTTTTTTTTTTTTAACTTAATTTTCAAAGAGCCAAGGGTACAGAAGTTCATCTTGCCTGTGTGTGTTTCCCTATCTGTCCCCCTTCTAATAACTTTTGAAACCCACTAATTTCAAGTCAGTGTGACAGCAGGGCAGAGGTCTCCACAGAGCCAAGTTCCCAGAAGTTCAGTGAGGAGCCTGCAGCCGTGCAGGGAAAGGCGCCTGGCTTCTCTCACCTCCCACCATGGGGAAGGCTGCTGTTAGCTCACACCTCATTAGACAGCACAAACCCACAGAGGAAATCAATTACCAGATAAAAGTCCATCAGAAACCAGCCTTCAATCATCCTGCTGCTCATGCAACTACTTGATTCGTAATTCTTCTGACAGCCTGATAACAAAGGCTGCTGTGGCCCTTCCTTGGCCAGCAACAGGAGTAAATACATCAAGACCCACAAAAGCCATCCTTGTCTCCTGCACCACCACAGGCTCACCCATGGCCTTGCACTGAGAGGGAGCAAGGGAAAAGCATCATTAAAATGATCACCAGGTACCAACAAGAACTCAAGGACTTGACCTTGTTTAGTAACTGGATGGATTTAGAGACACAAGATTGACTGTAAACATGCACCAAAAGATGGATGTTTCTCCCACCAGTTCAAAGGCAAAGTTCAAAGGCAGAATTCAATCCATTCAAACCAGTATTTTGGAAAAACTGAACTTTTCCTGAATGTTTTGGTCTCTCCTTCCTCTTCTTTGTTGCTGCAGATACCAGGGACGTAGTTAAGATCACTACTTCATGTTTGCACTCCCAGGCTTTGCAGGAAGACACTCGGACACTGCAGCCTGTCCACTGCCGAGGCTCCCCACCTCAGCACCCACAGGCTGAGCTCCACTCAGCCAGGACTGATTTCTCTAAACAGCTCGAGAGCCAGCAGTATCAGCTACACTTGCCGGAAGGATTTAAAACAAAACAAAAAGCAACAAAAAGCAAAATAACCCTAACTGCCTTACTAACAGCTGGGCTCTTTCTTTTTCCACTTAGGGACTCATTTCTCTAAAACAGAGGCTTCATTCTTCAACATAAGACTTCAAATACATGGAAAATCTGAACCAGACCTATCACACCAGGCTACAGTTTCCAGCAGGATGGTTTAATGGGCTCGTTGAAAGCATTCTTCAAATGTTTAATTCCTGCCATTCCTTTCCCTTCATGGTTCTTCTTTATGGACAGATGCATGGGAAATGGAGTAAAATCAGGTCCACAAGGATCAAGGAAGTATGCCCAAGCATGTCATATGTTCTGTGTGTTACAGGCCGGGCTGCAGATTGATTTATTTCTGGTCTTTGTGACAGACATGGCACTTGCAGTTCGAACAGACGAACTCAGACTAGCTGCAGATGAGCACGGACTAACTGAGCTCGTGCCAGGGCTGGCTGGCTGGACTGGCAGTGTGGGCTGTGCAGCTCCACAGCTCACAGATAACTTGGGTACCTCTGTACAAGTGTGAAGATAACAATGACTGCCATTGTTTCTCTCTGTGGGACAGCTAGGGAGTGCATCTCCCTAGAAAGGTAATAACTGGGAGGTAAAATTCAGCAAATGCCTTCTCTAACTAAGGGGCCAGGCAGGTTCTCTGGCTAGCCAGCAAAATTTGATGCCACTTCCACCAACTTCTCCAGGATTAATGTATCACTTGTATATGTATAATGTATATTAGTGTAGATATAAGGTATGTACAGTCGTTATCTTTTGGGCTGAAAGGTTGAAACCACCCATTTCCTTCCCAATTTCCAACAAAAACAACTCTTCAGGAGCACAAGAGGAAACAAGCAAATTTCAAGCAGATGATTGTCTATGCATGTGAAACTCAGGGTACCAGTAACTTGAATCCCAAGTCTCTTCCTCCATTTACAGTCCACAGACTACCAAAGTCCATAAATATCATCATCAGACAGGTCTCATAATAAGCACTGCTGCACTGGAAAAGTCTTCTTTACAGGCATTACTGATAAATAATTCTGATTTGTGCACCACTCTTAGTAACTATGAACTCAATTCTTCTGCTCTTCAGCACAGCAAAACCACTGGAATTGAGCCATCAGTTATAGAGAGAGAAGCTCAAGGCATTGCTGAATGCTGAGGTGCTGGAGACTCTAAGGCAGGGGTGGTTCTGCTTACATGAAGACAAACTGCATGAGCTCAGCACAAGAGATGAGGTTGGGATTAAGAAATTACTTCAGCTTTAAGAGTGCTCTGCCTTAGTAAATCCAAGTCAGACTCTCAACCTTCCAATATCTTTTTTCTGTGGTTCTCTGTGTATTCACTTTAAAGAACATGCACAGGTGTCTGGGCACGGGGTGGGAAGGGAGAGGACAATCAGGTGGGGATGAGCAGGGGAGGAACAGCCACAGTACAGGTGGAAAGTCTGGAGCTGAAATACATTACAGTCTCAAGAAATCATCTCGTATAACTGGTAGTACAAATTTGCTTTAAGAGACAACTCAGCTGGCACATGTATTCCCTGCTGAACAGTGATACCTATTCAAATGATCAAAACCTGTCAGTTCTTAAATTCAGGATAAATCCCAGACCTCAGAAACAGGCAAATGAAAAAAAAAAAGTTCAAAAGGAGTAAGACAGCAAATGTTACTCTCAGGACCAATCTCTCTGATATGCCTCCAGCTTGCTAACAGCATTCTAATGCCACAGGCACGTTACTTTCCTTTGCCCTCATATTTTATTTCAGTGAAGCCCTGTCCTAATAACTGATTACCAAATACCAAACAAGCTGTAGTGTTATCTTGCTAGCTGGTGAAATATTAAGGTCCATTTAAGTGCCATGCAAAAATGAGTCTAAATATATGGGCTGTAACAGGCAGAAATAGGAGTTGTGCATTCAGAGACAGGAATATCCTATTGAGACCCATTCCTCACTCCCAGAAAGTGCTCGTGCCCTCTCACCAGATCAATGCAAAGCAGGTGCTATTGCCATAGGATAAAATGCCTCCTTCACATTTAATGTGGAAATTACCATTCCTCCACCACATTCACAGTGAAGGAGGAAGCTGAGCACAAGCCCCCATCCTCCAGCCAAACTCACCTGAAGAACTGTTCACCTATATAAAACAGCACAGAAAAGGAGTGCTTGCTTTTTTGCACATCTCAATGGAAACAATCAGCCTATAACACACCAGATTCCTTACAACCATTGTAATATCCTCTCCAACCCATGCATTGTAATTTTTCAAGAATATGCAAACATTTTAAAAAGCTGCACAACTCTTTTTATGGGGCCACTGTCCACTGAAAAAATCAAAATCCACATTTTCAAAGCTGAGACATACACAAATTTGCTTCAGCTTTTCCTCAGGGCATTCAGAGACACAGCAACCAATGTCCAGGAGAGACAGCAGTGAGTGCAGCAGCAGCAGTGCTGCTTTAACTCACTCGAGGGCTTCATGTTTCTGCCCTGCTCCATCCTGTGTGCTCACAGCACCTACAGATATATAGGGGGAGTGGGAACAACCCAACAAGACAATTCCCACACCACAGAAGCAAAACAAGTTTCTTCCTTACACAAAGGAAAGTAAAGAATTGCAAATTCGGCTCTCAATCATTGCTTGCTTCCAGATTGCAAAATGCTCTCTGGGTCTGGCAGTGAGGACCTAAAATAGCCTTCAAACACCAATCCTTGAGAGATTTCCAGTCCAACTGCTTGGGGTCAGGATAAGCATCCAAATGTCTAAATCATGCTCCGAAACAAATGCTTGTGCCACGGAGTTGCAACACACCTGCAAGTGTGGATCTTACACTGCTGGGAAGGGCATCATTGCAATTTCTAGGAAGTGTCCAAAACTTCAGTTTGGAGCCCATATTTGCAGCAGCTGCACAACTGGAATCATCAGTGATTCATGGGCTACTGTTCTTTCAGCAGAGCCCTCTCTGGTCTTTTGTGTCAGACAGATAGTTAAGTTTGACTTTATTTGCATCATGCTTGCCAAGACCTGTGAATTGGGAATTAATAGCTCCCTCTGCTCCCACATTGCAGCCAATTTTACTGCATTCACTCCAGCACATATCAATGCACAGAGGTCAGATGCAATTTTAATGAGAACCTCTACTGTTCTATTTATTTTAATACCTTTATTGCCCCATCAAATTTATAATAATTAAGCATATTATAATAATAGTGAATTAAACAGTCTTCTTAAATGTATCCCCCATTATTTTATAATCAATTAAAATTAATAAAATTGATTGTAAAATCTCACATCTGGTGTATACTAATGTCTGTTCTCATCATTACACAAAGTTCTACTTAAGTAACAGCCAACTACAAAGATTTCTGTACTATCAGGAGGTCTATAATAATCCATTTTCTTTACTGATCCTCTGATACCTCCATCCTTTCCACAGAGTACCATTAATGCCTTGGTTTGGCAGGCTTCTTGCAGAGCCAGCAGCAGCCTGGCTCCAGAGGGCTGTGAGGGAGCTGACCTGGCACCAGGTACAAGCAAACTGTCCCCATCCCATGTGACAGCAGCTATGGACAAGCCCTGCTGCTCCTGCTGGGCAGCACGTGGGGAGAGATAGGATTCCTTTTCCAGTCTAGATTCTCCACTCCCTAGCAGAGAGAACTCCCAGAAAAGCAGCTTTCTGCTCTCATTTCCTCACTTCCCATCACCTACAGCCTTTGTGCTTTCACAGCTGCTCAGCCATCTCCACTCAGGCCCTGGCAGCTCGGCTGCCTTACAGCTGGGTGTCTCCTTGGCAATTATATCTCTTCAGTTGCTGAAAGCATCAGAAAATGACCCCAAAAGACCTCCTTTCTCCATAAGAGCAAGAGGGAGCCAGTGGAATCACAGAGGTAATACAATTTTCAGTGTAAGTACATTAGCTCGTGGAACTTCTTGCCACAGAGTCATCCCAGGGCAAACAGTTTGACAACCACTCGGTGTCTGTTCTGCACAGCTCAGTACTCACCAGCAGCACAGAAAGAAACAGGAACAAATGTCACCTCAGACTGGACAAGCCTTGCCTTTTCTTTTCCTATTTTGGGGTTATTCTGTGAGAGAAGTATCTAGAAAATGAACTGCCAGGAGAAATGATGCTATGATCTCTGGGAAACCAGCGTTACAAGGTGAGGACTCGTTTCTCTGACTCTGCCCCAGCAAAATGTGCTTGCAAAGGGGAGTCTGCATGGTCTCACTGCAGAGCCGATGCATCAAGGTCTCTGAGAAAATGAAGAGGCACTTTATAAAACATCATTTCAAGCCCCAGAATTTCTGCAAAGCTTCAAGATGGAGCTAACAAGAACTCTCCTCCCACTGAATTTCTGTGAGAACAACTTAGGTTATCAATTATTAATTATACAAATCAAAGCTGACTTGCTAAACTTTGTGACCAAGAGAACACAGAACTGGGCAGTACTTGCTGCATTTTGCTTTTGTCACCCTGGATGTGCAGTTTGGTTTCTCTATCCTTCAGCTTCCCTCACTTCTTTTATGTTTGAGGCGTGGTGGATGTATTTTGGCTGGGGGATTCCCCTGGCCAAGCAGAGAAGAATCCTTTTGGTCTGTGTTTCTGCAGCACCTGACCCAGCAGCTCCCCACAACTTAATGTAACCAGCTCAGGTCTAACTTTTGCAATGCAGGGCACAGTGTGATTAGGGGTGCCTTGAAACCACCTGATTTTCCTAAGCATCTCAGGGCACTGGAGCAAAAGGCTGGATGTGCCTGGTATTACCTCCTAATGTGCATCGCCAGCTAATGGCAGCCACTTTAATGATGACACAATGCAGATTGCAGGCCCTTTTAGCACTTGTCAGGCTGCCTTGCTCTGAGCCTCCGCCTGCTTCTCTCTTCCTGACTGGCTCTACACTGAAATGTTCTTTTCTCTGTCAGCTTTGGGGCGTGATTGGAGCTGCTACCCATCGCAGTCAATGAGTGTGAACTTCCTTGTGCCACGGGGCCTCTCCACAAGTGCCTCGGCGTGGGAGGTGGCACTTGTCACACTGTCAGCTCGGCTGCACAGCCACAGCTCAGGCACGCTGCTCCCGAGATGCCCTGCTCCATGACAAGGACTGCTTTGGCTGAGTCCTGCTCCCCACAGCAGAGAAAAAACCTCACAGTTACATCACAGGGATCTCACAGGGAAGGCGATCTGCTTACTCAGAGCAAGCCTTTTATTTTTAGCCCGGTTGGAGGAGGCAGTGGCTGTATAAATAAAGGCTGCTCTGAGTCTGAGTAAGCACGGTGCCTGCACGGCTCCTGTCAGCACGATGAGTGAACAATCCTCAACCCAGGGCTGGAGTGGGAGTCCACAGCGAAGGCGTGGGAACCTCACTGGAAAAGCTCAGCTCCAGAGCCAGGCACGAACAGGGGCACAGCCCGTGGCCACAGGGGCTCTTTTCCCACACAGCGCCAGCACCCAGGGGCTCGCTGCTTTCAAGGAAAGAAACCAACCACCAAAGCCCTACACAGGATCCCAGAAGAGCCTTCAGGACCCCAGGTGTTTCCTCTTGGCAGAACACACACTCGTGAAGCCTTTATCAGCCTGGACCAGCAAAGTCATTGTTGTAGGCAGCACCTACACCATCTCCTGGTGCAGTCCTCTCCAGCAGATCCACAGACAGCCGCTTTGGAGAAAGCCTGAGAAGTGCTGGTGGGCTCCAAGCTGCTGGGAGGAGGGCAGGCTTTGTACCTTGAGGGGTTGAAAACTGATATCTTTGGTACCCCAAGCAAATCTCCAGGGTCACTTCTGTCTGCTTGTTGATATATTTCCTTGCTTCCTTTCTGCAGCAGGAGGACTAGCTGTTCTTCAGCACTTCTGTCAGTCACGGAGCAATAACCAGCCGAGGGGAGAGCAGACTGGGTTCTAACTAAACACACACTATTTCATCTACCTTCCCAAAGAACAAACACATAAAGTAGCTGGAAACATCATCCTGACTGCAGTTACATGCAATATGCCTTGCAGTTAATCCTGAGCACACCAACACCAACATTTCCCATTTATGGGCTCAGACTTCTTTTTTCTCTCCCTGGGCTATTCCTCACCCTCCCTGCAAAAGCTCCATCCTTCCAAGCAGCCCTCCCAGCTGAGCAGGCCCTGGAACAGCACACCCCTGCCTCCCATCCGAATGGGCACGGTTCACTGTTTAAAGCATCACAGTTCTTCTGGAGCCTAATAATATCTGAAAGCAATAAATAAATTCATTGTTCTCAAAAAGAGTAGGCTTAGGAGAATTTGTGACGCTGAGGAGGATCCCCACCAGGCAGGGACATGACAGCTTGCTGCATGTCCTGCTGCTGCTGGCGCTCTCGGCCCTCCTGCTGCTGGCACACAGACCCTGCGTCCTGCAGATTGCTGCCACGGCCCTTGCAAAGTTACTTTCCAATGTGACAGCTTGCTTTTAGTGGATTTTTAAATCACTGGCTAATCCTACTAGCTGTATTTAGTTAATCTGGAAACAAGGAAAGACAAGGAAAGACAAGGCTTGGGTCTTGCTGCGTGTCCAGCAGGCTCCATGGTACGTGCAATCCAAACAGCCAGAGACGTCTCTCCTTCACAGCCAGGGCAGTTCCTCACTCGGCATTAATGGGAATTAGGAGCCCTCATACATGTACTTGACGTGTACCCTAACACATGCTTCAAATCGAATGACAGCAAGGCTCCAGTTGGAAACTCTTTCAAGAGAATCACTAAGTACATGCATAAATCTTGTTAAGAGTCAAGCCTCTGTTTTGAACTCGTCGCTGATGGTTCAAATCCAAATTACAGCACTTCCAAGCTTCCTTAAAAGGAAAAAAAAAAACCCTGCAATAAAATTAATGATCACTTGTGTTTACATTTCTGTTGGTGCATTTCAGCAAGTAAGATTATATCCACGTATTCAGAAGTCAGAGACACATTCCTCATAACTCTATCAGCTCAGGACTGCCTTCCAGGCTGGGCTTTTGTGCTCAGCTCTGCACTCAGTTTGTAAAATGCTGGTACTGTGCACCCCTTACTTGGAGTCAACTAACAACAGCTGCAGAGGACACACAGATAAGCAGAGCCAGAGAGAGACAAGGCACCATCAGATGTGTCACCACCATCTCGAGATGTCGATCCAGCAGCTCTGAGCTTGGCTGTGCACATTTGGTGGAGCAAAAGAAGGTGGCTGTTCCTATGCTACCAGGTCAGACCACCAGAGCTACTCTGAAATAAAACCACGTCCCAAAAGCATCTAAATATCCACCCAACTCCTCCTGCTCTGCTATTTCCTGCCACCATTAAAAAGGTGGAGTTCAAAAAACCACCATCCGTGTAGGAATACACTTTTAGACTTCTTGCTACATATTCTTTTATCCCACAAGTATTTATCCAGCACCAGGACAAGCTTCTGCTTGCAGAGATTGCTATCAGATTTGTGTCCTAGAGAAGTCAGTGTCCCTTGTCCTCCTTTCAAACTTTCATCTCTATCTTCTGTAAAGGTGAAGAGGTGAGTGTGAAAACCTGCCAGTCCTCTTCCCCAGCACAGAGCCCCCACAAGCTCTCTGCCCCTCAGCTGCACGTGCCCCTACCAAACTGTGGAGGTGCTGATGGTATTTTGCCTGCCAACAAGTCTGCTCTCACTAGTCTCTCACTTTCAGACTGCTTGGCTTTAACTTGGGCAGCTCCAATGAACACCCAGTGGCCACAAGTTTGACAATATCTGAAGTAGGTGTCCCCCACCCCAAGCAAAGGAGAAGGAGAAGGCAGAATTAATGACTGCCTGCAGGAATTATTCAGAACTCTTTGGCAATCCAGAAGGAAACACATCAGGCAGCTGAGATCCAGAAAGAATATAAATATTCCCTTATTTACTCACAGACTATTTGTTCATTCTTCCAACACTAAAGTACATGAGACAGAACAAAGCATTCTATACCTGACATAAATCATTTCTGTTTCTCAAAGCACCTCTTTCCCTGCAAACACTAAGGCAAATACATTATTAGAAGTTAAATCTATTATCATAAACTTTATTAGAAAGAGGTCCTGACCTCTTGGTATGGGATACAGACCCTATTAAATGTAGTTGAAAATATATTCTGGTTTGGCAGAAACTCAGTTTTCACTTCTTACCAACCAACATCAGAACTGAATTTATGCCTCAGTTAGTTCAAACACTGGACAGAGAATGAGGCAGGGCTGCATGACGAAGATAAAACCCTGGCTTGGCTGAAGCTAATGGCAATGTGCCCATCAGCTCCCAGGGAGCTCCCCAGCTCCTGCAATCGCAGCGGAAGCCGAGGAGCTCCTTCCCAGGGATGCTGTGCGGTGTGTGAGAAGCACCCTGGTGCTCATCCCTCAGTCACCACAGGGCTTTGGGACACCCGAGGAGAAGGAAAAGCTTTGAGAAGATGAGAAGTATTTTCTTAGTCATGCATTACAGTGCCAGCGGGAAAGTCATGTTCGCTGCCTGTAGCAAACTCCTTGCAAACTTGGGACGCTCGCTTAACGCCTTTTCCCAGGGTTTGTACTTGTAACATGCTCAGGATAGGCAGCAGTTCCCGGCACGGCACTGCAGTGATGGTGAGTCACCAAAGAACAGTATTCAGCAGAATGAAATTAAACCAGGATGGGGACTAGACACTACTGCTGGAAATCCTCTCACCTGAGTTTAGCTAGCTCCTGCTGACAGTGGCGAGAGGCATCTTCGGACAGGACTCAGTTCCCCTTCATCACCAGATGGGAGTCACCGCTCACAAGTCCTCAGACACACAGGGACATCAGCCTTTCAACAACTAAAGTTAGGCAAGATAAATCCCCTCCTGAATAACAAGAAACAATAGATCTGCTTTCTGGTCCCCAACACACAAAATGTGTTCGAAGCCTCTAAAGCTGCTCATTCAGCTACTGGTTCAGGGTGCAGCACCGAGTTCCCTGGAGCAAGTCACAAACTTGACATGGAAACAACAGGATGGGGCCCCATAATAAAACTAAACTTGTGTCCTCTGTGCACAAAGCTCTAGCTGAAGAAACCTCAACTTTCCCCTCCTTGCTCTGGAGGACCTGGCTTTGGATCTCAATGGTCTTGAAAATGAAAAAGGTGTCTTTATTTTTGTTTTCCCGAGAGGATTATTTTTAAAATTGCACTTTCAGTATATGAAGGTTTTTAGTAGCATGACCTCCATTATTAATCAGAACAGAATGCAAAACATCTTAAAGCAACCCTTCTAAATAGCAATGTTTATCTATTCAAAGAAGCAATTAGGGAGACTCTGGGTTCTAAAAGCACTGAATACTATTTCCAGTGAAATGCAAGGACATTCATTACAACTGTCATTGTCTCAGGAAGGACTGGAGCTAACACCACTGGAGTCACAAACCTCTTCTGTGCACATTCCCAAAGTCACCTCTCAGTCCTTGGCTCCCCTCCAGCCTCTCCCCAAACCCACAAACACCCAGGTGTCTCTGTGCTGCCACAAGAACATTCACTGAACTTCCCTGTTTACGATTTTATCTCCCACCTAATTACAGCTGAAATAATATAATAAGATTTGTGCTCCCTGTTCGAGTCTGATATATTTAATAGATTTTTCAATATTGGTTTATCCAGCTATGTCAAAATGACAGCCCCACTTAATGTTAATCAGAGGTTGCGTGTGAGCATCAGCATTAAGCTCTGCACAGCTCAATGGAATTATCAGAGTTGCGAGACACCGTCGATATGTTTTGATCTCTGTGTCAAATGAATTTGGTTACTTGTTAATTTTTTCCCTTTATGTTTCACTGCTGTTTAATTGTTTTGTCATCTGTGTGTACTATGCTCTGTCTAATTGCAGTATTGGATGTTCAGGCAAATCAGAGGGCACAGTGTGACATTCATTGTCACTGAAAATCAGGTATTTTGTCGTTACCTACATACCAGCAGCACACCGTGTGCATATGTCTGGAAAGCTCAGCTCCAGCTTCCAAAGAGCTGTTAAAAATCATTCTGATGGTTCTCCAGCATCACTCAGCTACCAAAAAACACAATTCAACAACCCACGGGGCTTTGGCATTAAATGGTGAGAACTACCTGAACTTCAAGCACTCTTTAGCCAGCCCGAGAACTCCACTGTGCTCACAAGTCAGGGGTAAAGGAGAGAAGAATTTGAGTTCTTGTACAGAGCTCACCAAGCCCATCCTTCCCTGCTTGTAACACGGGATCAGACACAAGGGGCTGGAAGGAATCTTCCCTTCCCCAGCCCTGCACAGCTGCCTACAGCCCCACGAGTGCTGCCCACGAGTGCAGCCCAGCTGTGGTATCCCACAAACAGCAGTTCTCCATGTCTTAGAAATAATAGATGACCAGCATGGAAAATCCTCTGACCTACTCATTAAATGCTTTTGCCTATTCTAATTGCACCAAACCAATTCCCATTCTCCATGGATTTTATAATTAGAGCATGATGATCTCCCTAAGGAACCCACATGCAGTGTAAATCCCCAGAGCAGTGCCATGGGGTGACCATAATTTTTCCATCTCAAAATTAAAACTCTCCAGCAAGGCTGACTTTGTTTTAAATAAGTGATTTTTTTCTATTGACACAGAACTATGGAATAACAGAATTGATTAGGTTGGAAAACAACTCTCAGACCCTCAAGTCCAACTGTTCCTCTGGCATTGCCAAGCCCAGCAATAACCATGTCCCCAGGTACCACATTTATATGTCTTGTATATGATACTTTTTAAGGTCACCATGAGAAACTTAAATCAGGCCTGCATTTAGATCCCTATTTTATCAAAATTCAACATGTGGAAATGGATTCAGAGCTGGTAGCACGAAGATCCAGCCACCCAGCATTCAGGAGGCAGCATCTGGATGCAGACACCATTGGCTTTTTCATCCCAATACTGCAAATTGGGCCCATCATGCAATATATTATAATTTCACATAAACAAACCAGCAGCAGAAGAAGCTGAAGACAAAGCAGCTGAAAGACAGTCCTGTTTGATGCGTGTCACTGTCAGAATCTTTGAGAAGTGTCAGGCAAGCCAACACATAGTCTATCCATCATGAGACTCTCTTTGGATTGACTGACAGATCATACAAAGCACTTGCAGTTAACTTGGGCTTAAAATACCATCAGTGGATTCTTAAAACTCACCTACTATGGTCTGCTTTGCTTAGCCTGGCTAATAGTTTTATAGAACCAAATATATACTTGTTCCTGATATCCAAATGAAATAATAATTTGGATGCAATATCTGAATGTATCTGAAAGGCCAAAGCAGACAGGTGAGGGTCAATTATTGGAAACACACCAATAGTTTTATTTACTCGTCTAGGTCTGAGATGTAGGAAGCTTCTCGGGGCAAAAGAGACAGGAAATTAGTCAGATGGATTTGGGGGTTGCATGTTTTGTTCCCTAATTCCATAATCAGCACATCCATTGCCCTGACATCTGGTTTTCAAATGTCCCCCGAACACACAAATTAACTTTCCTGCATGTTGCAACCCAAACAGGCCCTTCTCTCACAACCCACTCCAGCAAAAATCTGGGAGTCCAGCAAAAGCCAGAGTTGAAGGATCATGTTCAGAAAGCTAACTGTGAGCTGCTGGGCTGTCCTGCAGCCACCCAGGCTTTCAAACAACTTGGTCTTAGAGTAAGTTCTGATATTTAGAATTCATGAATGCCATGAGGATATTTCTGGGAATAACACCAACAACATGAATAAACAGGACCAGATCTCAGACGAGGAAAACTAAATTACATTTTAATTGAGCAGCCTCTGTCACAATCTTCCAAAATCATGGTGGGAGGAGGGGAGCTTTAAAAAGCCTCAGTTCTTGGAAAATTTTGAGCAGGGGCTCTGTGAGATTTGAGTCCTGCCACCAGTGCTCAAACTGGACAGTTCAAAAAAAAAGAGACACTTCCCAAACCACCAGCCCTGAGACTCTACTCCAAGAGCTTTATACTTATGCATGGCTCAGTTGAAGCCAAATCCCAAACTGTTCTCAGCAGCTCTCACAAGGTTTTGCTGTTTTGCTAAATCACCCTTTAGACTCTCCCTCCTCACCATCAGGCAGTATCTCAGAGCCACATTTGGGGCTCAGCTCTGCACTACACACCACAGCAATACCCCAACCAGAGTGCCTGGATGCCAAACAAAAAACCAAACCCACTACTACTACTGCTGCTGCAGGGAACTCTGAGGAAACACGAGCTCCTGTGTCCTGGTTATGAGCTCCTTGCTGGGATGCCGATGGCGTGGCTGGGGCTCCTTGCAGAGCTCCGTGTGCTGGGCTGCCTGCGTGTGCTTGGGGCTCACTTTTCAAGGGCTGCTGCAAAGCACAGGGAGGGCTGTGCACAGCCAGCCCAGCTTAACCCTTCCCTGCCTCACTGCCAGCAACCACGCTCGCCTGAGACAAACACTTTTCTCTCCCAGGTGAACATTCCTTTCTTCCCCCTCGACAAAAGAGGAAGCAGCTCCCCTGCTAGGAATCAATTTTGATGGCTGCTGAAGTGGAATCTGTGTGCACATTGCAGTCAGGGAATCAATCAATCATAGAACCACAGAATGGCTTGGGTTGGCAGTGGCCATGCCGTTCCACCCCTGCCACGGCAGGGACACCTCCCACTGTCCCAGGCTGCTCCCAGCCCCAGTGTCCAGCCTGGCCTTGGGCACTGCCAGGGATCCAGAGGCAGCCACAGCTGCTCTGGGCACCCTGTGCCAGGGCCTGCCCACCCTTCCAGGGAACAATTCCTTCCAAATAGCCAACCTGGCCCTGCCCTCTGGCAGTGGGAAGCCATTCCCACTTGTCCTGTCACTTGAGGCCCTTGTAAAAAGCCTCTCTCCATCTTTCTTGCAGGCTCCCTTAAGGCACTGGAAGGAAACAATCAGGTCATCCTGAAGCTTCTCTTCTTCAGGCTGAACAATCCCAAACCTCTCAGCCTTTCCTCCTAGCAGAGGAACTCAGGAATAAAACTGCTGCCTACATGCCAGTCTGTGAAGCAAAGCGCACACCAAATACTTCTAAAGCTTTCCCAGATCCAGGTGTAAACCCAGCTTATAGCAAATCTGTGCTAAGTCCTAACCCCTCTTCTGTTCCCTTCTCTCCACAAGAATTCCTGCAGCTGAAAACTGTCACCCTCACCTGACCTGTCCTGTGAGGGCTAACCAGAGCCAACAGGCCAGCACTGCACCCTGGGGTCCCTCAGCACCCCAGCACATAAATCCAACCTCTTCCCTCCCAGCATGGCAGGAGATCACTGAGCGTGACCAGGGCAGGTTTCGAGGCCAAGGCCATTTGCACCCATCAGCACCTGCTGATGGAGGATAGGACATGGGGGCTGCTCTCAATCCAAGTCAGTAGGATTCCTCTACATTGCATTAACAGATTTGGGGTCAGCTGTTAGACAAATAGGTCAATACAGCATTAATAATTCCAGGTGCAGCTAAGCATGGTCCTGTGCTGTTAAGAGGTGTCAAAAGGCCTTTTCCAAGCAGCACAACAACTTCCTCTCCCTGGGAGGCCATGGGGTAAGTGTGAACCCACACTACCCCAGCAGATACTATTTTAGTGTGCTCCACAAGGACAGGAAGATTAAAACAAGTAGCCTGAGGGGACTCAGTGGGTGACCAGTGGTGTCAGGCAAGCTCAGCTGTGCCCCTTCCTTCCCTTGCCCAAGAAGCAGGGTTCCCATCCCAAGAGCAAGGCCAGGATTAAACACGCCTGTGTGCTTCTGAATCAAAAGGCAGCGAGAGCTCCTCTCTTATTACTTGGCCTTGTTTTACTTGGTGCCCTTTGTAGTATTTCTCAGATGATTTAAAGCAAAAAACGTTCACTGAATTTCCTTTCTCCACTGGCTCTTTTGCATTTAATTTAAGGGTTTACCTATTTGTATTTCAAATGGAATTTGAAATGAACACGACTGTATTCAATTCCTTGTTATTACACCAGCAACATCAAGGGACATCTCTGCAGCTCTTGGAGTAGGTTTGCTACCAAGTCAGAGAGCACAGGCTCATATTGCTCCTAAAGCTCCCAAGAGCCATCCAAGGCTCCTGCTCAGCACAAGAGAAGGATCTGGAGATGTGGATGCTGGAAGGAGGGGGAGGGAGATGGGACACACAGTTGCAGATGTTGCAGAGCAGCATTTTAATGTTTTTCATTGCAAAAACTGGTACTCAGCACCATTTCCTTGGTTTCCTAACCAAGACAGATCCCACACATTCATATACCTCATGTGCTGCCTCTCTTCCACATCCACCTAAGCTAAACTGTCCCCCTTCCTCCAATGGGGCACTGCCAGACACATCCTGGGCTTCCCAACGAGCATCACATCTCTCCTTCCTCAAAAAAATGTGTTCCCTTTGGAACAAATCTGATGTTTAAGGAAACGAGGGAGCCCAAATCCAGTTGTCACTTATGACAGAATACTGCCAGGCTCCACCAGCAGCACAGCCTGGCCAAGAGACAATTCTTGCACCTTAACTGATTATTTTTATTTGTTCTCTTACCATTCTCCTCACCATATCCAAACTGCAATAGGCAATGGCCAGCTTGCCCATGCCAGTGCCACTGGCAAACACTCATCAGAGCTCTAATTACTGCCAGTGGTGGAAAAGGGCTATCAAATCTAATCCTGGTAAACACTGGGGTTTGTCAACCTGAGCTTTTTCCTGCTCCTCAGTGCCCTGGGTGGGGATTTCTGCTGTCTTTATATGCAGGGTTATCATAGCACGTGCCTCAGCTGGTGGCAGCGAGGATTCCTTCCTGCTTGGCCACTAACAGCTTTTGCAGCTCACTGGTGCTGCCCAAAGAGGCCACTTAGTCTTCCTCCATAAATACCCCCACTACTGCATCACTAAGGGCCACAGCATGGGCAGGACAGGGCAGCCCCTCTCAGGAGTAAAGGAAGTTCTGCTTGAAGATAAAATCCAGGCCCAAGAGTCACCTCAGAAACAAAACGTTTGCCAGGGTATTTTAATTTCCCAACAGTGATTGGATTTTTATAAGCTGGTCTTCTAAGAAGGTGGCTCTGTCTCAATCACCTGGCAGAAGAGCTGCACACATTTTAGGCACTCAACAGCCACATACAGGTGCCTTTCTTCATTTACATACATAAATAAACATACCAGAAATTGAAAAGCAAAATATACATGTAGCCTCTTCCCTGCAGAGTTATTTTTAAATCTAAAAGTCCTTTTGCTTTCTTAACACTAGAATGCAGCACCACCTCTAGGACCTTCAGGGTTAGAGGAAGCACTAAAAAAGCAACCAGTAATAAAGACAAATGCATACAAAAATGGATGCTTGAGTGCTCAGATGCTGAGTTAGTAACAAAACATTCCTGCTGACCATGGTTCCCCATTCCCACTCTCCCCAAGTCCATCAGACACAGCACACACAAGCAGTGGTTACTCACAGAGATGTTCTTCCCCCTCTGCTCAGTGGGATGTAATTCCCACAGGGATGATACCCACTTGAAAGCTGTTCTGGCTCCCACACAACACAAACAGCCCTCTTCACCCTTCTTTGCAAACCACCCCCAGGAATTCAAATGGCTTTGATGACCAGCACCCATTTGCTGTAATTAGGGAAAATACCACCTCCTTCCAAACATTTCTGCAGATCACAACCTGTGAACTGAGAATCACAGGCAAAAAGAAAATCTGTGATGTGGTTTGAAAACAAACCCCAGATCAACCAAGTCCCTTCACCAGAAACCTTTCTCTTTCCCTCCAGCTTGACTAAAGGCTCTTCACACCTTAAAAGACTGGGACAGAAGTGAGAAAAATAGGCTCTTTACCCACAGAAATCTGTTAGATGACAAGGTGTGATCTATAAGCAGGGAGGGCTTTTGTATTCAAGGCAGCTTCTGGCCCAAATTTCCTTTGTGAGCATCAGGGATTCGCTGCAAACCCAACCTGAGCCCACAGGCAGGGCCTGAGCCACCAGTGGGGAAATGCTGTCACACACCTGGGCTATCTGTGAGCCCACTGCCACCCTGAGCCCACTGCCATCCTGAGCCCACTGCCACCCTGAGCCCACTGCCACCCTGAGCCCACTGCCACTCTGAGCCCACTGCCACCCTGAGCCCACTGACACTCTAAGCCCACTGCCATCCTGAGCCCACTGCCACTCTGAGCCCACTGCCACCCTCAGCCCACTCCCATCCTGAGCCCACTGCCACCCTGAGCCCACTGCCATGCTGAGCCCACAGGCCATCCTGAGCCCTCTGCCATCCTGAGCCCACTGCCATCCTGAGCCCTCTGCCACCCTGAGCCCATGGGCCAGCCTGAGCCCACTGCCATCCTGAGCCCTCTGCCATCCTGAGCCCACAGGCTATTCCTAGCCCATGGGCCAGCCCAGGCCTGTAGGCCACCTGGAGCCGCTGCCTCCAAGCCGTCCCTGGAGCAGCAGGTGTACTNGCCATCCTGAGCCCTCTGCCATCCTGAGCCCACAGGCCATCCTGAGCCCACTGCCATCCTGAGCCCATGGGCCAGCCTGAGCCCACAGGCTATTCCTAGCCCATGGGCCAGCCCAGGCCTGTAGGCCACCTGGAGCCGCTGCCTCCAAGCCGTCCCTGGAGCAGCAGGTGTACTGAGACCCTGTGGCAGGGTGAGGGAGTGTCAGGGGACACAGAGGACCCTCAGGACAGAGGCGTTGTTCCTCCTTTGTGTGCCATGAAACGGTGACAGGCACATCAGGGCCAAGTCGTGGCCGGACAGACTGCTCGCATTTCCCTGCCCAGCCGGGCAGTTGCTGTCAGAGGAGTTGCAGCTGCGAGGCTGCCCCAGCCACCCCGGGCCAGAACCTCTCCTTCTCCAGCCCTGGGAACCTGGTTCAGAAATGACTTTGCCGTCTACAGAGCCAGAATGATGCTTGAAAGCGCTCTGAGCTGCGCCTCAATCCCTGCAGCCAGGCGTGGAGTCGAGCACAGCCCGTGCCTGACAGGCTGAGCCAGCAGTGCCTGCAGGGCATGGAGCACCCGGGACTGTGTCCTGGGCAGGACCTGCAGCAAAGCCTGCAGTACACTGCTCTAGGAAAGTAAAAGAAAATACAGAAAGAAGACCAAGAGCACCCCTAACCTCCCCACTCACCTACAATGTGACACCTGATCACCCACATCTTCACCCAGCCATCATTAGCTATCAAAGAACGCCATAAATGAAATCTAACTTCAGAGGTGGCACTGAAAGACAGATTGGACAAGGAGACAGAGTTTAACCCTCTCCACCCTTGACACAGACCTGTAGGACTGCATCTGGTCCCGGGGAGGACCAGCAAGTCCTCATGTCAGTGAAAGAAGGGAGGAAGGGAAAGAGGCTCAAGTGATTATGCAAATCAAACTGAAATTGAAATTTCAGCCTAACCTGCTGGGAAGAAACTCACAAACTAGGGCAATTAGAAGAAGCAATTATTACTGGATATAAATAAGAGAGATAATTTCATTTCTCATTGAAGCTATAAGGGCTTTGGGACCTCAGCAACAGAGAAGTTTCCAGTAACACAGGGGGTGGCTATTGCTTCTTCTCTACAGTAACGGCATGTGTCTTATTCCCACGAGGAAAGATAAACCAACCCATCTGCTTTCACCATGGGGCAGAGTTTTACCTTTGTGGCCCCAAAGACCCCAGATGAGATGTTCAACATATGCTGCTGCTGCCATGCCAAATCACTGGGACAAAACCCCCAAAACAAGCTCCCTTTTTGGCACCATCTAATATTCAGGGAAATGGACTGGATGGGGAATTTAGGATGACTGAAGGTTTCATGCAGTCCCTAGTGAGAAATTATGACCTATTTCCTTCCTTTGATTGCATATCCTTCCTGAACTGACTTTTGGATCATTCAATATTAAAAATGCATTGCCCTATAAATAGGCAGGGTAAAGAAACATTCCTTGCACTTTAAATCACTGTGCTCGAGATTACATTCAAGCCTTATTACTCTAAAGAGACCTGGGATCTTCTTCTAAATGACTGAATTGGGGCAGACATTTTTCTGACAAGATCCTAAAAGTATTCAAGTCCATCCAGGCAGCAATGTCTGGCTTTTGTTTGAAAGAAGAGATTTCTTGTTCTCAGCCATGCTAGAAAAGCAATGTCATGTCATGTTTACTACTTCCCCTCTATTGACTTCTGCAGCTGGTAAATTTTTTATGACAGAAATTACAAATATTTAGCCTGCTGATGGCAGGATGAGCCAAGTATTCCCAAGGCTCATGCACACCAGCGTCCTTTGTTTCCTGGTTTCAGCTGCCCATGTTAGAGCTGCTAACATCCTTGCATCTGCTGGCACAGCAGTGGGAAGATGCAAGTCTGCCATCCATTCCAGGGACTGGAGCTACAGCACAGCCACCTCTCCCCTCTGTGCATGTCTCCTGGCACGCCAGGGCAGGGAGGGCTGTGACAGAGACAGCCCACAAGTGACAGCATGTGGAGACCCAGAATGGTGCTCACTGAGCGACTTCTGGGCTGGCTGGGGATCCCCACCCAGCTAAATACAGGTAAAGTCTGCAAATGCTCACACCAGAGATGCCTCAAAACACATAAGAGCACCAGCTGTAGGGTGCCAGCAGTGGCTGTGGTTACATGTCTCCCTGGACTCCTCCAGCACAGAACACCCCCAGTGCAAATGCTGGGTTTTAATTGAAGTAAATGTCATAAAAAAGTAGTTCTTAGGATTTTGTTAGGAATGTTCTCTTTTTGCCCACATACTCTCTGCACGAGGCACCACACCATATGAGTTGAGCAACTCTATTATTTTTAATTCCTCCATGACAGCTGTTGTTTATTACTAACTGAAACACTTTTTTGTCTAGATAAAAATATCTGTGATTTGCATTGCGGGGAGAGCATCCCCCACACTGGCACAGAGGCCATGTCTGTATTAGGCTCTGGAAACGTGACGACAAGGAGAATTAACATATCTGAAGAGGCTTTAGTCAGCCAGCCCTGGCAGCAGAAGGTACAGGGGCTGTGGAGATGGAGCTGAGAGCCCAGCGAGGGCACATGTTGGCAGGTGCCTCAGCAGCCACCCAGGCTGAAGCTTGTGCCAGTCCATCTTCAATGTTATCAGTGTCCAGCTGAGACAGACCAATGTCAGATGGACATTCCAGCATTCCCCGGGGCTGGAACACAGGATGGAGGAGGAGAGTTTGAGGGAGATGTGTTTGTTCAAGAGGAGGAGAGTCTGAGGGGACGTTCTTAGAGCCTTCACCCCCTACCACAGGGTATGGAGCAGACATGGACAGGCTCCAGAGGAGCAGAGCACAAGGACAAGCACATTGCAGCATGAGACACTGCAATATCAGAAAACAATTCTCACCATGACAGTAATCCAGCACTGGGAGGCCAAGGAATTGGCACCTTCGATGTGTTCAAAACCCAGAAGGGTATGACCCTGAGCAAGCCAATCTAAACTTGAGCTTGGCCTTCTTTGAGGAGAGGAGTTGGATCAAAGGACCTCCAGGCCAACTTTCAGCTGGATCAAGGACCCTTCTAACCCTCACTATTCAGTGACTCAAATCATGCTTCATCTCAGCTTCAGGCATATCAGAAATATCAGATTTTAGTATTTGGTAATGGAACACTTTGACGTAGGAAAGCAGAGGGCTCAGACCATACTAGAGAGTAGCTGCCCTTATTGATTCAACAATTAGTCATGCATTTCAAAATACACACATTTTAGAAATGCAAATAAATGCATTAGCCATGTATCAAATCACACCACATTATGCCAGCTCAATAATATTATCACTCAATATACTATGAAATGCAAAAAGAAAATGGGAGAAAGGCACGCACATAAAACTACCTTGCAAAATTCCCCAGCTCAATTCTGACATTTTCTAGATCTACATATTTTTTTTATTTCCAAAATGTTTCTCCATGGAAGTTATATGGGAATAGACACATTTTTCTAAACATTTAATGTAAAAAAAAATACTCGGTTTTATTTTTAAACAAATAGGTTTTGGCAAAACATTTTTCCAGCTCTGCTTGTAACACCCTCCCTGCTCCTGCAGGAGAAAGGAAAATGCTCTGGGCTTTGCTAACACCCATTTTGTCACTGCAAGAGGTATGCGTGGGATGTGTTTGTCCCATGTATGTGGGACAACTCCAGGCAGAGCAGTGGCTACCCCAGCAGACAGAGACTTCAGGGAGCACATCCAGGTGATGCTCCCACCTCTCACCCTGTGGGAGACACGAGAGCACTGCCAGAGCCAGCCCGGCTCCTGTGCAGTGCCCCAGAGGGCTGAGCACAGCTCAGGAACACTGGACTCGCTCATAAAAGATTTATCTACTCCATTTCCCTGCCAGCAGTTCATCTACATTATTGTACAAGCTGTACTGAATTACAACACAGGAGTGGAAAACATACCATGTCAGACGTGGAGCTGGGATATAAATCCCTAAGTTTCCCTGGAAGCCAAACTGCCATGCTGGTTTACACTAATGAGGCATTTAGCTTGGAGTTTTAATCCTAATATCTCACTATTTTCCAAATTATCTAAGTGACAGAATCTCCTGGTTACAGATGCAGTGCCCTATAGATTGCAAATTGGAAAAGGGTGACATGTCAATGAAGATCTCTTCCAGCACTTTTGCCATACATAATCCTTTCAACTCTTTCCAGTATGTTTGGCTTTTTTAGGACTGAATGACTTGAGAAAACTCACAGTGTTAAACCACTGCACACAAATAAATCACTGGGCTGTCTTCTCTTTCCCAACTCATTATATACAAATGTAATTTTTTAAAGAGAAAATCTCATCAGCCCAAGGATTCAGTGACTTAGAAACCAATTACAAGTGGTAAGAAGTGACCCAGTGTCTGTTTCTCCCTAAGCCAGCCCCTGGCAGCACTGCAGCATCCCTGCACTCTGTGTCTGTGTGACAGCTTACTCCCTCTGACGCTGAGATTCAGCACTGGGTATAACTCAAGTGGAGACAGGGGAGATCTGTCAGCCAGACCAGCACCCCCACCAAACCTCCCAGCTCCCAGGGCTGCAGCTGCAGAGTCTCACCCTCCTCAGGAACTGAAGGTGGCTGCAAACCCCCACTGAGATGTGAGATACATCGCAGTGAGATCCACCATTTCTAAGAGAGGCCATGGTGAGCAACAGGCTTGTGTCTCAGAGACCCAGTGGGCAGGAAAATGACTTTATAAATATATACATATTTAACTCTGTCCAAGCACCTATATGCATGTGTAAATAAGCATCTTTTGCACATGACATTTCCCCACAGAGGCTCACAAAGGACCTCTCCATCGTTCTGCCTCCCCCACCTCTGTGCTCTGGCCTCCCCCGGCTCCATCCTCCCCTTTCTGTTTGCCATCTGGTACCCATCAAAGGCAGTTAGACCATGACACATGTGTGCTTACCAAATCCTTTAAACCTAACTAGAGCACTGTTTTGTTTCTTCCTCATCAGAAGCCACAAGGAATCCTTATTCAGTACATCTGGACCTTCTAATAGGGTAACAGCCTGGCTGTGCCAACTCTGCTTTCTGTCTGACTCCATCTTAATCATTCACAAATCACAAAAGAATTGGGAGGGGAGAGAGCCAGCACAGCAGCACCACGAGGATGGCAGCTGAGAACAAAACAGTGGCCACAGATAATGTTTGGATGAGTGCTGGAGTACAGGATATAGCCTCTTCTTTTTTCTACACACATCCCAGTGCTCGAATTTATTGGTCCCTTGTCTGGTGACTGGTGTTGCCAGCAAAGCTCCCAAGCTTGCAGTTTGGCCTGGAAAGACAGCCTGATAGTCCCTACATGAAGGTGCTACAAGGACAGCAAACTGCAGCTGGCTGCAGGAGCCTGTGCTCAGATAAGATGCCACATTCCCAGGGAAATGTAAAGAAATGCAAAGGGCTCCTCCTGGCTTTAATCAGCACACTCATTTGTGCCCTGCTGGTAGTGTCAGTGACTTCATTGCAAAGGTTTCCACAACTAGCTTTTTCTACACTCCAGCTACTCTTTTTTAACTACCCTTCCAGGAATCACGTGGTTTGGGACTTTCAGCTTCCAATAAAAAGAATTTCTAAATATCAGAGAAGGACTTGAAAATATGACCCAGTGACAGATTTAAAGCCCTCTCCTTCCTTCCTTCCTTCCTTCCTTCCTTCCTTCCTTCCTTCCTTCCTTCCTTCCTTCCTTCCCATTTGGATGGTTATTAAAATGGTATCACACCTTTATGTGGGGTCCAGCTCCTGAGTTTTACATTCCAGGGCTAGAAGCACTCTAAGTCAAAGAGCTGATCCCACGGATTACCCTGCAGTTATCCCTCAGCCAGCAGGGAGAACCCAGCACTGCCCAGCACAAGCTCATCATGGTCAAAGCCATGCAGGAATACAGAATAAGGAGTAGCACTGCATTATCATTGGCACTGAAAAGATCCCCAAGTTTTCCTTCCCTCCATTGGCTCCACTCTGCCTTCAGCCCCTGGTACACACAGCGAGAACTCACCCCACAGATCGCCTGTCGAGCAACAATATAACACAGCTGTACATGAACACGGCCCTCTCCCACTTCCATTTGATCCCCAGACCAACACAAAAGGCAGAATAAATAAGACAGAGTCAGAGATGGTGCTCACCATGAGCAGGTGCTCTGCTTCCCGCCCCGTGCCTCTCCTCTTCACCCCTAAAATGGCCACGTTCTCCTCCAGGCACGCACACACAGAAGGATAAGTGGGTTTGATGTTTGACCAAAACAGGCCATTAAAGACAAGACATTAATCTGCCTGAGAAAAAGAGGGGGAAAAAGAAGAAGCTCAACAAAACAGAGGAGGGGGTCTTGACTTCCCGCCAGGAGCTTGAGGACTTGTATTTATTTATGCTTTTCATGGGAAAGCCATTCCGAGGCAGTAATCCATGACATCTGGCAAAAGAGTAGGGAAGAACCTTTACTGGAAGTTGACTGATATTAAATCCAAAAAAAGGAGGGAAAAAAGCTCTAATTGCTGTTTCTGCAAGCAACTGCAGCCGACAGGAGACCTTGGCAGGCTCTGAATGCACATTTCAGGCTGTGCCATGGGACTGCCCCACCACTGCCCCTCCACAGCACTGCACACTGCCATGGGCACGTGGAGCGTGGTGACTCCATGGGCTGACTGCAGAGTCGTGGCAGAAGGCAAAGCTGGAGGCAGTGGATGAAGAAACAGCACGAGAGTCCATCCAGACTTCTGACTGGAGACCTGGGAGCACACCTGAAATTCCCCAGCTCAGGGAGAGCCTTTGAACAGGCTGAACTTCCTCCTGGCAGCTCAGGCTTGTCACCAACCCATCTCTCCAAAGCTCCACGTGGGAGCCTGGTTTCTGATACAAAGCAAATAAACACGAGGTATTTCTTTTTCAAACAATAGGATGAGCTGAAGTGGCGTGCAGCTCGGCAGGGCCAGATACACATCGACTCAAAGTCTGAAATTAATATGGAAAGTGATTCATAACAGGAGGAGACAAAACAAGCCTATTCATGCTACTCCATGTCAAGCCATCTTATAGCTATTTTGGATCCAAATCCTCTCTTCTTTTCCAAAACCACAAAGAAAAGCAAACAGATGTCAGCCATTGCAGATTTGCAAAGAAATGAAGTGAACAGCCCATAATACCAGTGTTTGTCTTTGCTCTTTGCACCGAGGGCTAGGAAGGCATTTCTGTGAGCCCTGCTGTGCGTGTCAGGGCTGCCCTGGCCGCGGGGACAAGCCAAGGCCATGCCTGATCCATCTGGGACCAGGCACAGCCCCACGCCCAAGCTCCAAGGGTTCCATCACATTATTTCCTGTGGAGACACTATGGGAAGGGAAAAGACACCCTGTCAACAGGCAATCTAGAAAAATACAAGTATTTCAGAGTTAAGGAGTGATTTCAAAAGCAGATACAGGGCTCAACCCTGGAAATGCCATTTTTAAAAGTGGCTTTGAAGAACAGCTTAGGCACCACTGAAAGTCAGTGAGGGAGACAGAACCCAAACTGCTTTACAAAATATTTTCCATATGCAATTAACATCATTGTGAAATACTTCTAATTTTAGTTTCTTTAAAATATGCTGGGTATAGATATTATAGCACTAGAGCCCATCCTTCCCTTTGGTGAGTTCATAGATACTGATTTCTAAAAAGCAAATCTAAATATTGAGTGTGTTCAGAAACTCTTTGGTTATACACAAAAGGTTTCTCTATTATTGAGTTATCCCCTTTTTCTCTCATCTATCTCATGGCAAATTGTGGGCCACTAAGAGTCACTCTTGAAAGACCAATCCTCCAGTGCAGCCTTTGTGGTGTGAATACTCAGGGAATTTGACTTCTTCTAATGGTCCACATGCTTCTAGAACAAGTGTGACCAGGACTCCAGAAGAAAAATGATTTAACTCAGATTCTGCATTTCCCTTCCCTGTGATGTTCCTGATTTTCCTGCATTTGTCACCATGGCATGGCAGGAGCTGCTCACCAGCCAAAACTGCCACACGCAGCTGGTGGTGGCCACCACGGCTGGAGTGGGCCATGTCAAGCTGCCATGTAAAGACCTGGGACAGTCAGAACAACAGCCAAATCCAGCTACCCCAGTGTGTCACAGAAGTTCCAGAACTGCTTAACAGAAATTAAATGGAAGGGAGCTGTGTCAGGAGCTGCTATCCCTCAGGAACCACTGATTCCAGGAGGAGTTACACCAGCCCACCTCCCTCCTCCAGGCAGGTCCCCACACACCCCTCAGCTGCCTGGTTACAGAAGAACAAAAGTGAGCCGTGTCTGGATTTTATTTCTTTTGCCTACATCAGAACAATTAACCTATTGTTTGCCTTGAAATGCATTCAGAGAAGTCAGGAGACTGAGGGAGACGATCTTGTAGCAACCACTTCTTCATTAACAGCTATGCGAGCTAAGCACCCATTTAAACCATGTTTGCTGTTCAAGTTTTCCCCTTTTAAGAGGATGTACATCTCAAACGACTAGGATTACCTCATTTAAAGAAATATAAATCCAAGACTGCCATTTTTCACATACCCTTCCACTGCATAACTTACTTTAATTTCTAATTTACAACTACAAAACATAATCTTACATTAGAATTTGCATAAAAGCGAACAGACCTGCCGCAAGATATTAAATTTTAAATTTGCCTGCTAGGGTGGCCAAAGAACATTAGTCTATTCGAGAAGTTCCTGCCTTTAAATTTGAGAGCTAGTACGTGTAATGAGAGCAGAATTGGTACACTTGAGTGAAAGGAAGCTGATTAAAAGGCTTTGGTGCAGTTGTCACAGAGCAAGGATACAGACTGCACATACAGAGAGCAGGGCTACTGCACACACAGAGCAGTGTGCCACCCAATCCACCACTGTGTGGCCAGGACTGGCCCACACAAGCAGTCTAAAAAATAATAAAAAAAACCCATTAATAAAAAAAATTAAAACCACACAGTTAATAAAGCTTTACAGCATGCTGCAGGCTGGAAAGGCTCAACATGAAACCACTGGTAAAATTTTCTTCCTATTTCCAGCTTCTGCCCCTCAAATGAACAGGCAGGGCGATCTCAGCACTGGGCACTGCTGCCTTTTCCCCACTGCAGACCCTGTTTGTCATGCTGGCTGTGTTGAGTAGGCTGTGTCCTGGTCAGAGCCACGTGCTCACCATGAACAATTCGGGGGCTGCTGGTGAGATGTGACAGAGCAACTGCATGGGGAGATGAACAGACAGGGCCCATGGCACTGCCACTGCTGGAGTCTCTTAAACCAACGTCACATAAAAGCCTCCCCCTCAAAGCCCACCAGAAAGCAAATGTGGCCCATTACAATTCCTGTTCTGTCCTTCCCAGGGTCAAAACCTACTGCAGCGTGTCACTGGAGAGCTTCCATCTCCTCCTGGCCACCCACAGGGCTGGAAGGAAACCAAAGCCAGGGCAGAGGCTGAGCAGATTACACACACTGTATTTCAGCCCTTCACTTGGGATCTCACAGGCACTGCTAAGCCCGGCCAGCAGCCAGGCCAGGGGGATTGAGCAACTGCCTTCAAGAAGTGTGAAACCTAAGGGTTTCTGCCCTGAGTTCCAGAGCTGTTGCTGCTGAGCCCAGCCCTGGGCAGGGGCCCAGGTGAAGGGGCCATGCAGCAATGTCCCCCACACCCAGCTGCAGCCCCTCAGCCCTCACTCCCCTCCCTCTGCCTGAACGCTGCTCGCCGAGCATCCTCCTCTCCGTGATCAAAAGGGACGAGCAGTCATTCCCACGACAGGCTCTGCTTTGTTCTCACCAGCCTATTTCTTGCTGCCAGACTCCCTTTGCTGGTATCTCCAGACTTCACTCCGCACCTCTGTCACCACATCCTCTGTACTCACCTGTCAGACACACGTCGTTCTGCTACCAGCTACCTATTTCTGTTGCCTTTCTAAAACTTTGTTAGCTCAATTGCACACTCCAGACTTCCATTAAGTTGTCTTTGCCACAAAGGCCTAACAATCCTCTCATTTTTTTACCCAATTATAGTACAGAGGAATTAAATTTTTTAAGCTGGAGTGGTTTTTAGTCCCCAGTCCAGTACACCCTTCATTTCGTATCACTGGAATGATATTAAAGGCATCTTTTCAACCCAGCAAAAAGATGAAAAACAAACACCCTGAAACTGGGATAAAATGTCTCACCCTTCACAGCTGAATTTGTCAGCACTCACCCTCATCTGCTCTCCAGGGAGCTCCTGAGAGGCACCTGAGAACTTGGCACAAAGGACCTTTTCTCTGCGCCAGTCCTGAGCCAGAAGACAGCAGCAGGTCCGATTGTCACTGTCATCATTTTAGGACAACCACACTGACTTCCCATGCAGCCACATCATCTCTGGGGGACACAAGGTTCCCCAAGCCTGAACTCCAGCACTGAGTGGGGCAAGCAAAGACCCTGGGCTCTTGGTTCCAGGATGCCACAAAGACCACACAAGCATCCATCACTAAGCAGGTGACAGAGACCAAGCACTGAGCTCAAAACCAGTCTCCAGACAGTCTGATGACTCAAGAGCTTGACAACCAAGGGACAAGGGTGGCTGCCAACCACCTCCTCACACTTCATGCAGAACGTGTCCTTGAACAGTGCAGTGGATCAGAAAGCATGGGGAGCTAAGGTGTAAAAACTCAAATAGCTGACAGTCCAAACTGAGGGAAACGGAGGAGTATCTTCTATCTTAGTGTCACTCCCTCGTTTGTATGGCATCAGCTTTGCTATTTAGACAAGTCCCAGACAAATCAGAAACAACCTGAGACCTCCTCCAGCTTGGAGCATCAGCCTGACACACTCAGTCCCACTGCAGCAGAGACTGGTGTGATGTCCATGTGTGTGTTTTTCCCCCAGAGTCCCTATAATGTCCGCAAAGAATAATGTGTCAGCTGTGGAGCTGCATGATGACCCAGCTGCTCTGGCAACAGCAGCAGTACAGACCTCTCAGGGTTTCCTCCTTTTGAAGGTCACCTTCAGGTTCATCAGCAGTAACGAATTATATTAACAAAAATTAGTAAGACAGTAATTTTATAATCAAGAAAATTATTTCTTTAAAATAAGACCCAAAGAGTGTCTTAAAGACACTTATATAAGATAGATATAAGTTAAAGACAAGCATTAAAACATTAATATGATTCCATGATTTCCTTTTTTTCTCTACTTGAAAAAAACCCTCTGCCACATTACACATTAAGCCCCACACATCCCTCTGAACCACTGAGAAACTACTGAGGGTAGTGTTTGTGATAGTGGTGATTTTCAGAGAGCTGGACTATTAACATCTAGGAGACCTCTGATGGGTAACCAAGAAAATCCAGCTCATGCCCAACAAGCTTAAATTCACTACATATACCTTGAGAAAAACAATGAGCTCTGAAACGAAAGGCAGCACCTACATGTCAGTAAAGCTAAAGGTGAAAAACACCACAACAATTAAGGCACTTATGACTAAGGCGCGTTGGGTTCAGCTTCTGGCACTGGCTTGTTGCTAGTCCTTACCCTGTGACCTTCACCGTGCTCACCAGAGGCTCTAGAGATTTCCACATGTAATGACCTGGCCACCTACGCTAGGCTTAGGCTTCTAAATACCTTCAAGCAGCTGAGTCTTCACCCTCTTCATGGCTTCAGATACGCATCATCAGAACAGACATTAGTATTCCTTCCTCCTTTCCACCCTATTTGAACGGTAATTGTTTTAAGATACTGACCATCTCTCTGTGCACACAGTCCTTCTGAGCTCACTTCAGCGTGGCATATCCGTATTTTTAAATCCCCTCTGCTGACACGTATCCGAATGAGAGCACTGTGCCAGCACAAAAGTACTCGAGTGAATCTGATCGCTGTCATCACAATGTTCAACTTGAGTGACACGTTAAACATCTAAAACTGAACAGCAAAGAGTTTGGGACTGAAAACTAAATCCTGGCACAGGGTGAAACACAGGCAAGGGCTTATTCTCCCTCTTGACTTTTATCTTCAGCATGATCTTCCAAAGCGTGGGCAGGAGGAGGGCAACGGAGCTGCTCAGCCATGACATGACTTGTCCAAGTGACACAGCCACACACAGGGAGAGCCACGACTGTGTGAACAGCCCCTGGGGAGGGGTACCTTCAACAGAGTCTGTCAGTTTCAGATTTGCCATCCTTTTATTCCCACTCTGATTAATAAAAATCCAGCTCATTAGCGATCATTTTGTAGCAATCAAAGAATGCCTAAGCACAAGAGCTGCAATTTTCAGAGGACTGGTTCAGTTCACCTACAACATGGCACCAGTGCACACCCACACAAGTAAATACAATGTGCACATGCATGCCAGGAGATACCAAACACCAAAACTCATCACCTATCTCTGGTTCTTCTATCACTGCTCCAGTTTGTCACTTGCTTGAGGTCAGCAGGGGGCCAGAGGCTGCCTGCACACTGGGGCCAGCTCAGAATTCCCATCACACAGTGAGTGGTACCACTGGTTCCAGTAGTAGCAGCTCAGAGGCTAACAGCTGCCACACCCCTGGAGTGGATGGACGACAGGATGAGGACTGAGAAAGCAAAGTCCCTCCCACTGTAAGCAAAGAGCAGGTTCATGACCACCTGAGGAACCTGAATGGGCACAAGTCCATAGGACCTGACGAAATGCATCCCTGAGTCCTGAAGGAACTGGCTGATGGAGTTGCTAAGCCACTCTCCATAATTTTCGGAAAGTCATGGCAGTCAAGGGCAAGACTGCAATTACCACATGTGGCTCATGACAAGCAAACACCACTTCCCACTCTGCCAGGCTGAGTATGACACTCTAGACCACCACAAGCGCTCGTGTGCCTCAGGAAGCAGAAGAGATGCTGGGCACCACCTGACCATCACAGTGCCAGGGAGGCACCAAAAAACTCAAAGCACTGCCAGGGAAAAACTCAAAGCACTGCCAGCTAAACCATGAGCCCCAAGAGCTCCCCACTGGAATGAGGCATCCTGTCCCACTCTGGACTGGAGGAAGCAGCCTGTTCATGGCCATCAGCAGTGCCTGAACTGCTATCCTTGCACAGCCCTGTGACACAGCTCCCCATGCTGCCCAGATTACCTGTGGCCATGTGCACACACGTGTCCATGCACCAGGCGCCTCAGGAGCATGTTCAGGAGGGGGAAGGCTTGGGCACTACACATCTTGCCCATTTTAAATTGATATGTGCCTCCAGCAAAGAGACTGCTCAGAAATGGGGGAAGGGAAGAGCTCACCATTGCCGTTGATGAGAACAGCCCAGACCAGGAGGAAAACTCTGCATCCCACTCCAGATCCACCAGTGATGCAGCAGAAGAGAGAGCCCCATGCAGGACAAGGCTGAGCAGCAGCAGCTTCTCCTGCCCATCCCACTCCAGGCAGTTGGCATTTACACTGCCTGCACAAGAGTTAACCCACAGTCCTTAAGGAGAACAGAGACAATGCTCCCAAGCAGCCACTTGGCATAAGCTCTCATCTGTATTTTAAATTCATGCTTAAGAAGGCCAAACGTGCTCCAGCACTGCTGTTGTGTTGGCTGTTTAGTTTGATTGCCCTTTTTGGCCAAAGTGCAGCCAAGATGTCGATGCCACCATCCAGCACAGATGTGCAGGGCACACAGCAGTCAATTAGTTTCAAATAGAGCCATACATGTTTTTCTGGAAAACATTATGAAGAAAAGCTGTCAGTCCTGAATGTATATTATCTCTAATTAATCCCATAAAAAAAAATTAAAAGGCTGGTTGCCTGGTAGCGTTGCAAGAACCGTTTTGTAATTAATATGACCTTCATCTCCATATGGTAATTAGCAAACATTTATATTACCATTAAAAAGACCATGTTCATTACATAACCTCACTTTTTTCTATTAGCTAACAGAACCAGTAAAACCAATTTAGTCAAAGCCTTGAACTTTCACAAATACTCCAAATAAATACATTCAAAGCTACTTTTTTTTTTTAATGGACACTTGCTGGCTGATGTCAAAACCAGCAGAAGATGTTTCCTGAAGCTCTGGCAGGAGAGTTGCACGCTACTCCTCCTCCCAAGGAAAGGGCTGGCACAGGGGTGGCAGGGCAGGAGTGTCCCACGAGTGCTCAAGGAGCTCCTGGAGCAAGTTCCTGCTCCCCTCCTAGAGCCCTGCTGTTAGCTGCACCCCAGACCACACTCTGGGAAGCCTCCTGTCCCCCCGAGGGGACACAGACCCACCCCCAGGTGATGGACCCTGAGCAGGGACACAGTTCCCAGCTCTGCTACCAGCATGTGGAGCAGCCTCTCACCAGCTGTTTGTCCCCTCATCCACGAGCAGCAGTGATGGTGATGCCACCTCCTCTCTGAAGGCCAAACAGAAATGTCTGTAGAACAAACTAAGACTTCATTGCTAATACCAACATTAATCTATTTTCTCCTCCTCGAAGCCAGATTGTTCTACTTCAGGGAACACTAGCGGTCAGCATTTCTATTGATAGTTTCTCTGCTTATATTAATTCAACATTTCCTATGCTGGTTTTTTTTGCGTGCTGCAATCACTCCTACTCCCTGGAGTGACTCACCATTTAACTGGTTTGCTAACAGAGGACCCAATGTACCAGTCAACAACAACAAAAACCCATTATCACACCGTACTTGTTTTTCACAGAGGTGGGAGAACTTGTGGTAAGTCATTCAACAATGCCATAACAGAAAATGCAGGGGAGAAATATGATGGAAACCAAAAAGCACACTTGCCCACACACTTCCCTACTCTTCTAACACATCTGCGAGTGAAAAGAAGAAACCCAACCTTCCCATAGTTTGAATTCTGCTAATAACAGTTATGCTTTACAAAGATGCATTTCCTGCTCCTGATGAAAGCTGACAGCTCGTGTGGGGAACGGCATGGGGGGAACGACACCAAGCCACTCCTGCTAATCAGTGCTTTCATCAAAGAGGACCACATGATGTAAATCTAATCCAAGGGAGCTTTCTCTTTTACTTGCAAGCTGAACATTGACAAAAAAAAAAAAAAAGAGAAGGATTTACTAATTGGAAAGATGATATGAAAATGCTAATAAGGCTGTTAAGTTGACAGGGCTGGGAAAATGTAAATTTTATATACATGTGTGTATGTGTATTTCCAATAATTCTTGCACTATAAATGATTTAACTAGGACTAACAAAAATATGTAGAAATGAGAAAAATATCTGAGAATTGCAGAAGAAATTCAAAGATTCCCAGCCCTCCCTGGAGCTCACCAAAGTCAAACACCCAACTTGCACCATCTTTCTGCAAATTCCAGCAGTTTTATTCCCCCACAGTTTCCCATTTTTCACTTCGTTCAGGCTCCCACTGAACAACTTGAATGCATGAGGTTAGAGAAATGCATGGACAGGTTGAGGAAGATGAGCAGTGGCATGTCTGACTGGGGTTGCTGTCCCTAGCATGTCTCACACACTCCAAATGCTCACACTCAGCGTGGGCAGCATGGAAGCACCAGCAGCACCAGGAAGGTTCCCTTCAGAATTTGCCCCAAAAGAAACACACACCTCGTGCATAAACACAACACAAGACCTCAAAGCAGCTGCCTTTTCTTTTTTTTTTCTGAGGCAGCCAAAAAACATGTAGGATTGCGATAGCAGTGTACTGTAAACTTATCATAAAAGTAGGATAGAGAAACCAGCTACCAGCTGTGAAGAATATTTGCAACTGTAAATATTGTATTTCAACTGTAGAGAGGGTAAATACCATGTTATGGAAATGCCTTCTTTATCGATCAGCTCATCAGAAAGGAGAAAGAGAGAATATAATTTGGTAGTTTTCAGCAGCACAAGAGTTTTGCAGACATTGAGAATGTATTTTTGAGATACTGACTTCCATGAACAGCAACAGAGATCAGCCTCCTGATGAATGAATGCAATAACTTCCATTCAAACACTTGCAAGGAATACCTCACTTCCACTTATTTTGGAAAGAATGCAGCTTGAAGAATAAAAGAATCATGAAAGTTTCATTTCTGTTGGTTTTATTTATTTCTACTTGATGGTATCTCTTATGACACCAATCCAGGGCAAAGTCCGCATGGGAAATAAGTATTTTAAGAGCACCACAGCCTGCCCTGCTAAGTCTATTTGAAGCATCACATAAGGGGGGAGGATATGACAAAAGAAATCATATGCTCAGTAATGCCCTTCATTTAAAACTACAAGTGGAAAATTAATTTTTTCATCTTATTCTGAGGTAAAAAAAAAAAAAAAAAAAGGCCCTTGACCTAAGTATGAAGATGAATGCAAATGCAACTGACTTGTTTTGTATGATCTATCTAACTTCGAGTAAGACCGAGATTGAAGCAATTAGGAGCCCATCCAATAGCCAGAATTTTATGATTCTAAATATTACCAGCGTCGGCACTCCCAGCACACTCCTCGCAGCCTCTGCAGGGTAAATCCTCCTGATGAAGAGCTGGGAAAGGGGAGCCTCCAAACTAGCCATTTATTCTTTAAAAAACTACCTTCTCTGGTAGCAGGTACTGAACAAATGCCAATATTCCTCTGTAGCCTATCGACATGAATGACACTGTAGAAACACATCAGAGCCTTGGAAGCACCAGGAAGGACAAGAAGCTGCCAAAAATCCGACTGTACAAATGAGCTTGTTCAGCTAAGAGGGTGTCTGGACAACAAATCTCTCTCCCTTTTCCTCACCCCTCTTTCACAAGCAGAGCCAACATCCATGTAAATCTAAACTCACTCTACACAAAGCTTTAATGAAATTTTAGTCACGCAGAGCAGGTAACCTCCAAATTTCCAGGTCTCTCTGCACTCTGGACAGCAGTGGCAAATGTCCTCCTGTCCTCCCTCAGGCAATAGGACAGCACAACTGCCATAATTCCAAGTGCAACCAAATGGAAGGGAGGATAATCTGTATTGGAAAATGCAGCACATTCTTTCATTAGTTTGTCAGAATAGAATGAGTTTGGTGAAATCATCTTTCATTTTATAACATCCTCTGCACAGCTGAAAACTCAACAGCACCTGGGGAAGGTACTGGGTACCCCTCTGAAGCAAGGGAGGTCTGAGTGCTTGGGACTCATGATGTTAAGAAGCCCTGCTGGTCTGGGACATCCCAAGGTCAACTCACAGAAATCCTCAATCCTCTCTCAACTGGTTCATTGACTCTGCAGTGACAGTTCCCCACCTGGAACCAAAAGCAGGGCAAGGTGGGAGAAAAATTTCACCCCAAGGTGAGATGTGACTGCTATCCACCATGTTCTAAGGATCCCCTTCTTTCCCATCAGGGCAGTTCAAGCAGTGTAAAACCAGAGCAGAGTCACAGTCCAGCTCCTCACCCAGGAATATTTTGTGAATGAATCATCCTTGGTTTGTGTTGGCTGAAAGGATCTGTCAGACAAGGGCAGCTGTTCCAGCGGGCTGGAAATCAAACGGAGACCTGGACACGGCTGAGGGACAGGCTGCAGCAAAGGCAGTGAGCAGCAGCTCACATTAACCAGCACAACAGCTCGAGGCATGCCTGGGAAACTCACAGTGAGTGGAATTTAATTTCTGGCTAATAATTCCTTTCTTTATACATGAATTTTGCTTAAGAGAACATCAAATCCCATTTTCACTGGGGATGGCTGCACTGAATCAGCAAGCTGAATGGAAACTGTGTAATGCAGCTCTACAAAAGAACAGGGTTTCATTCTGCAGCCCAAGGCAAGAGCAGCCCCTGCGTGGGTCAGTCCCACTGCAGGACTTCTCAGCTTGCATTTTACCAACTCGGTTCACAACACACTGAACCAGAAAATTCCTCAAATCCAGGTTTTTTTTTAGCTTTTCACCTCCATCTTCACAGAGTCCACACTACCTTTCATCTGTAACTCTGGGATAATGACAGGTTCCAATAACCACTGCTGGCTGTGGGGGTATCATACAGGTATTTCCTCCTGTTCTGAGGTTCTCTGCTGAACTATCATTATACAACTCAGAGCTGGATCCTGTTGCACAGCAGCAATTTTGCAAAGTAAAACAATAACCAATAAAGTGTCCAAGGCCAGGCTGGACAGGGCTTGGAGCAACCTGGTCTAGTGGAAGGTGTCCCTGCCCACGGCATGGGGTGGAACTAGAGGATCTTTATGGTCCCTTCCAACCCAAACCAGTTGGTGAAATTGGGTCAGTCAACTGCAAGCACCGTGCAACTCATCACCCATCCAAGTCTTGGGAGAGTTGGTTCTCATCAACCAGCTTTCATCCATTTAAAAAAGACCCACCATTATTCAGCATTTTTTGTTGTTGTTTTCAAACAAAAAAATGGTAACAACACACTTATTTGGCTAAAACCCCCCCAGAAATGATAGAATTCTCTTCTAGTTTAAAATACAAATCAATCAGGTTACCTACACCAGCTTCCCAGAGACCTGTGAAGAAAGGAAGTTGAATTCGTGACTCGCCTCTCTAATGCCCTTCAAGGCTCCTTGCTCACAGGTAATACAAACATGCACTGCCAGAACCCAAAGCTGCAAACACATGAAAGCTTGCTGCTTTCAAGCAAGATGCTGCCCCAACTGCTCACCGCTAAATCCAAATCACGGAGGGATTTTCCATGCTGGCAGTGTTCAGAAAAACACTCAGAAACCTGGAGTTCATCCGAAATGCTACCATCGTGAGGCACACAGATACCAGTCACTCTCTAGTGAAGATTTTCCTAATGCTGAGCAGGGAAGCTGAGATTAAAGGTTCACTATTCCCTACTGAAAATTAATTTTCTACAGTTGTTAAAAAACTTGTTTTTCTAGGAAAATGACTCGCTTGACTAGATAAACACTTCTATCTCCTCTAGGAAAACATGTTTCCTTGAACCTTGTGACCTTACATTATACAGTTTAGTATCATCACAGAACAGTATTTGGCTTTTCATGCAATTTTAGAAAGTAAAATCCCAACCACCACTGGGAAAACATTTGAAATATTTTTTAACACTGCCTTAAAAGAACTAACACACTTGTTCCCCCCCCCGCCAAACCTGCTACCATCTTGTTAATTACCAGGCATGTTTCATGTGCATTTTCAAAGTGGAGAACAAAAGAATTGGGAGGAAAAGGAATTTAGTGATGCAGAAGATGTCCTGTTGAAAACAGAAGGTGTTTTTCATTTTAAAACTAACTTGGATTTTAATTTGTACTCCACACCTCCAGCACGGACACAGATTATTGTCTTGTGCAGCAACAGGCTAGGGGGAAAGGCAGAGCTTCACATTCTCCAGCAAGAACCAAAGCCAAACCAACCTTTTGTTGTGAACAACTGAACTCCCAGACCCCTCGGACTCAGGGTTTGGGGATGGACACACTCAGAGCACCTTCCCAGGCACCTCCTCCAGTACTCAATCACACAATTGATGTTTTCCCAAAGCTTGGATGCTCTATCAGCACTGGAGCTTTGTTTGTGCTAAAGATTCCTGTGGGTCTGAGTCCTCTGTGGAAATCAAAGGCCCAGCCCTGGTTCCAAAAGCAGGGGGATGAAGGCTCTGTGTGAGCTGGAGCCATGCAGCAGCAAACCAGGTGCCTCTATTTCAATATTTGGCTGATAGATCCATATCCAGCAGGAATAGAAAAGTCCTTTAGAAAACACAATATTCAATTTCCTTTTCATCTCAGGGATGCGAGCCAGGCTTAGTACCTTAAAAATCTGATGCTGCAATAATCTTTTCTGTCTCTTTTACTTCTTTTTTTTTTTTCTTCTTCTTCTCTTTTATTTGTTTTTTTCAAATGAGGGAACGCTGCTTTCATTCCCCTCTGGAAGGGCTGATCTGAGCGAACAGGCACCGATGACACCAGCGCTGCAAAGATTTTTTTGAAGGAAGCCAAAACCAAAGTGTAAGAGATTAAAGAGACAACTCCCTCACAAGCCAAATGATTAAAGCCCTCTCTCTTTGAAACAAGCATTTCCTTGAAATAATAAAAAACAAAAGGAAGACTAACACTGCTCCAGGTCTCCACCAGTTTACAGTGCCGCATGCCAGGATTTTCTTGGAGCTCTGCACACACATCGGACACCCCATGGAAATCACTTATGGATACAGTAGGATCTGAGAGGGGCCACAGCTGTAATGTATTCCTTGGCATTTTCTTCACATGCAGAACAGATTCATAGGAGTTTTCTTTGGGATCTGGATTATGCCCCAGAGAAGCAGAACTAGCAAGAGCCTGCAAGCGCCAAGACTTAGCCTTTGCCATTCAGAGGGAAAGTTCTTGGGGATTCAGGATTTTCCCGTGTGCAAGGAGTGACGTGGCTGCAGCAGCACACTAAAGATATCCATAATCTACCTCCCTGCCCCAAGATGAAAAAGATCTTCTGTTTGATATGCTGAGCAAATTCCTAAGTGCCTGTTTGCCACAGGACAATTTGTGGCAGCCTATAAAGCTAAGATTAATGTCATCCAAGTGCTCATCCTGTGAGCAGATCTGCTCCTTTGCTCCCAAACATGCAGGAAATGCAAAGCCAACACACGTTCTCCTGCAGGAAATCTTAATTATTTTTCCATTTGGACTTGTATTCTTTGCAAAACTGCAATTTTCAGGGGAAAAAAAAGTGTTTGTTGTGAAAAAACCTAAAAACCAGGTAGAGTTTGGGGGAGGAAAATTAAAAAGAGAGGCTAACCTCTATTTTGTAATAAAACCAGATGACAGTCCTCTCTTCTGCAAAGTGCGCTGCCTGGTGAGAACAATTCTGCTCTTCTCTCAGTAACGTTACTCTGTCTTTTCTAATACACTCTTCATCCATTAACTTTGACTCCCTATGTGTCTAATTCACAGCTACACACCAAACAAATTATCTGGAATTAAAAACATCTCACTCATTTCCTCTTTCCCCACCTCCACGCAACGTCTTACAAAATCATTTTGCCATGAGATGTCATAAGGAATTATTAATTTCCTTGCAGGAGGCTGGTGGGAAAGGCAGATTCCCTTTGCATGAGACAACAGTCCCATGGCCAAGGTACACATTTGGAGAATTTCATTCAGTCCAGCCCCCCTAACTAAGAGGCTGCCCCTCTTTTCTGCCTACATGACCAACAGGGAAATGCTGCTGATTCCTGAGCTGTGGTGTTTTTCCTCCTCCCCTGTCAGCACAGCCTCCCACATCCAGCATAAGAAATGACTGTAGAAATGTCCACTTAATCACTTCCAAGCTTCATTTACATTTCCTATCTGTATCTCATCTACCTAGCTCCTCCCTCTTCTACAGCAACTTCTCAATCCATCACCTGTTTTTTTCTCTGCAATCATCACTTCTGGTTTTAATTTGCACCATGTTCCCCCCTCAGGAATTCTGCTCAAGGAGGGCACATGCAGCATCAATAGTACTGGTGCACCCCTGGGACTTGCTCCACTTTCTGTGGACCTCCCACCATCCCTCTGCAGCCTTTTCTGCCCATGACCCTTCAGGTACCAATTGAACACTCATGTATTTCTCCTTGACTTGCCCCTGTGAGCATGCCTAAGTTACTTCATTGGCTTCCTGCAGCTCCAGCTTGAACTCTTCCCCAACTCCTCCAACTCTTTCACTTAATTTATGTGGCAGGTTCCTTTAACTGGTTTCCATCCAACCAGCATTACTTCCCTGCAGAAGGGAGTGGTTTTTCTCTCCAATAAGCCCAGCACTGCTGTGAAGGAGCAGATCTGTTCTTTTGCTTGGGACCAGTCCCATCAGTACAGACCCCACCACTGGATGACACTGCTGATGGACTGAAACCATCCCAGCTGAGCCATGTCACATGGGCTGACACAATCTCTCTGCTCCAACACTGACTCAGCCCAGAGAAACCTTCATCACCTTTGCCAACTCACGTGAATTTCAGAGCAGCAGAAGGACAGACTGGAGACCCCAGAGCAAGCCTTCCCTTTCACCCTGGCCCTGCATCAGCCATACAGCCCACGTGTGGCTGCTACTCAGATGAGAACAGCACACATCATTGCAGGAGGTGTAACAGGACCACAAGTGACAGTAACATTCATTCCTGGTTCAAGCCTTGCTCACTGCACAGCCTTAAAAAAGTCATCTGAGCTCTCAAGACAAAGTGCAGAGGTGACAGATCCAGCAAGGAGCCTGCTGGTTTTTCCACAAGTGTTGAGGTCCTCTACTCCCACCAAAAGGTTTTGACACCAACTGAGCATAAAACCAGAAAAGGGGAGAAAAATCAAAACAAAACAAAACAGATTATGCCACTTCAGCTAAAATGTTGTTCCAGTTCCCTGAGCTATATAAGATCTCTGAATCTGAACAAGATAGCCTGAACTCCACAGAGAGCCTGGTTTTGTTCAAAACGTCTCCACTCTAACGTGGAGCCAAAGACAGCAACCTTCAGAGCAGCCCATCCCAAGGGAAGGAGGGCTGTGCACAGAATCACAATGCAGCACTTGCACATCATGCCTGAAGAGCAGGGAAATGTAGCAGCTTCCCCAGGCTGAAACATAACCAACCCTGCAAGAAAGAAAGGGAATGACTTCACATCACCTCTGAAGTGAGAAACAGCCACTTCTGGGAGCTGACGTTCTGGGTGGGCAGCTACATTATGGAAAGCAAACTGGTGGTGGTATTTTTAGGTCTTTGTTTTTAATTTTGGACACAACTTCAGAAGCAAACATTCTTGTTTTAAGAGGGTAATGTTCCTATGACTAATTTTCAGACCATGGATCCAGCCTGTCCAGATCTCTCTGCAGAGCTTCCTGCCCTCCAGCAGATCAATGCTCCCACCCGGCCTCGTGCCATGTTCAGACTGACTGAAGGTGCCATCGATCTGTTCATCCAGACCACTGATAAGGATACTAAAGTGGGCTGGCTGCAGTACTGAGCCCAGGGAACACCACTTGTGAGCAGCTCTGGCTGGGTGTAGCTTCACTGCCCACCATGCTCTGGGCCCGGCCGTGTGCCAGTACTCAGCGAACAGGGCAGCTGTCCGAGCCATGGGCTGACAGTGTCCACAGGAGAAGGACTAAACTCCAGCTAGAATACATCCCCAGCCCTTCCCTCAGCCACCAAGTGGGTTGTCTTGTCGTAAAAGACAGGTTGGTCATGCCTAAAGCACTGCTGGCTGGTCCTGATACCCTGGGTGCCCTGTATGGGCCATGTGATGGCACTGGAAGTGATCTGCTCCATGATCTTCCCCAGCACTGAGGTCAGCCTGACAGGATCATCCTGCTGACCCTTCATGTGGACAGGTGTCCCACTGGGTAACTTCCAGTCCCCTGGGACCTCCCTGTTAGCCAGGAGTGGTGATAAATGATGGGAAGTGGCTCAGTGGGCACTTCACCAGCTCCCTCAGCCCCCTTGGGCAGATCCCATCCATCCCCACGGGACTGTGTGTGTCTCTGTGGGGCAGCAGGTCGCTGATCGTTTCCCCATGGACTACAGGGCTTTATTCTGCTCCCTGTCTCTGTATTCCAGCTCAGGGGCTGAGTCTTCTGAGGACAACAGGTCTTGCTATTAAAGACTGAGGCAAAGAAGGCATTAAGTACCTCAGCCTTTCTCTCATCCTTTGCCACTCTGTTTCCTCACACATCAAATAAAGGATGGAGAGTCTCCTTGGCCCTCCTTTTGCTGCCAGTGTTATTATAGAAACATTTCTTACTGTCATTTATGGCAGCAGCCAGATTGAGTTCTAGTTGGGCTTTGGCCCTTCTGATTTTCTCCCTGCATAACCTCACGACATCCTTGTAGTCCGCCTGAGTTGGCTGCCCCTTCTTCCAAAGGTCTAATGCAGAGCATTAGAGGAGATTTATGTTTACTGCTGAGTTAAAGGTCAGGAATGGAGGCTTCCTCCCTTCCCCATCTCTCCCCTCCTCTCTTCCATGAAGAGACTAAGGCTGCATAATCTGCTGCGTTTGTTTTCATACAAGAGCTGCTTTTAAGCACTGCCCTGATGATCGCACAAGGGTAAGCAGATGAAATCCAATAAGTGGCTCTACAGGACAAGACACATGACGAGACAGCCTGCCAGACTCCTGCTCTAATGTACACGCTGAAAAGAAGCTTATGCAGAGCCTGGGTAAAGAATGCTTTGTTAGGGAACACAGGCAGCTCACACTGCAGTGTCTGTTCTCCATTAGCCATCCATTTAAAAACACTTCTGATTATTTTGGAAGTACTTGCATTGCCCTTTCTCGAACTCAATATTTGCAGTTAATTGCATAACTAGTGCACTTGCCTCCAATTTAAAAGCACATTAAACCAAATTTTTATTTAAAACAGCCATGTTTCCACTCAGGCGCTGAAAATAAGGGCAGATCCAGAAGACAGTGATTTAAAGAAGACACCTCTGCTTCTGAGAGTGCACACATGCATTTCCCTGTGCCTGAGTGACTGAAATATGACATAGGACATGTAAATACAGACCAGCAGCTCCAGGGTTAAAGAAGGAACCAGCCATCATGTGCTCTTGTGCAAAAATCTAATCTAAGAATGCACAACAGCAGTGGGCAAGGGACTATTCTCTGCTGGACAGAGCTCTCCCTGTGCTCATCTGAGCACCCTCTCACACCTTTTAGGGAAGGTTGTCTCCATCCTGGTCATTTATCCTGCTGGAGGCCAGACAGCAGCTCAGAGAAAAGCAGATCATGGGAAAACAAATCCTTTTTTTGGTATTTTTACGTGTCCGTTTATATAAAACATAACTATCAAACCTATCACCAGGATTTATGGGGTTTATTCTTTGCTTCTGTGGGAGTGTTTAACACAGGCAAGGCACAACCATGACCCTGGAAGACACAATGCCCTCTGCCTAGCACACACCTCTGTCACATTTGGGCGTGGGGCAGTCACCACTCCGGGGTTTCTAGAACACCAAACCCCTCTCATACACGTGCCCTCTCCTCTCTCCAGCCTCCCAACCAGCTCCTCAGCATTCTGCACACACAATCAGCCACCCCAGCAGCTCCTCTGTGCTGCAGCCTTCGAAAATCACAGCCAAACAAGTTTTATACAAGCATCATCTCAGGAGTCATAAATCTCCCCCTGGAAACTTGACTGAAGTGCTGACGTTACTGGCTTGGTAGAATGATAAGTTTTGTATTTGCTGGTGCCCTGGTCTTTCTCTCTTTAAATAAAAAGTGCCCAAAATTATCTGCTTTCTGCATCTATACCAAGAATTATTTGTTCAGCCCATTCAAGCTCCCCCAGCCTGTCTAGAAGAACCAGAATTGCATCAAATCTCACAAATACATGCAGGAAGGGCCAGCATCGATGTCAACCAGCACCACCTCACCGATGGCACTGCTGCCACCACCCCTGGCACACAGGGGAACAAAACAAACTGTTTTGCTCCCCAAAAACAGAAACAGCACCAACACACCATTTCTGCTCCCCTCTAATATCAGTAGTTAGTACATTGACTTTGCTTTCTTTAAATATTCTTCAGAAAGTTCTAACATAAATTAGTAGAAATGCTTAATTATGATACTGGATATTTTAATTCCTTTCAGAAAAAAAAGAATAGCCTAGAGAAAGTCCAAGTATTGCATTTCAAAAGGGTGCACTCCCATGAACTAATTAAGATTTAAACCATGACAAGCTGCAAGTATCTCAGCGTGCTCTCTCCAAATGCAAGCACCAGACAGCAAAGGACCTAAGAACAATTTGGAAATTACTTCTGGGAATTAAGAGAGTTGCATAATCTGATTTAGTTGTTGCTTTTGTCAATAGAAAGATATGAAGTGTCTTGAATTTTCATGAGAGTCTGAGAGTAAGTGGGAGGAAAAAAAAAAAAGAAAAATAATCAATAACCTAATCTATAATTTCATTGATGGTGAGGGTGACAGTTTGTGCAGGGCAGGGGAGGGTTTGTTGTCAGAAGAATGATTTGCTCTTGAGACCCAAGGCTATCTTAATCTAAGTATATAAAGCTCTCAGTCAATGCAGAGAGGCTGTGTGTGCCTTACCAGGTTCAGGCTGATCTCTAATGTCCTGAAAGGATAGATTTGCAATAAAAATATGTGAAAACATTTAGAGACATTAAGTTTACAAGATGACTCTGATCCTGTGGATTAGTGTCGAGTCTGCAAGTGTGCTGAAGCCTGCCAGGGAGAATAAAGCACTGTACTGTCCTTACACTAAGAGCAATTTAATTTGTATGTCCAGATGTTCATTTCAAGATTTTTATCCATTCTGAAGAGTTATATCTCCATTGCCTTGGAATAAAAACATAATTATGTGCAAGCCATTTACAAGATTCCTGTGGCAAATATTCCTAACCCTGCTGGGTTATTTTAGGGCAGTGAAGCCATAGTTAATACAAGGGAGGAGGAATGTTTGACAGAACTATTGAAATAAATAAAAGGACTCACTCAAAATGCATGTCAAAGCATGTGAAAACCTGAAGGTTACTGAAGCCCAAGAGATCCCTCCATCTCTTGCCAGGCCTCGAACTGTTGGGAAATGTTTCGAGCAGCAAACTGTCCCACTTTGCATTTCTAAGAGGCTGAATCCCAAGAATAATAATGCACAGAAAATTGCAGCCCTTGGCTTTCCAGCCAGACACTAATTCAATGAACAATGCGGCCAGCCCATCAAAACATCCTTGCCAAGTTACACAAGTACCACTTGTAGGAAGAGCTTTCTACTAGAAAAAGAGACAGCAGAGAATGTGCTGGCAGAGAGGGAGCTGATGGGAAGGGCTCACGCCTAATCAGATGGTTAATTACAGCACCTCTCCCATGAGGGAGTGCTGGTGCCCAGGCACACGAGGGACGTGCAGCACGAGCGGGAGCACTGCTCACACCAGGGATAAAGAGGGATGGAGGGTCCAGGACGTGCCCCACACCAACCCACTCTTGCCAGGACACTGCCCTCTCCCACCATGCCCATGCGAGAGGGTGGCAGGGTCCTTTGGGAGATCACTTTGCATTCCAGGAGAGCGCAGCCAAGCTCAGTCCTGCAGAGCACAGAGTAAAAACCACCCGAAACAAGCTGCAAATTACAGTCCTTCACTGAAAGTAGAATGGCTTTCAATAGGCAGGGCACTGATCCAAAGGCTGATAAGAAGCCTCCCAAGGATACAGGACATATTTCAAAAGGAAACAAAGATAAGTGTTTTCTATTTTAAGTGTCACCTGCCCGACCGAGTCAAGTCCCTAACCCTTTGGGTTTGTTTTTTTTACCTGAAGGCCTTCATGCAGCTTCCCTAGATTCTCTCCTCATTTTTGGCTACAGAAACGCTGCTCGGAGCAAAATGCCTTTGTAATTCTGTAACGTTGCTTCCACTGCTCCAGAGCTCAGCTCCTAAACCACAGCAGCAAGGGTTCCCTGCTGGATCCAGAGCCCTGCGATGGGGATGTCTGCTCTGCACCTCCTCCAAGGAGGAGATCCAGAACATCCAGCCCATGCAAGGCATTACCTAGGCACACGGCCAGAGTTGGGACAAGGCCATCAGGCTGCTCCCATGGAGCTCCCTCCCCTGATCCCAGCTCTGTGTGTGATCCAGGATCACAGAGGTGAGCACAAACACAGCTGGGATCACCTGGCAGGGTCAGTTCTCCCCACGCACCAACCCCTGCCCAGTGGTCCTGTTCAGCTGGGGTAGCTCAGTGACCCCTAAGCAAAGGGACCCAGCCCTGGAGCCACCATCCTAGCCATGCTCCAGTTGCTGTATAAACTAGCAGAATGGTTTGCAACCACTGGTATCACCATTCCCACAGCAAATACTGTAAAGCACAGTTTGTTTTCCCCTAGGAAGGCCACTGGTGCCTCATTTGGGTGTTGAAAAAAACCCCAGAAATCCTCAGCTAAATGCACACAGGCTTGAGCTGGGTTCCAGCTGAACCTCCAAAGGCTTTACACTATTTGCTCCAAGATCATACCATTAAGCTGCACTACAAAGCTCCAAGGGTGTGTATTAATCACCTCTGTCCCTGGTGCTGTTTGGCTAATGACACTTCATGCAGTCAGGGCCTAGGGTTGCCCTCACCTCTGGGAAAGGTGTTTATTTTGCAAGATAGCTTGAAAAGGTGCCAGAAAGACCAATTTCTAAACCATGCAACCACCAGAAAAAGGCAAAGCAAAAAGAAATGACATTGTATCTGAAATTTAGGAGAGACTGAACAGACCAAAATGTAATAAATATATTGCATTTATTTGCTGTTCCACTTGATTTTGTGCTCACTTTGGCTAAGAAGAAAAGAAAATGGGCCCAAATCACAGCAGCCTTGATCCAGCTCTGCTGTGCTGAGCTGAATTCCCACAGTGGAGCCCTCGAGAGCAGGACATCCTCAGACCCTCTGCTCTTCCCCCTGGAAATTCCATGCTGTGAGGCAGTGCTGAGTGTGCAAAGAGGGTAGCAGCAAGGGAATTTTCTGATCTTGCATTCAAAACCAAGCATGCTCAGATGTAATGCTATGTCAACTTCACCAAGCCATCGGTATTGTGAAGATTTAAATTGGAATCTCAACAAAAGGGAAGTCATCACTCAGGTGGCAAATAGAAGGGTTTTTTCAGTGCAACTATCCTTTTGACATGATAAGGCCAATTCCCAAACAAAGGTGTTCAAAAGGAGTTTCTGAGAAATTCTCTTTCAGAAACATCAGCTGAAAGCAGCAGAGCTTTGATTTCAGGGTCAAATCTGCTTGGATCAAAACAATAAATTAACTCTTGTGCTACGACCAATATCCCAAACACAAAATACATCCCAAAAATGAGCAAAATCTCCTTTAAAGAAAACACAATTGTGCTAACACAGAAATAAAAATATCTTGGGAAACTGTCAAAGGAGCCATCTGGAGACTCCCACCACAGCAGCAGCAGAACATAGAAGGCACTAAAAGGTGCACAGCCACCTCCATCTCTAATGCCCTTCCCCAAAGCACTCAAACACAGCGGGGTTACACCAAACATCAGCACATCCCTCACAGGGCAGAGGAGAATCTGTGCAGTCACACAACATCCCTGCACCAGAGAGCCATCCCTGCTATCCAGTGGGATCAGGCACCACCAGGCACGCTCTGATCTCCCAGACTGAGAGCTGGAGGCTCCTTCCACTGCTGAGTACCAAACCACCCTCACCCAGCACAGCCATGGCTCCCAGGCTCCCTCCATGTGCTCAGCTCCCTCTTTCCCCAGCACTGGGCTGTAGGAGATACAATTAAGCTCAACAGCTGCACTTTACAGCTGTTTCTTTCTAAAATACAGTCTTTTTTTTTCCTCTTAGAAGTGGGATTGTGGGATTTTCTTAATAAATATTCAGCATCCTCACCAGAATAAAATGGGAGTGAAAGCAAGGCCGCTTGCTTTTGGATGTGCTCCGTGCCTCTATTTTTCTCTGTAACCTGCTCTAAAAGTATAATGATCAGCATTAAATCCAAGCTTGAAGGCACAGTGCTAAAGCCCAGGACAACAGTTACATTTCTGCGAGGATGAAGCATGAAAATTCAGTGACAAATCCATTTTTCTTATGCAGAATTGTGGCTTCAGAGCATTTGTAAAGACAGAAGAGGCCAGCACTGGGAGGATAATAAAACTATTGGCTACACTTCTCAATCTCTTATGGGTAGGACACCATCTCCTTTTAAGGAAACAAAAGAAAAAAGTCTCTCAAAACAAAAAAACTGATATAAAATAGTCCAGCATCTTTTCTGCAGAAACACACAGAAAGTAACCAAGTAATCCACCGCAGTCTGTAATCATCCAAATATTAAATCAGTACAGAAAATGCCCTATTGCACAGGAGTTTGGTGGATTCTCACCAACCAGTTACCAGGACATATGGCTCAATATGTGGGTGATGGTGTGAAAAAGCAGGAGGAACCTCAGCCCAGAGATTATCACAAGGTTCCTCCAAGAAATAATAAAATTCCTTTGTTGATATCTAACAAGTACTGCAGTTTCCTCTTTTCTTGTGTTTCCCCCGTGGTGCTGTGGAAGCAGAGATGTGCAATATTCCCTCTTGAACACTGCACTGAGCTGTGCACCTTCGGTGAACTTGCAGCGTGTTAAAAGTACAAGTGAGTCTTCACAGCACATCAGTTCAATGGACCAAATAATTCAATGGCTCTTCTGCTCCTCTAACTACAGAGGTTTAACAAACCCAGAGAATACTGCAGGGAAGCAAATCTCCACATTTCTCGAGCACAGCCTCCAAACCAAACACGTCTGTCTTGTAGGTGAGACCCCATCTGACCTTCCCACACAATGCAGGTGGCTCCTGACTCCCCTCCGCTGCACAAAAGCATTTTAGGGAGCACAGCTTCTGAGCCTTACACTGCACCTGATGCCACCACAAGTCTCACTTGGGCAGCCCTGCCCCAAGACCAAAAGCCCCCTAAAGCCCCCCTGGAATCCCAGGTGTGCTACCTGGAGACATCAGGGCTATCCATCTCTTGGGTCACACACACACAGTGCAGAAGGATGCTCAGGCAGTCGAGAGGTCAGGATTTACAGAGATACAACAGATAGTCTAGGAATAAAGGCAGACTTAGGAGGTTAGGAAGTCATTTTTCAGCTCTCTTAGAGGCTGACTGAGAGGTCTGACAGAAGTTGCACCCTTCTCACTTCTCCGAGGGATAACTGTACCACGTTGGACACCCTGGGCTAGGTGAGGTTGGAGGGAGGAAGGAGGGGAATGTCTCTAATGGGGAGTTTATCAACAGTGCACCAACACAAACATGGCAGCACACGCTGGGCCTGCCCCGAGTGGGCCTGGGTGCTCATTAGCAGGCACATCCGAGAGCTCTGGCCCAGCCTCTTCCACCAAATCAAGCAGCAAATCAGCAACAATTAGAGCCATGCTATGGAGGCAGGGTTTCAATGTGCTTTTCATTACCATTTATAGCTGTCTACAAACTGCAAAGCTGCACAGATCCCACTGTCTGTGAAAGAACTGAAGCCATACGTCCTCTTAGAAATTTCTGATTACTCATTAATGGATAATTAAAAAAATAATTTAATTGGAGGAGAAGGAGGGAGTACCCCTAAATCTTATACAAACCTGAGCCCCACTAGTGTTAGTGGAAAAACACTGAATATCATTCAAGGTCAGAAGCTACGTGGAAAAAAAAGTCCCAAGAGAGTCTGGAGAGCATTTTTTTCCTTCTCTTTTCAAGCCTTGCGTTGTGCATAGAAAAGCACCCTTTGTGCAAACCACAATGAAGATTTGTCCAGCCTGAAACACATCCCACACCCAGGAGCAGCAGCACACTCGCTGCAGGTTTGGCATCCAAAGAGAAGCAGAAAGCTGGGGCGGGAGCCAGCACAAATGGACATCACTCCTTCCTCACTGAAGAAGAAGAGGCTTAGTCTGGTCCTTCATCTGTTCTCAAGCACTTTGCTATTCCCTACTTCAGACATCCAAACATGCACCTTAATGTTTAGAGGAAGATCCTACCACAAGATAAGAAGTAAGGAAGACTCCCTACATATGAATTTACTCTGAAGGTTTGTCTACAAATAATTCCACACGTGGACATTGCTCATTGCAGAGAAAAAACAGCTTGTTCTGGTTTAGTTTAACCCATCTTGGAGGTGTGAGATCCAATTCTCCTCTTTTTCACATTCATTTTATAGTGACATCACCTCAGTGACTGCAGAGTTACTCCTTAAACCAACCCCAACCCCACTGGCACATCTCTAGCTATACCAGAGCAGGCACCAGTGCAGGTTGGCCTCCCCAGCACAATCTGCCCCATTTAAATCACTGCTGCTTTTAGCCTGATGGAAGTAATCCCCCAATGAAAGTGACTTCACCCCTCGGTCACCCCAGCATCAGCGCAGAGCACTGTGCTGACCCCAGCAGAGTCACTCCACATTTACAGTCACAGCAGCAGGAGGGATTGTGCCTGGGAACAGGAGAGCAGCCGAGCCAGTGCCACTCCGTGGGCCAGGAGTGCCCTGTGGATCTCCAGGACAGCACAAGGGACAGCGGCTGCTTCTGCCACCCAGGTATATTTTTGCAGCTCACTTAATCCCTGCTGAAATAAGATCACTGTTAAGGCTGGTGAAACAAGGACATCTTAAAGACATATAAAGCACCTCTGCAGCCTGTCTTAGTGCCTTAATCAGCACACTGAGATCAGGAGACTCTGCTGAAGAGTTACTGCGTTACATTGAAATGTCTGCTCCGCTCTGGAGGGCAGCAAAGGCACCCTGATCCCTCCTGGCAGAAAGTTCCATTTACTTCATGAATTTTTGAAGCCGCCTCATGAATTAATGCACAAAAATAACTTTCATAGAGAACTCGTTTACAAACACTCCCTGGAAATATCAGTAGCATTTAAAATATACACCTAAAAATAAAGCAAGAGAACATTTAAAACTCTCTTTACGCCATGGCCTGGAGGAGGAAGCCCATGTTCACAGGGGAGCCCAGCACAGCAAGGAGCAGTGTGAGGGGTGAGCAGGAACCCCGAAAGAGATGTTCGCAGTGCAGGAGCACAGGGGAGACAAACTCCACAGACCCCAGCTGCCCTACAGGAATATGGCCCCAAAGGACAACTCCCATCCTCATCTCAGCCCTGTGGAGCCTTAAGGGTCTGGAGTTGTCTTGGGCAAGGCCTGCACCTCAGACCTAGGGACCACTAGCAGAAACCTTCCTTGGTCATCTCACCTTCTGCGAGAAACCTGGAAAACACCAGGAGGTCACCTCAGTCCCTCCTGCTGCAGGAGCAGATAAAGCACAAGATCACCAAGCTCTCCACGTCTGGTCTCTCAGACTGGATCTTGGTTACAAGGTCCAGCCAGGTCTGCATAGGATGAAATATTTGACCCATTTCCCCAAAACACCTGGTGCTAAAGACAAAGCAATGTTCAGGTGCATTTGTTGTGCCTGGCTGGCTCACACCACAACCAGCTCACGTTGCTGTGATGAAGCCCCAGGTATTTTAGCCTGTGAGGCACTCTGAGATCCAGGATGAAAGGAGCTATATAAATGTAAATCATCCTCATTAATGTAAATTGTGGGACAATGCAATGTTTACAGTGAACAGTCCCAGGGCTGAGCTTCAGAGTGTGTATGTTTATGGATAATTTTACCAATGAAGAACGCAGTCCTCAGTACCTTGTAGCTGGACACCAGAAAGACCTCCATGGAGGATCCAGTTGGGAAATATCACACACAGTGACCAGGTCAGACTCTGAGGGCAGCACTGTGGCCAGAGAACATTCATCAACCTTGTATGCTCTTGAAAGACTTTCAAAACCCCTGAAGTCCTTCTCTTGCACAGTTGTCCACAGCTGGAGTTTCTCTGTAACTGCAGAAGGTTATTAACATTTTTAAGACCACTTCTAAAAACCAAGATGACTCCAGTTCAAACAACCTGGATGCTAAAGAGGGGGAATTTACATTCAGGACTGAAATGTGCAGCTACAACTCAAACTGATACACACTGACTCAGACCCTACCCAATATCCATGAGATCTTTTAGGAATTATTCTACTGGTTTGGGGTAAGCTTTGAACCAGCTGGTGTGGTTGAGGCCCTTCTCTGACTCCATTTCCCAGCCTCTCCATGTTCAGAGATAACTCCAGCTCCTGTCCACATTACACTCATCCCAAGAGAATAGTCTTTTCTCCTAGATAGCCATTGGGACCCATGGACCAAATCAGACCAGCAAGTATTTGAAAAGGCAACTTAATGAACAATTTATTTGCATTCACTGGACACAGGGATTATGACTTGAAGGTCCAGCTGAACCTTTGCTCAGGTCAGAAAGTGTGAAAATCTGCAAGCCATGGTGAAGCCAGAGGAGCAGGGCTGTCCCTTGGTTCTGCTGCACACCTCTGCCTGCAGACTGGATGCAAGATTGCACTTAAGGAGGGAACTATTCCCCAGATGTGGCCAGCAGCCTGCACACCTCCTGGGGCACAACCACAGCTTCTGCAGAGTTTAGAATGGAGTGTGCCCCTGTGCCGGTGGCTGCCAGAGCACCTGTAGAGCTGTATTTACTTCGGTGTGTGCTAATGCCAGACCAGGCTCAGTGCTGGGAGCTGTGATGGGATGAGCTCCCAGGACAGCTTTGGGCCTGTGCTACCCCTGGAGAGCCTGCAGGAGCACAGACACACACACGTGCACAGAGGTGCACACAGGTTGTGCACACACAACCAAAATGCTGGCACAGACTGAACCACTACAGCTCCAGAGTAATCCCAAACTGAGAAGAAACAGCAACTCATCAAACTTAAATTTCAGCCTTTCTCTTTCCTGTGCTTTTGTTTCAGTATTTAGAGCTCCAACTAACAAAGCAACAGACACAATGCCACCTCCTTGGGAAACACATACTCAGCTCCTTCCATCTGCTCCTTCCCCAAGCCCCTTGTATTCTGCAAAGCAGATTGTGCTGTGAAATATTAATACTTTGCTGTTCTATAATTATTTCCAACCCTGAATCACAAGGCTTGTTCCCAGATTCTCTCCCCCTTACATTTTTTCCAGGGATCACGGCACTCAATGGGTTATGTTACTGCACGCTGCACCACGTCTGAGTGGAGCTTTCATAAAAAGGTGGAAACAGTCCAGAAGCAGCTTCTAGGGAGCCTTCCATCTGCAGCAGCATTTTATTTAGACAGCAGAGGGGAAATTAGATCCCTATGTTGCTGATTGGCTTTGGGAGTTGAATCTTCAGCTCTGTAGGAGGAGTTCATGTAGAGCACGGCACCGATCCCCGTGGTGGAACTCCCGCGGGCGCAGAGGGAGCGTGGGGAACAATGATTGTTCAGTTTAAGGGCAGCGCCGAGTCGCCTTCAACTCACACTCTGCTCTTGCTCTACATTTCTTTGAATCTGACTCTGTTCTATTTAATCTGGATTTCTGCTCCATCTGGCTTCTGACTAACCATGCCAATTCATTCCATGTGCTTGCTGAGGAAGATTTCTTTAGCATGGGAGAGCAGTTACGACAGAGCACTGTTCAACAAGTCTATTTCAGTCCAGCTCTGAACCTCCTTTCTCCAAATGTTCGAGCAAACATATCCGTGAGCAGGAATTTCTGTGATTACAGATAATTTAGATAAGAGGAGTGCACAGAAAAGGCAACCCTGAGCCAGGGTCTCACTTAGAGCAGATCAGCTCTGGCACCAGTGGTTGCTGTACTGAAGAGCTCAGGCTGATGTTTGTGCCCAGCAGTAGGGACAGCTTGCTCTTCTCCAAGACTCTGGACTTAAGGACAAAGGACATTTCTTCTCCTGCGGCCCTACCTGGAGCAGAGGGATGGCTATCCAAGCCCAAACATACAATGTGTTTTAAGGCCATATCTAAATGAGCTGCTAGGATGACTTCTCAATGCCATTTCCGTGCTTCTTTGGATCCAGTGCTAAATTAGCAACAGGCTTGCTCTCCCTTCCAGAACCTTTTGGCTACCAAGCCCTTAATCAAACTTCACATCAGACAGTTATGCTTCATGTGTCTCCTGCTCAGTTGGGTAAGACAGGCAGCATCTCACAGGTAACCCCCACATAAAAATAAACTTTTCCCTTCTCAGACTGTTGAGAAAAAGAGCAGCAAACACCAAGGACACAGGGCACAGCTACAGAGAGCCCCTCCTGGGGAGAGAGTCCTGAGGCAGAGCTGGAGAGGTTTCCTGGAGAGATGACAGGCCCATGCCACACAGCAAGGCATCCTGCAGCCTGGCCGGGCTCCACATTCCACACATCCTCTGAAACCAAGGGTGAGAGCACAGCTCAGCCTGGGACCCACCCAGGACTGGCCTGGGTACCACTGTGGAGCCAGCCCCTGCCATCCCTAGCGAGATGATGCCCACAGGAACTCATCTGCCACCACTCCTATTTACCAACCCAGGCACAGGCATGTGGCAAACCCACTCCTGGCCTGCAGCAGTCACAGTTATGGATGTTTATGTTTTTGCAGCACCATAAGTCACCTTGGAGTGTCTGGCACTAAGCAGGGTAATTTAGCAGGCTTTTCCAACACCTCGGACTCCTCACTGCTGAGGTGTAATGGCCCGAGTCCCTCAATAACTATATTTTTTCCCATTCACCTAAGGTCAGATAGGACCACTTAACCTTATTATTTCAGAAGGCTTATACCTTTGACAATTATAAACAGGAGAGTAAAAACAAGAGCTAAATTTGTGTAATACATTAGTAATCATTCCCCAGCCTCTGAATCCAAGCAAGAAAGATGATGATGGCTCTAACACCGACTTCCTTATCTAGGGCCTAGCCTGAACGGGACCTACAGAGCTAATTAACACCAAAGGCTGCTCCATGATGTAGATCAAGTGGGTTTGCTCCAACCACACTTCCAGACTTCAAAAACACCCTCCTCCAAGGCAAAGCTGAGGTAATATGGGGAGAAGTCTGCAAATATGTTAACAGAGGAGCAGACACAAGACTAGCCACTGCTGGTACATTCTTGACAATCCTGTCCCAAGGGTCCAGCACCCCCTGGCAGCAGATCTTTGCTGGTCTTGCTGCTGTGGACTCCCCTCACAGCTGACCACAGACCACATATCCCATAACAGACACTTTCTGCTGCAGCCTCTTCAGGTATTTCCTTGCACAGAAAATTCCCAATCACTGGCAATGCTTGCACTGCAGTTAAAACCTGGACAGGTAGGCACACAACCCTCCTGAGCATGCTTGTGCCCAGCCAGTGTCCCTCTCCAGGAAAAGGGATCCTGTACAGCTCCTCACCTGCTGAGGGAGAAACAGTGCAGAAATCCCTTTTCCAAAAGAGTCAGTGATAAATGCGTTTGGACTGGACCATGCCCACCTTGTACAAAGGTAAATGGGAAGGAAAAAAAACCAAATCACTGCTTGAGTTACACAATGAGGAATTTGCAAGGTAGGTAATGACCATTCCAAACCTCCAGCTGCAGAGAGGCACCGCTCAGGTGAAGCAGCACTCAGCTGCATCACCACTGCCTGGGCACAACTTCATGAGCTTCCTTTGCAGTAGAGAGACAGGCAGAACAAATCCCTTCTTAAATGCAATCCTGCAACCCATTTCAATACCTAGTGCTGGAAGATGAAGCTTCCGTCAAGCCAGTCAGGGCTGAAATATTGTTTATTGTACCTGAAAATTAATTTCATACCTTTTGGGGCATCACCAGATTGTTCAATCACTGACTGTGCACATGAACCTGCAAGTTTAGTGGCCAATTTTCTTCAGGCATGCACTAAAGTGCACCCACGTAGTTAAGATCAAATTCAGCCCGTGGTGTTGGAACATTATGGTACATAACTCAACAGAAATGTCAGACCTGCGACCGTTAAAGCATAATATTTACTGTGCACCACCACAAATTTACACAGCACAACACTGCAACCCTTCGTAGCTATACAACAGTCCAGGAAACCAGAAGAATTAATTTTTCATACATTGGATGAGAAGCTGGTGTGAAGTTTTTGCTTTGGATCAGCCATGGGCTGTCAGTGCAAGGAAGATATACCAGGGTGTACATCTGCTGTCCACAAATCCAGCAGCACCTGAATTCAGATGTAGGATATGAAGGTATCCTGACCAGACAGCTACAGCAACCCAGGAGTGCTGTACACCAGAGGACATCACACATACTTAGCCAAAGTCTCCCATATTTATTTGTCAGGAACAGACTTGGACTGTGTCCAGTGGCAGGTAACCAGGAGGTCACAGTGACTCTGCTGGGTTACAAAGGTCTGGGGAAGAGAGGAGGTCTGACAGTCAGCCATAAATCTGTGGTAAACTTACTGACTCCCCACTGTTTCTTCTGGGCAAACATGTTTAAAAGCAGGTGCAAAACTGAGTTTTAAAAATAAATATCACATATCAGAGTTCACAGACCACAAATTTACCCTGTTTCTTTAAAGTAAGTATAAACACTAAAAGTGTTTATCCAGGCTTGCTTGCTCACGTCCATCATGAGAAGCATTGGGATGTGAGAAATACCAGTGCTGAGGAAAGATGCATCCATGTTCTCTGGGACAACAGATCTGCTGCTTTTCTCCCAAAGCCTTCTAGAAAGCCAGCGAGTCAAGGCACTGAAGCCCTTAGTGAAAAAAGGGATCACTTCAGGGCACTGAAAGCCATCACCTCCAGACACAATGCCTCAGTGCTATCCCTCAAATCATCCACTGCCAAGATGAGGCTAAATTTCCCCAGAGTGAGGAATTCTGATCCAACAGTCCACCAGGCAGGGGCCACAGCCTGGCTTGAGCAAGGTGATGTACAACCATCTTGTGGCAATGGCTTTGGGTCACTGCAATCCACAACAGTGAGAGTGCACATAAATAACACCTGCCCAAATGTGTATTTATACAGAGCAAAGTAATAGCTCCATCAGACCTTTACATTCTATCAGCCAAATAATATGAGTTTTAAAAAACATTTAGTACTTTAACAGGCATTTTAACAGCTCTCATAACTCAACTGCATCTTTGCTGTAAATCACTTGACAGTTGAATACTCCACTATATGATCTAATCCCCTTCAGCATTTCAGAAAGGAAGAAAAAAAACCTTCCTAGGGTTGTTTAGGAAGGCAAACAACTTTGCTCGGTGCCTGTAATGGGGGAAAAATCAGCCAGGCAGAGGCCAGTTAAATTCATGTGCCCTGCTTTGAGCACAGAGGCCAGTCCTGGAAGGAGCTGGTCCAATATCACAGAGGACAGTCCTGCCAAAGAACCCAGCCTAGCTCCCTGTGACATCCAGCCCAGCAGGAGTAACTCTGAAGGCAGCAGAGAAGAAACAGCTCATGTTTTTCTGCGAGGCTATCCCTGCTCCAGCAGCACCATCTGGGGCTGGTGCTGGGGGCCTTTCTCCCCCTGAACACAGTGGAGTCAGTCACACAAACCTGAGCCCACCCTGCACACAAAGCACAGCAGATCCTGACCAAGCAGCTCTGTGAAACCCTTCCCTGCTGCCAGTCAGGATCAGAGCATTTAGCTTCAAGTTCACACTTGCTGAGGGAGCAGAAGCCACATCCCCTCTGTGGCAAACAGCAATCATCACCTCCCAGCTCAGCAAGGACAGAGACCAGCAGAGGGGAGACAGGTTAGACACAGGGAGCAGAAGATGGGAGAACACAGACCCACTGGGGAGCAGGTGTGTCCATACACATTCACACATGTGGGCATGGAACACTACATTTGGAGCATCCAGCCTCCATTTCCCCTCACCTCCCTCAGAAGTGATGGGTTAGATCCTGTCTCCTGCTTCTGAAGGCCCTGTTCTTGCATTCTCTTATATATTTCAAAGTGCACAGACAGAAGGAGAGGCAGTTAAGCCTAGATGTAGGCAGAAAGGAGATCTGCAACAGTGTTTAAGAAACACTATCTCAAATCAGACATTTCACTCTCCTTAAACTCTGGCTTTATGATCTACACTGATGAGTTTTTTAAAAAAACAAATCCACGCAGACTCTTGCTACATACATATATCTTCATTCAGATGAATGCTTTGGTTCTCTTAGCAGAAGTTTTTCTTGGCTGTAAAAGATGGCAGGCTGAGGAGACTAAATGAGAGTGGGGAAGAGCCGAGGCAGCTGGATCCCAGTCGTGGGGAGCCTGGACCAGCTCCGCCGAAAACAAGGACCGAGCCAGAGACAACGCAGAGAGACTGACATCATGCAGGGCCCTGCACCGACAACCACACTGACATAGTGGGTGTACCACATTGGCCAAATTTCCCTACATAAATGCTTGATGAAGTTCCTGCAGGCTTTGAGTAAAGATTTATTCTTCCCTCTCCAAAGCACGTAATGCCTAAGAGACAAAGATCTCAGCTGCCTCCTTTGTTCATTGCTTGTACCCACAAACACTTCCCCAGCTCTCCAGAACTGCAGAGGCAAATTTGCTGGGCTGGGACCTCTGGCTGGGTCTGCTGCCATAAGCCTGGATGGCAGAGCAGGCACGAGCCAGGCAGTTGAGGGGGGGATGAACACGCTGTGTGTCCCTGTGCCTGGCACTGCTCCTGGACACTGCTCCTGGACACACCCGAACTGTCAGACCAGCCACCCCACCATGACATCGGCCATGCACGGCTCTGGTTCACCATGTGCCAAAATAATACAGCCAGCCCCATGCTTACTAAATAATAAACACCCCTGAAGCCACTGACAAATCCTCCTTGCAAACCTCTCCTCTAGGCAACTTCTGCCCCAATTCTCCCTGCATATCTGAATATAACATGGACAGAATTTTTCAGGCGGGAGAGCATCCCTCAGCTTGACCCCAAATCCCAGTAAACCAGATCATCGCATCCTGATGAACCACAGAGGAAAACAATAGAAAAACAAGCAAGAGAATCTGCTGGGAGATAACAAGAACCCGCAGAAAATCTTCCCCAGCAGGCTTTTTCAGGCAAAGGAAGGAGGTGAAATACTGAAGGGTAGAAGAAGGTAAATTGTCCAAGTTGAGACATTTCAAATGACTGTTCCCTGCTGCGTTCAGCAGCTTTTCTTGATGGAGTCACTAATCACTGTAGTTTGCCGAATGACCTTGTTGTGGCCATCTCATCTTCAGGGGACCACAAGCTGCAGCAATCCCTGGTGCAGGGAAATGCCTTTTGGGCTGTCCTCAATCACAGCCGTTGAATGCTGAGTGTAGACTGTCACGACAGCACCAGGAGCAGCCCACTGTGGGCTAAAATATCTCCACAGAGGCGTTCATCCTGTCCAGCACATACAGCAAGCTTTGTTCTCCGGGCAGAGGTGGAGAGATTGGGGCAGAAATCCTCCTGTACATACCAGTACAGGATACATATATTTAAAATACTAGCTGCCACAAGCTGGAAAAATGCTATAGAAAAATTAAATATTTACTTCTTCTGTTTGTTAATATCTTTCATTAGTTACTCAGCTGTAACAGTCATTAAAATGCTGAAAGGGAACTTCATGTAAATTCATCACTAGCCTGGGAATACTCCTGCATTTGTGAGCAGGCTGTATGCTGCAGAAGAGCTTGGAGCCTCAATTTCCCTACAGGAAAGGCCAAATGTCTGGTTCACTCACAATTTACAAATGATTATTTTTCTAATTAATCATTCATCAAAAAACACAAATAGCAACAGGGCATGAAAGGCAGTGCTGGTGTTAACAGAAGGCAGAGTCAATCCATCACAGTTTCACCCTCAGCTGCTGGCAGGGGAGACCCTCCAGTGCTGTAACTCCAGTGGCTGCAGGGAAGGAGCTGGGGAAATATCCTCTGCTCTCCCCAGTTACCATCAGGAAAGGAATGATGTATGTTTCTGTTATGCCAAAGCTCATCTGTGTAAATTGGAGTTGCAACAGGTCTGTGAAACATATTGGGAGCTAAACGTGATGATGGTCTCAAAGAGGCAGGTTGGGATCTTGGGATGGGGAAAGGAGGAGCAAGGCAGCAGTGTGGGAGGAGAGAAACTTCTGCAACACAACGAACTGAGGCTGGAGAGACGCAAGAGAGATGGCAGAAAAAGGAACAGGGACTTGCTAAATACTGTCTCTGGCTCTCTGTAGCAGTGACTTGGCTGCAACTAACCCAGCACCTCCTGGGGCCACCTGGACCCACAGGAGGTTGGTCCTCTCAGCCCCCGTGCTCCCAGACCACTGAACTGTGACTGCCAGTGCCAGCACACTGACCCCTCTTTTGCCTTAGTTTGCATTCAGGATCCCTGGAACCACAAGCAAATCCCCTGAGTATATAAAGTGCCTGGATATCACCTCTGCCAGTGCTCAGTTTGACCCTGCAGGCCTCTGTGCTGCTCACTTGCCAAATGCCTCACAGAAGTGGACAACACATCCACACACCTGGAGTTTGAAAACAAACTGTAAATGCAGAAGATTTTCGCCTTTCCACACCAATTCTCTGTTCTCATCATGATCAATTCAGGTTAGGTATTTCCTGTACTCTAAGGACAGCTGTTTGAAAGGTGTGATGATTTCCAGGACCCCAGACCTCTCCTTGCTTTGGCTCTGCCTTGCTCAGGCTGCTGGCCAACCTCTTGCCAAGACAGCAACTCTTCAAAAGGCAGTATGAACTGGTAAAAGCAGGCAGCAGCATGATATTTCAGCCTTGCTATAGTCTCCTGCTGCTTTTTATTACACTTCACAGTGCTAAACTTGAACCATATAATCACATTTCAAAGAGACTGGAGTATTGTTGGCAGTTTGCTTCATTCTTGACCACTGAGATTGTGAGATCTGTCCTTGCTGCTATGAGAAAGAGAAGATTTCCTCCTTCCAGCTATTAATTAAACAAACTTAAACCCTACAACGCAACAACAAAGGACATCCAAGATAATCAGGACTTCTGCAGGATTGGCTTTTACTGAAACTCTGCCAGTGCAACCTCTTCACCTGTTGCACAGGGCAAAGCAAAACTAGCCTAAAACAGGGAAATTATTCTGGAGAGCAGAATACCCCATACATCCTAATATATACCATTCCCAGCATCCTCAGACGAAGCAGGGAGTCTCCTCTGCGAAGAGAGAGTCTTGAGGACAGACACAATGCTAATGAGGCAAGTGAAGAAGAGCCTACAGCCAGTCTCCTGGAGCTCTAGAGGATCTGTCCTGAATGGAGTTACCAGGTTCAATTCAAAGTGGTTCTCGAAACTGCATGGCCAAACCTTGGACTATTGTTCTTAACCTAAATCTAACACCCTCGAGAAGCTTGCCCTGCCTCTCTGGATATGCCAGACACAGCAGCAGTGGGCAGGAGGGATGCTCACCTCCCCAGAGGGCAGCATGACAGCCAGAGCCTGGGAAGCCTTGGACCAAACACTTGCCACATTGCGAGGTCACTGGTCCCCTCAGGTTTCAGATACTCGTGTACAGCACTGAGGCCATTACGTGTTGAACACACTGGGACAGGAAGGGCTCATGGGAATGAAGGCCCACATAAGCTGCTCAGAGAGGCAGGAAAGGATTTCAAAGGAGAAAAAATAGGAAATTCTGAGCTTATCAACAACACATACAGCACAACACCCAGCAACCTCCCAAGGCAGCATTTTACTTAATGGCATGAATTTGGCAAAGCAGGAGCAGTGACAGTGACTGAAGAGAAGATGGAGCAGTGGCACACACCCCATGTTGCTCCCATGGCACCTCTGCAAGGGCCCAAATCCACACAGCAGCAGAACCAGCCTTGTAGGATCCTGCTTGCAAGTTACTGATGGCACAGGAGACGCTGCAAGAAACACAAATCCAAGCACAGTTTGAGAAGCGAATGTGTGTGCAGCTGTGGAGGACAGCCAAACAACCTTCCCACAGCCCAGCAACAGGCAGACATGGGCTTCAGACCTGCCATGTGGGAGGAATCACACCACCATTTCTATACATTGCTGCACAAGTCAAACAAGAAACTCAATCCAGCCACCAGCATTTCAACACAGAAGTCCTGTATTAGCTCATAAGCACTAAATGAGGGCGGAAATCCATATCAACAGAAGCCACTGATAAGAAAGCATCATGGGTTCCAACTTTTTCTGGCGGTTGGCCTCTTCTCTCCAGTACTTGGATTAGTATTTCTGTGAAGTACCCACTTCAACAACTGTAGCCCAATACAGTTACAGGAGGTAGAAAACAATTCAGAATGAAGTAGCTTTTGGCCTCAGGTTTGGGGCACTTTTAAAGGTTTTATTACTAGGCAGATTTCTCACAGGAAATCTCTGACATAAATGACGTGTCTGAGTATTTTTTCTAAGCGAGAGTATTTCCTGCCATTATTTTCTTGTGTTTATGTTCTCTCCAGTGCATCCTATTATAGCAAATCTGTTTGGAAGGGCTCCATTTGTAAAGATGATGCAAGCTGCAAGAATGCCTTCTGCCCAAGCAGTACTCCTAAAGAAACCAGTTGTACTACTCGTGTGCTTCATGACAGTCAGATGCACAAGGGCACTACATAAGCAAAATGAGAGCACCAACACACTGCAGACTGGGCTATAAATACCCAATTATTTCAGTTTTTGAAGCTACCACTTTTTCTAGCCCATTTAGCAAGACCAGTTTCTGACCCAAGATCTGCATTTATGTAAGAGACACCCCCATCCCAACTCCATGCTCAGGGACAGAGTGCTGAAAACCAATTCTCTATGAACATCTCCAGTGCTCATTCCAGTTCTTCAAAAACACAGCTAACCCACTCCCTGAAGGAGGACATGGTAATCACTCATATCCTTTATTTTTAGCCTTGCTCTTCTTTCAAAGCCCAGCGAGATATGTGGAGTTTTGCAGCGTGCAAAGAATCCCTGCTCATGATTAACATCTATGTGAATAATAGAGCTTTAATCTGGTTTCAGTCGGTTACCTACTGCTTCAGCAGTTTAACATCATGTGGGAGCAAGAGCAGCAAGGGTATCCAGCCAGCTTTCATGTAACTCAAAGTAGTACTACAAGGCTTAATTAATTGAGATCACCAGACAATAAAATATCATCACATATATAAAAGGTAAAACATCTGCTGATGCTCAGGCAGTCCTGAGATGGGATACTACAGGGAAATCTCAGATATAACTCCAAAGAGAAGGGACTGAGAATCATCTGCCTATAAGAATTGTGTTCCTCCTGCTCCAGAGTCCCAAACTCAGCTGGGGTGATGGGTCTGAAACATAATGGCAGGAACACAAGCAAAGCTCAGTGTTTTAATCAGACACCTATTTTCAAGCCAAATCTTCCAGTAAACCCAGTGTGGACTGAGCTGTTCCTTTTCAAACAGCACAAGTGTGAAGGCAGCTCAAGCAGCAGCTCTGCCTCTCAGACCATGCCCAGGCTTTCTGCCATTGCACAGGTGGTCTTGATGCCACCAGTCCTGGCTGAACAGAAGCAGAGAGGGAAATGCAATTCATGCAGGCCACACGGTGATATGGCTGCAAGTCATTCTCTTTCCACATGTACCCTTCCCACATTCAGAGAGGAGCTCATCTGAAGCCAGCCAAAGTCACTGCAAGAGCAAAGTACCAAACCTGGCATCTGAAAGGCAATCAAACCCTGCTGCACCAGTTCCTGCTCTCAGCACAAAGCAAGTGAGAGAAAGAGCTAACCATCTAAAGATGCTTTGAAAGGGCAGCTTGGTATTTCCCAGGCCTCCTTGGACATAACTGACCCAGAGAAGGTCCCTGGCTGCACCAGCCAGTTACTCTTTGAGCAGTGACCATCTATCATCCCAAGTCATTCAGCCCTGAGTCACAGCTGTGCTCAGACCCTCTTCAGACATCTGCTCTCCTGCTGTCCAGGCTCAGATCCTGCAACGGATCCAGATTCTGCTGGAATGGTAGGCAGACTGCAAAAATGACTTTCAACTCTCCCTCCTCATCATGAAAGCCAAGCTCTCTTCTCCACTAACTTCTTACTCATCACCTTTTCTCCTCCTCTACGCCCACAAGTGCTCAGAGAAGTGATGGCTCGCTGTGAGGCCATTCTGATGCTTTGCTGTGAGCCCTGCACAGAGTCCTGGCACTCCAGCACACACTGCGAGCTCCCGCAGCTCTCACACCATCCTCGTGCAGAAATGCCATAACAACAATGGCATTAATTACCCACAGGGACACAGTGCAGACATGGGGCACAGCTCCACATGTTGGCAGTGCCACTCTGTATGTGCCACCAGAGAGACACAGAAACACCCTTTGAGAACATGGAGTCCAACCATCCCCCAGCACTGCCAAGGCCACTCCTAAGCCAAGCCCACAAGTTACGCATCTGTTAAATCTCTCCAGGGATGGGAAGATTTAACATGTAACAGTTCTTCAAACTGTTCTCCAGCACTGCCCTGGGCAGCTGTGCCAGGGCTGGACACCCCTTTTAGACGATCTTGACCCCTCACACTCACCTGCCTGCTCACAGCATGACTGCCCAACACCACTTCCCCAATTGCTGGGATGCAGCTTCCGATTAAATCTGGGCAAACCTTCCTAGAGACTGGGCTGGGTGGTGTACTTCTATCTACTCTCCAGTTCACAATATAAATGTGATACCCATTTCCCCTCCCCAAGTATATATTTAGGCATAATATATTTTAATGGCAAAAAGATGCCTTGTTCCATAGGGGATGTGTGTGTGTGTGTGTGTAGTTGATTCCTGTGCTTCAAAGAGATCCAGGAATGGAATTTCATACTTTTATAAAATTAAGAACAGATGCTGTGGACTGTTTAAACCAGCAGAGAAAATAATAAGGGGAACACTCCAAGGAAGGTGACATGATAAAAATGCTTAACATTGCAAGAAAACAGAAATACAATAATGACTGTGGGACTTCTGGGACACACGGGTCCATGCCACAAATCCCTCAGGAAAGACAGCTCCCAGCTTGGGCACACTGAAGTTTCTTCTGCATGAGCTAGAGAGAGAATAGTAATAGATAACAGCAGCTGAATATAGAGCACATTTATCTTCCAGTACAACAGCAATGGAGTTCACCTTAAAATATAAATCATGGCACATGCAAACAGAAATCCCTTCCTTTTCAATCAAGTTTACCCCCAAATATTAAAGTCAAAGGAAAGTTCAGTTACATTTGTCTGCTGCTTCTCTCTTTACTTCTTTCTGGCAGGTCCCTTGGCTGGGACAGTGGGGTTTCCTGGGAAGCTGAGGCACCACCAGGTTGCCAATGCCAGGCACTTATGTATTTGTTCAGTGTACCATATTTCCATTCCAGCTTTCCAAAGTGATGGAAGCTTCTCCTGCTGGCTTTCAGTGCCCTGTTTGTTACCACAAGGTTTGTATCTGGGGCTGAATTCAAGTCAGCATCCTTTTGGAAATGAACTGGTTTGGAATGAATGCCTGCATTTTTCTCTCCCATGCAGACTCGGGGGATACCTCACCTGGAAGGAAAGGTACCACATTTCCACAAGGAAAGGCACTCCTCAGAGTGTCAGGAGTGGTTCCAGCCTCTGTCTTCAGCTCCATTCAGCACTGCATGGTGCCACTGCCATTGTCACCCCTGTTTTGCAGAGTGTTATGCTACGGAGGAATGGAGGTATGGAGGAAGTTAAGCAACTTTTGCCTCTGGACACAGAAATAAGGGCAAGAACAGGACTGGAATTCAGATCCAAACTCAGATCCTGCCTCACACTTCCTGCACACAGAAGAACCTGTATTGGACTTGCAGATCACACATTTGCATTGCAAAGTGAGGAGCAGTGCATAAATGCCTGTACGTACAAGCAGATGTGTATTCAGCAGGCAAATCTTTGGAAATTCACCACATAACATTCTGTCTACAAGTCAAAAGCCATCTCCAATTGCTAAAACTTAAATCAAAACACAAGTTGCTACAATTCATAAGGAGCTTAATATTTATTACAATGTATTGCAAGCGTGCAGCTATGTAGACTCCCTTACTGTCTCCAATGATTATTCAAGGGACCAGGAAAAGAAAGAATAGCCTTTGATAGTAAAAAAAAAAAAAAGCAAGTGTGGAGAAAGCAATGTATTAAATCCTTTTCACAGCCAAGAGGCCAATGAAAATGCTATATATTTATAAAGGAAATGAAAACCTGTCAGGGACAAAATTAACTGAATAACAGAGCTTGGGCTGAATAAAGATAAGCAAGAACCCAAGAACCAAAAAAACCACCAGGGTGGAAAATGCAGCATGCTCTGCATCCCTGGGAAGACAGCTCTGAATCGAGGTACAGCCCACTTGGGTAAAAGTCAGAGAGGAGTCCCCATCTACTCCTGATAATCTGCTGGCCAAGTGAGGTCAGCAGATGTGCTGTTCACAGGATGGACAATATTGAAACAACTAAAGCATCTTCTGTGCATTCCCCAAGTAGGGACAGACAGGGAGGAGGACCCTGCAGCTCCCCAGGGCAGTGGGGTGCTCAGGACATGCCACCAGTGTTGGATGCTTTGGTTTCACACCCTGGATTTCAGCCCCATCCCTCTGCTGAGCCCATCAGGGCGTTCAGGGCTCCAGCAGCCTTTGGGCAGGAGGAGCAAGAGGCTGCAGGGGAAGACATCAGATCCTGGCCTACAAGAGAAGATAAAGCCTTCAGGATACAGAGATAGAAAACCTCTAATTTGCCACAAAAAAGTGCCCACAGGCCAAAGACCTGGCCTGTATGGGCTGGTCTGAATTCTAATTCCACAACTGCAAGAGCTGGCCCATCATACATCTAAATTTTTAATGTTAAAAGACTACCTGAAAAATCACTGGGAAATGTAACAATTAATGAAAACTCACATAAAATACAACAGTTATGAACCCTATCTTGATAGAAACAAGGCTTTTTAGTGTGCAGATGACTTGGATTCAGTTCCTGATATTAAATAATTTAGCTTTATGTATCTAATTGCAGGAAGTTTGTGTGATTTTGAAAATAAACAACATAAGTATTTCATAATTCAGATACTTAATTACTATTACCATATTGATTGCAGGAAATAGGATTAACCACACATTATATATTGTCAGAGGATAATGTCAACAATCTCGAAGCGAAGGCTACCAATTAACTGGCTGTACTACATTAAAAACAAAGAACAAACCATGGCCATCAGGAAGGAGAATTCTCAATAAACTGGCATGTTCATCATTCCACCTGAACTTCCCAGTAAAGCCAGGAGGGGAGCAGAAACTGTGAAAACATGCTAAGTTGGACTCATGTTCAGGAAGAAGAAAGTTGGACGGTCTTTATCTCTTGAAGCTTTCCTTTCTTAGATGCTTCATCAGAGCAGTAATTAAATAGGTCCCAAAATGAGTCCTACAAAGAACAATAATGCTCCTTCTTCCCAAAGGACACCTGAGGGTGGCACGACCTGTGCAGCTCACCAGGTCACCTCCTCCTCCCTGCGCCCCTGCTCTGCTGGGCTCTGCTGCCAGGGCAGATCAGTCACAAAGGCAGAAGCACCTCAGCATTTACACTGAACTGGCCCAAGGCTCTGCCCTTCCACTACCCTCACACAAAGGGATGTGCCACGGGACATGCCTCAGGAAAGTTTCACGCAACACCAACAAGCATTTCCTACCAAATGCAGCTCTCCAGAGCAGCTGTTTTCAGGCCCTGCACAGCCACAGCCACCTGTGGCCAGGAAGCCTGCTCTGTGCTGAACGCCCACACCATGGAGTACAGCCTGGAGAGTCCACTTCAGCTCTCTCAGCACAGACACTGCCATCTCAGATGGGAGCAGCAGAGGTTAAGCTGTGCATTAATGAGAAGTGTAGGTTTCAAATCTGAAAAGATGCTTTTAAAACCCAAAAACACAGCAATGCACTGGGTTTGCATCTTCCTCACCACAGACTGCAGTTACCTCTCCTTACAGCAACAGAAGGGAAGGGGCAGAACAGGAAAGCAGCAGAGGCCTTTCCCTTGTACATGAAAAGCAGGTTGAGAATCTCCACAGAGGCACTTAAACATCTCTCGCTGTAGAGAACACAATGCTCTGATACTCCTGTTATTTCTTTTCATCATCTCAAGGATTCCACAAATCCTCGAGTGCGCTGGGAGCTGTTGGACAGATCCTGCAGGGGAAGGTGGCAGTGGTGGAGGGAGGGAGCCTGGCAGCATTCCACTGGTCTCAGAGGCAGGGATGGCCACTCTGACCACTGCAAAGTGCATCTCGAGGCATCACAAACACAGCTTTCAGCAGCCCTGCCTCATTCTTTTCTTGTCACCAGAGGAGCAGGAAAACACAAACCCCCCAGTTCAGAGGGAAGGCAGAAACCCACTGCAGTCACCCACCCACAGACACAGGAGTCCCCTCAGGGCAGCTCTGCGAGCTGGGCAATGCTTTGCAAAGGAAATTTCTCAATGCCTTTTAGCCTTGAGAGCAGAGTAAATCCATTCAACCCTAACTAGCATCCAAATTAGCAACTGAAGGAATGCCAGTGGATGTCCCCAGAGAAACTAGCTCTGGCAGCAGGAATTAGCACTTTGATCCTCCTCTCTGGACAGTGGAGCAGCACTCGTTTGCACTCACAGCTACCACAGTGCAGGACCCAATAGAGGAGTTGTTCTTTGAGGGCATAGCCCCTGACAATGCCTTAAGGCCACCTGCTCATGCAAGTCTAATGCTGCACTTCCCAGAGATTTTGTCCAGGATCTCCCACCACAGTTTCACACCTGCCTCCAGCCCCTACAGAAATACCAGTGCATTCAGAGCTCACCCTGACCAAAATCAGCACTTATTACACCTACACATTTTTGCTTTGGCTCTTTCTGTGACAAGGTGGGGCTACAGGCAAGTGATTTTCATCTTTCAAATGCAGAGAAGCCCTGCCTGGTTCCCAAGGTTGGCATCATTGCTGCTGGGCATTTCCCACAGCCTAAAACAGCTGGAGACTCCAGAGAACAGTGTTCCACAGCAGCCTTACACAAGGATTTAGGAGCTAGGACACTGGGATGTGCATCCTCATCTTCCCCAGGGACAGGGCAGGAAAGCAGAGCTGGACTTGTGTGGGGCTGACAAATGTCCTCAAATCCCCCATGTGCACCCTGAAAGGTCAATTACTGCAACATTTTCACACGCAAATACCTCAGAGCTAGCTTCTCAGATCGACTTTTACCGGATTGATCCAGGGCCCAAAGGCACTAAACTCAGGCTTTAGTGAGAGCTGTGGCCCAATTTCCAGCAGTGCCTGGTGTGTACAGCAGCAGGGAACAACAGACAGCTCCCGGCACTGCCATGGAAAACTCTGCTCGTTATCTTTATAATTCTGTATTACATGATTCAGCTACACAAAATCTCCCATCAGATGTGACAGAAAGAGAAACTGCTGTATTTACATAGAGCAGCACATAGCACATGTTTGTGTGTGTGCCTGTGTACACACCCTCCTTATGTTTTTCCAGGAAGCTACAGGAATCAAAATCCATCTCCATTTGAGTTAGATAACCTTCACAGACTTTCCTGAAAATCCCTCCATTTTTCATTTCCTCAACGTTGCAAGCTTAATCAAAAATCCTAAAACTGAAACACAAATGAACACCAGTGACTCTGCCCCGACTCCACCTAATCTAGACATAAGGAGCATTTATAAATTCATTACCAACACTAGGAGGATTTCCTTGCCCTCTCTGAAATCCAGCAAACCGTGGCCAGCTGCTCAAATTACCACAAATCTTGGTAACTCTAAGCCATATGAAGTTTTAATAGCAATGCCAGGAGTAGGTGCTGAAGGTAAATAGAGGCAGCCCTCTGCAGCTGCCCTCCTGCCAGGAGAAATCCCCAAGTTCTGAAGCAGTGGCAGATACTCCTCATGCTTTGCTTTGAAAGCACAAAGATGTGCAATGAGAATCAGTAAGAAAAATAATTTACTGCCCAAATAATAAAGCCCAAATAATAATGCTGAACTGGAAGTAAGTGCATTTGAACAGAAGTACTTCTGAGAGGACCCAACAGCAGATTTCATGGTGGTGCACAACATTTCCAGGAAACTCAGCTGGGGTTTTGGACCTTGCACAGCCAGCACTTCACTTAAGTCTGTTCTTTGGCATACTGTGTGACCAGGGAGGCCATCAACATAAAGACTATTTTTCCCAATGCCAGTTCATAAAGGAGCACCAGCAAAATACAGGAGGTACCATCAAAAACCCAAGGAGCTCTCACACATCAAGCAAGGAGCCTCTTTCCCCACAGAAATCCCACAGACTGGAGGCCTGACACCACATTTACCACACTGGCAACACCAGCCACCTCAAAAATAGGCCCCTAAGGAGTTAAATTTAGCTATGAACTCTCAGTCCCACATAAGTGACACTTTTGTGGTGACTCAAATAGGGCTGTGAGTTTAGATCACGACTTGGCTGGTTTTTGAAAGGAGGACACCAAGGTGCAGCCAAGCTCTGCAGTCATTTCAGCCAGCACACATGTCTGCCTGCAATCACATGTCAAAATACTTCCAGTAAAACAGGTAAACTATCAGGACACAATCACATCCACACCCTGAAGTCATAGTGCCTCATCAGACAGCAGGATGAGAAGGCAGGCATGGGCAGAGCGAGCTGCAGATCTCCCCAGTACATCCCAACCCTGCAAGACACGGCTCCTTGCACCCCTTGCCCCCCTTCTCTGCCAATACAGCACCTCAGAAAGGCATGGGAAAATATGAACATGGAAAGTTCAGATTTTCTGGTAAGACAAGGAAAACCATAGTTCGTGACATCTCACATTTCCAAAAATCCCATGGCAGGTTTCCTTGCTGGAGGTGACCTGACCTCCATCAGGCACCAGCACAGGTCATCAGCTTTTCTTCTAGCTAACCAAACAGCTCCAAGTGCTCCATCCCCACAGGAGTCCAGCACTTTGGAGATTTAACAGCTTCTAGCTTTGCAGAAGAGCCATGGTGGGGTGAACACTGAGGAGATGAGCATGGCTTAGCTTTAGGAGGTGCCCACAGCAGCTGTCCCCGTTTTGCTTGCAGCATTTGATGCCCATTTTGCAACAAAATCCCAGTCAGCCTGCAAGAAAAGCTCAGTGATCAAATAGTGGCAAAAGCTCATAATTATCAGCCCATGGCAACCAGGCAGCATCCCTGATTAGAAAAGAGGGAAGAGAGGCTGCAGGAGACCCTGATAACAGGGTGACCAGCACAGTAAAGGTTCCCATGCCTTTGGTACCTCCTGGCTGCAGCTGCTGTGCAGCCACCGCTCCTTCACTCTGTCTGCATGTCTGTCATCTCTCCACTCTGTCCATCCCCTCTTCACTGCATCCATCACCTCCTCACTGTGTCCACCCCTGATACAGGGGGTGCTCAGAGCATAGCAGACCTGGGCTTGTAAAGCCCACGTGCTTCTCTGGCACAGCCAAGGCAGGAGAGGCACCCACAGCACAAACCCATCCCTGCTGCCTCTCGGCTGCACTGCCACCCTCCCTGTGGGACAGCCCACAACACTGGCCAGCAGTGGAATCAGGGAACCAGGAGTGTTCTGTGCTGCCCTGTCTTCACAATGCAGGGAGGTGTGGAACCTCCTGGAACATGCTGCCCAATAAGGAGCCTCTCACCCAAATGGGGGCACCTGCGACCACCCCCACACACACCTCAAGTTTACAGTGAGCTACTCAGAGAACCACAGCACACTCTCCACGGTTAATGTAAAATATTAATGTCTCATTTGTTCAACAATTTTGTGGAAATTAAAACTTTTAGGTTAATCATATACTGAACAATTTTAATTAAAGCAGTTATAAAACAATTAATCCACGAGAGCAGGCTTGGATCCTTGCCAGCCTTATTGGTTTAATACATGTAGGCAAAGCTTATTTCTCCCTGTGTTTGACTTAATGAATGCTAATAAGTGACACAAAATATGCATGCAGCGCTCCTAATATAGTTAGTCCATCTGGTTTCACTTGCATTTTGTATTTGTCATTTTACTTTGATAGAGGAATTGAAAATGAATTCTCCGTGCTAGAAATTAGAAGAACTTTGTACCCTGCTTAATTTAAAATAATTTTTGCAAACCTTTGGGGGAAAAAGAGACAGCAATTGAGTACAGCACATTAGCCAGCTATCTTTTTGGTTGTTCCAAGGTTGGAAAAGAGCACAAGACAGAAATATAACACTGTGCCACAGCATGAAGGAATGAACAACATGCACTCAGCTTTTTTCTCCACCAGTATTTCAAAAGATGTTTTTTGCTTGAATAGATGGTAATATAAAGGCAGAGGATAAAATATGATTTTAAGCATCTGAGACAAATCCTCTACTATTCCAATTTGTTCTGCATTACAACTTGTTTGATCCATTTGGGGATGTACTTGTTTGCCAAAGCAAGCAGAGCTCAACCTCTTTGTTGAATATTTAATCTATGCCAAAATTTTTTACCTTTTAGCACTTATGTTTGAGTTACGCAGTCGTGTTACTTCCACTAATGCTCCAGACCATCACTGCTGGATGCAACCACTCAACCTTGCCATGTAAAAGCCATGGGCAAAAGCCCTGCAGAGCTGAACTCCTCTGCCTGCAGCTCTAACCACCCTGTGAAGAGCCTGATCTCTCCCAGGGACATGCCAAAAATGAAAAATGGGCTCTTCTTTGCCTAAAATCCAGATAGCACAACGCCTGTCACTCTGAGATAATAGGGGATGCGTGACAACTATGGGAGGTAGCCTCTATGGAGATTCTAGTTCCCAACACACCACCAGCACCCCCCTTTAGAGGGCTCAAATCTCCCCTGGGCAGCCAATGAGGGTCCTTCCATTAATACCACTGGGGTCTGCACCAGCTCCTAAATCCAGAGCGACACAGCAGGAGGCACTGCTGCCTGGGTTTAACTGTGCACAGCTTCCTTCTTCCCTGCCCAAGGTCGCTTCCCATTTCTGCTGCTGAGGTGTCCCAAATGGTGACAACAGGGAGCCTTGTTAGAGCTTAAAACTAGCTCTGTCCCCAGGGGACCAGTGTGCCAAATTTAGTCACACCAGGACAAGCAGGAGGAAGGGAATCATGTGTATGCATGTCTTGAAAAGGGCAGAAGAGGAGAGCACCACCAACCACCCACTGGCCACCACAACCCTCGTTGTACCCTCAAGGTGATGAAGGGGAAAGCTTCCTTTCTCCCAGTGCTTCAGAACTGCAAAAGTGACAATAAATCTGTGCACCAACTACTAGCATTATCTGCTTAACCCGGTAGTTGGTTTTTGGGCCGCCCTTGGGCTCACCTTGATCTACAATTTCTGAGTCACACTGCTCCTCGCTGATGTCTCCTGGTACTTCCCACAGGAAAGGTGCTCTGACCACTGCAGGAAGGAAATGTGGGCACACAGCCTGTGCTCCACACTCATCCCACACCTGGACCTGTCCTGTCCGGCAGCATTTAGTCACGGATGACCTGAAGACAGCAAGACCTGGACACCTCCATGGTAGAAGATGAAGCCTCAGTCCATGTTATATTTCCAGCCGCTCATTAAAAATGCCAGCTCAGCAAGGCAGCACAAGAGGAAGATGGAATGTAGGGAGGACAAGGAGGAGATGGAACAAACGGGAACAGCTTCAGGCACATGAATAACTGCCTTACAATGAACTTGCTCACTGTTACTGAGCAAAATTTGGAAACTGGTGTATGAAATGCAGCCCTCTGAGAGCCCAGGGTACTGCGGTACCTGGGGAAGGGCAGCACAGAGCTGCCCCTTGGCCAGGGCTCAGAGCCCATGACTTTGTCAGCCTGGTTAACCCCTCCTGCAGCATGACAGGAGGGGCTGAGCCTCCCCATGCCGACACTCCACTGCGGATCCCCACGCCTGGGAGCTCTCGGCACAGTTTGCCAGCTCAGATCTTAGTCACAGTTTATCCCGCAGCAGTCTCTTCAACGATGATATTGCACTTTCTGCCAGAAAGGTCCCAAAATAGCTCACGAATCACGCGCAGGCTGCTGGAGCCCGTGGTGTAGCAGCTCCTGGTGCAGCAGGCAGGGGAACTGGGGCTCCTGCTGAGGTGATGCCCCAGCAGACACCTCAAAACCCTGAGGTGATGCCCCAGCAGGTACCTCAGAACCCTGAGGTGATGCCCAGCAGGGACCTCAGAACCCTGAGGTGATGCCCCAGCAGGCACCTCCGAACCCCAGGAGGTGAAGCTGTCACACAGCAGCACCTCCTGCCTGGCACCATGGGGCTGATGTTCCTGGTGGTGACACCACACCGATGGGCTGATTCTGGGCAGAGTCTGAGCAGAAAGGGAGACCCAGCACCAAAATGAAATTAAAATAGAGCACCTGGGTTGCCTCTGTGTCCCTCGAACGGAGAGCTTGCCAACAAGCTCTTTGTAAGTGCTAAATACCTTCTCTGTGTGTCACTTAGAAAAAAAGAGATGTGAACCCAGCAGAGCAGCTTTGCTTTTTTTTTTTTTTTTAAGTGTTTAAACATCCTACAAACACTGTTTAGGGAAGTCAGCAGGAGGTCAAATAGAAGCCTTGTGTCTCAGTGGATAACAATCCTTCTGTGAAATCATTCCAGCAAATCAAGTCACTCTTACATCTCCCTCTCCACCTTTTTTTCCTTTTATTTTAAAGGCATTTTAGCAAAGCTCACTTTGAAGTTTAAACCTTCTGCAACAACACCGCTTGCCAACAAGATAAAATATTTAGTACTGCTATATACTAAAATCGTATCTCTAACAATACATTCCACGCCTGACATAGCACAAAAGTTAATTCAGCCAACAAAGCAATGCTTGCACTTTGTGTCTCAAGAAGTAGCAATTTATCTTTTTTGTATATATAAATTACATACACTATTGTGCCATTTAAACCTAAAACCTCCTGTTGTTAAATAGAGAATAGAAAGATCTTTAAATACAGACAAAAAGATCAGAGTTCTAGAAAGAGCTGTGACAAATGCAGGATAATGTTACTAGCTGGCAAAATAAATGTGAAACCCATGATGCTCCCCAGCAAATCCTCCCTCCTCGAGCCGACACGTGTCCTTCATCTCCACGGGTTGGTTGGGGCTGCCTCTCTCTCTCTTGGAGGGTCCCCAAACATCTGATGGGAAGCACTCATCATCGTGGTGTGAGGGCTTCAATGGGAAAACAAAACAACTGCAGGTGAGCACGGGCAGTGCCTGGGAGTGACAAGAGCCTGTGTCACCTCCTGAGCCCAGGAGCAGGCACGTGCAGCAGGGTTAGCCAGGAGAGGCTCCCCCTCTGCAAAGGGATGTGCTCTCAGGAAAGGCAGCAGCGGTGCAAGGGCTGGGGAAGAGAAGGGACACTCACCCTGCAATCTGACCTTCTGGGTTTGTTGTTTGAGAAAACAATGGAAATGTTGCAATGGCTGCAATGCTTTGTTGGCAAGGTTGTTTCTCAGTTTTTTTCTCCACTAGTGGTCTTGCCTTCTTTAGTCACCTCTTAAAAAACAAACTTAAAGAACCAATAACTACCTTCCCCCAACAAAAACTGCACCATCTGTTCCCATTTCTGCCCTTGCTTTTATAAGCTGCACTTTACCATGAGAAGAGGCATCACCTCAGTGCCTCACGTACCACATCCCCCCTCCCAGCATAATTCAGTGCATTTTACTCTTTCACATAAAATTAGCAGAAACAGTCCCAAAACGTCTGTCTTTTCTCATCTCTTTGCTGTACCTAGAGCTGACAAACTTCTCTCCAAGCAATTCAATTCCCCTCTCACATATGCTCAGCACACGTGCACTCACTAATGCCATCTCCACAGAACCAGCTCAGGGCTCCCCAACTCAAAAATGGGAAACTCATTTAAAACAAACACATAAATTCCTTTTCTATCCCTTTTGCCTCCACAGGATGCAAACCACAACAGTGCCAGTGTGAACTAGCCCCCAGACCCCAAGAACACCTCTGAAGGTCTGTCTTACCCCCAGGCACAGCTCCCTCCACTGGTCCACGATGCCAGGTGGGATGGGATTTGCCATCCTTGTGCTGCCCCACCTGGCCCTGCCTTACTCTTGTTCCAGCCAAATACCATCTCCAACCTCCATGTTTGTCTCTCAAAGCCTTACAGCCAGGAGCTTTAAACATGTTTCACATCCTCCCCTGCACTCTGGTGTCTCTCCCATTGCTGCCTGGAGGCAAACCCTTCTCAGCAGCCCCACACCAACAGACTGGAGGAGGCCCCACTGGAAGCACGGGGCGGAAAACTTCACAGCTGGGGGCTTTTTACAATGTGAGCTAAACAAAACCCAGACACTGCAAAATAACTGTTACCTGCAGCTTAAATAACTGCTTTTCATAGGTTTGGTTTTTTTTAAACAATAGTTTGTGTGTACACATCCATGTATGTGCTTTTTTAAGGTGCAGACAGGGTTTTCATGTCAGTGATTTTCTTTTGCTTTTCTTTGAAATCAAGAGCATAATTCACCAAGTGCAAACTTCTTCTAGGAACAAGCATTTCTAAAAATTCATCCTCTGCTTTCTCATTTAGCATTACACCACAGCAAGAACCTCAATCTTTATCTCACTTACATGTGATACAATTCTAAAGGCAGAAGCAGAAATACTACTAATTTACTCCAGAGTAAATGCTGCATTTGAATTTATGACATTAAGATCAATGGCACAGAATCAAGCCCTCCTAACTCAAGTCCAACACCAGGACACCAGTACCTGTCATAAGCTGGTCTAGGCAAGTATTTAGGCAAAACCTGCAGGTTATTGTTTCCTCCCTGCTGCTGCAATGTGTTTTTAAGAAGCCTGGCTCAGGGACCCGACTGCTGACAGAGCGACCCAATGGGCAGGACAAGAAGCAGAATTCTGCCACCACGGGAGGCAGAGAAAGGTGGAGAGAAACTTGCCCACCTTGAAGTCAATGCCACTGAGCCCTGTCCCTGGGAGAGCATCCCAAAGCCCTGGGGAGCACTGCTGCCCACACCAGCGACCTCCTGCACCCCCGCGGCGGCCGGGAAACGTGACTGAGAGATGGAGCTCTGCACAATGATCTATGGGAAGGAATCAAATAACAGTAATAAAAAAGCACTCCACCTGTGGGTGATCATACTTTTTAAGATGGATTAACAAAATGACTGCTTATTTATTGAAAATAATGAATAGCCTAGTGCTTTTAGTTCTGAAAGGGATGCAGGGGGGAAGCCTGCTGCAGCAGGGTTTTAAATAAACTGAAAACGTATGGCGATGGCATGCATCACAGCCAGGAGGGAAACGGGGACTCTGGGGAACATGACTAATGGCAGCTCCTGGAAAGCACACCAGGACTATAAGCAAAGCCAGCAAAAGGGTCAAATAGAGAGAAAGGGAAACGTAGAATGAAAATGTTGGTTTGCTCAGCCTGGCTCAAGACTGGTGCCTCAAACCAGGATTTCAGGGAATTCTGAAACAAAGGGAAGGAAATGCTACCTCTGAAGTAACCCTTGCATCAGGTTCTATCTCGTGTCTCTGGACTCTGGTGAAGCCCACATGCACGAGCATCTCTATTAACACATGAGCTAGAGTAGAGACTGTCTAAAAGGAAAAGCAAAACTCAACCTGGGCTCAAGGGTCTATCAGTCAGGCCAGCACTAAGCCCTCAGAACAGATTTCCAATTCTGGATATTTTCCCTATTACCAGACTCTTTAAAAACCTAAATCTTAAAAGCATCTTTCATCAGCACCTATGAGTGAAGCAAGGAAGGGCTCTTAGTTTTATAGAGCAATGCAGAGAAAGCAAGAGATCAGATTTCTGGGTCTAAATTCCCCTCCCTACACCATGTGCTGTCTTTAGTTCGCTTGGTCTAAAGATCTTCAGGGTCCTCTGTCACAAGGAAACTCAGGAGTGAGGATGTAGCCCAGATTCAGCTGTTCTTTACATCACTGCACAAGACCAAGTCCCCTACCAGAAGAGAAGCTGAACACAAGTCCCCTCTTGTACCTGCCCCTTACACATCCCCCTCCACCAAAAAAACATTACATCCATCCCTGCTATTTCACAAGTGGTGAAAAACAGGTATCAGCAAAGGTGAATTGAACCCCAGTAACTAGAAAAGCAGTGCAACACCATGAAAGTAAAAATGCCTTTTAGAGATAAATGCTATAACCCCAAATTTAACTTTACTCTTTTCTTGGGATTTCATTAGGCAGCAGCAAGTAAAAGGCAAAGCAAGTGTGATGCTTCACCAGGACCTTCATGACAATGGGATTAAGAATACCCTAAAGGTAACACAGAAGCACCACAGACTCATTTTTTTCAGCACTTTGTAACACAGCAGTATAAGAGGAAAGTGGGGTCATTCAGGACAATGCAATCTCCAGCACACATGGGGGGAAAAGTAAAATGCTTCCCTCTGGATTAGCTTTCTTCCCAACTGTACCCAGGAAATCATGGAAGCAGATTAGTTCTGGGTGTTCATTCAAACCATAATCCTCTCACCCCAGTGCTGTTGCCTTCATGGTGCTAATTCAGTGAAACACAAGATCCCCTCACAGCTCATCTCAATTCCCAGGTGATGGCTGATAAAAACCAGGACTTTATGCAAATTTCAGCTACCACAGTGCAGAACCACAGAGCAGTTCACTTTGACACCAACACTGCTAAACAAAAACTACCTCAAGAACTTACTAATTCCTTTTAAACTAAAAAAATGCACATTCTTGCTTTTTCTGCCTGTCACATTTCTATTTGGACATCCAGGACTTGCACAGCACTAAACAAAAAAAAAATACTGCTCCTGACAGCTCATTCCTCTAAAGGGGAAGAGTTAGATGAAAACCGAAACTCAGCATCCAAGCTTTTAAGAAACTAACCTGGCAGATTGCATGCAAACTTCCTTGGCAAACACAAACAACAGGAGCTGAATAATACATAAAAATATATATTGACAGAATTGCTTCTGTGCACACCACTCTCAATGTATATGATGGAAGCACCAGAGAATCTTTATGGAAAGCCAGCACTGACTCGGCTTGAAAGGCACCTTAACAAACAAAGGAAGTACATTAAAAAAAATGCAGTGCTAAGACATTATCAAAACATGCATTATAGCTTGTGAAAGCCCTCTGTGAGCAAGTGTGTCTGCAGAGGACTGTGCAGAGCATTGATCTGTCTGTGTTCTGGGCGCTTTTCGGGTGATGCCTGACCGGAGTTTACAAGGGCAAGCTCAGAGGTCCCCGTTGTTTATTTCTCTGCAGTCTTTTACTTGTCACTGATAATAGTTTTCAAGCCATCCAGCCTGGGAGGATGCAGACAGGGGTTTGCCAGGGGTGAGAGGTCAAAGAAATAATGTGCCAACCAGGGTCAGAAATATTTATCTGCACCAAAATGGTTCTAGATAATCAAATAGTTGAAAATTAGTTTTGTGACAGGGCTCATATTATTTGGCTGTTTTCCTTACACAACACAAAAAAGGAGCAGGGCCTGTCTCCAAAGGGGAGGACCCTCCACCACGTGTCTGTCTCACCTGCTGCATGGAGAGTTTGACAGTCCTGCTGTAGCATTTATCAGCCTGCTTCTGCCACCTTGGAAAGAGCTCCTGCCTGGCCCCAGCCCTCCTGAGCTTGCTGTGGGCACAAGGGCTGCAGCTGGAGGCTTCAGGGGACAGGGAGCAGCTATTCCCAGGCATCAAACATTCCAATGATGAAGTCAACAAGTTCTCTGGTAAGTGGTACAGAGGGAAGGTCAGACACCCAGCTAACAATAAATACGGAAAACAAGATTGCTTCAGAGCTGGCCAAGAGCTAAAATCTTCTGGACAGATAAAATCGCTCACAAAAATACACCTGAGTGTGAGCCCTTCTGCAGATCAGCTCTGAAGATCAGCAGGCACACTAGCACTTGGTATTCTCCACTCTGACAGCTGTTTTTCACTTCATGTTTACTGGTAATGCAGCAGAGCATCAGCCCCCTGGATTTCAGTAAAGTATTTACTCACTCTGAAATGGGAAAACATTGCTCTTGTTAAAAATTTCCATCAGACTGAAGCAGATCTGCTTCTCAGATAATATAATGACACTGAGGTCCCTCAAGAGAAGCCCCTCCAAAGCTAATAAACTGAAAACAAATCCAGTTACATCAGGTTAATTTAAAGAACTTCTCTTTTTTAAATGCACATGGAGAGAGAATGGAAGAAACCTTCTAAATTAATTCCAGCATTATAAATTTGATTTAGCGAGTACAGTGTGCACCACTGTGAGAGCAATAACAATATAGGAATGTTTTAAACAGAGAAAATAAATTATTTCAAAAGGGAGTGGTAAGGGAAGAAACAACAAATGTGTTAGAGAGAACCCACTCCAATATTAATTAGAGATCTGCAGTTCTGTTTGCATTTGGCTTCATTAAATGCGGAACTGGAATTAGCAGAGGCTCCAGACTCTGGAGAGAAACAGCTGGAAACTCAGCCAAACCCCTCCAGATGTGCCTGGTTCTTACCCCGAGCCACAGAAAAGCCCTGGGTGACCTGCTCATGTTCTCACTCCCACTCTTTGCACACCCAAGTGCAAATGATGAACCCCATCTCTGGGGAGCAGCTGCAGCCCCAGCTACTACACAGGAGCAAGGGAGACTTCATGCTTCAAATCAATGAATCTATCCAAGCTACAGCTCCCAAAGGGGGTTTTAAACCCATCTAAAGTGAACAGTGATCAAGAAAGTGAAAAGCTTCAGCAAGCAAGCAAATGAACTGTAGGTTATGCCACCTAAATGCAGGAGCATGTCCCTGTGTTCCCTGTGCCTGGTTCCTCAGGAGCCAGGAGGGAGCTGATGTTGGGATGTTCTGGGCACCTCCTGCTGGGACTGAGCCTTGGGGAAACTCTGTGCTGAAGCAAACAAACAGAAAAATGCTGAAGGATCTGAGAACAGCAAGCAAGGACAGCCTCTCTTCTCCCAGGAGAACAGGAGCCCAGGGAAGCTACCAGCCAAACTATGCACCTACTTGTTTGCACTGCAGCAATGACAACACCGGTGCACTTTCCAGGCACAGTCCCCAGGCAATTCATCCTGCAAGTTCTTTCATTTTCAAAAGAACAGGGATTTTTTTCTCCCACCCCTGGAGATATTGACCCAAAGCACATTCCCTTAAAGCAGCCCCATGTCTCCTTGCAAAGCAATTGGCATGTTTTCCTTTGGCTTAGTATCAATCACACTGGCTTCTCAAACCCTGGTAGCTGGCAAGCAGCTGCTGTGGCTACAGAACTTCCCCCCAAACCAGTGGGAGACTTGAAAGAGCAACAGACCCTTGCCCATCCATATCTGAACCGCTGCTACTCTTGCAGGAGCCTTGCTGCTGTGGAGGCAACACTGGGGCCCTGCTCCATGCTGGGGGACCAGCTCCTCCACCTCCAGCACCATATGGAAAAAGGGAAAGCAATTTAATCCAAAGCAGATAACACTAACCATGGATGTATTCAATGAAAAAACCTCAAAAGACAACACAAGGAACAGCAAATTAATAAACAAGCTGAGCTCCTTTTTATATATAACATGTGTCAAAATACTGAAGTGTTTGCTTTTTTCGTACAAGCAGGAGGTTATGATGGTGCAGACAGTCATAATGCAGGGCAGTATTATAAAAATTAGGGATTTCCTTCATTGTCTCTACTGGTTTGCAGTTACTAATTATGAGACTGCTAAGTGCCAAATGGTCAACAAGCAAATCTAATTGTTATTTAAGTGCAGCCAGCCAGGTTGTAGATACACTCACAATCCACAGATGTACATTTAGTACACTGCTGGTTGCATGTGGAGTCGGGTCTAGCAGAAGGAAGACGGCACCACATCTCCCAGCCACGTGTTCGGACACACTCTGCCAGAAGGCACATCAAGGCAGCTGAGAAACAGGCTCATTTTTTCTGACTTGGGCTCCTTATTGCAGGAACCAAGTAGCAGGAGGCAAAATAAAGAACCAGCAAATGAAAGAATGGTTTGGGCTGGAAGGGACCTTGAAAGGTCATGTAGTCCAACCCTGCTGCGATGGGCAGAGACACTTCAACAAGACCAGGCTGCTCAGAATCCCATCCAGCCTGACCTTGAGAGTGTCCAGGGATGAGGCATCCACCACCTCTCTGGGCAACCTGTGCCAGTGTTTTATCACCCTCACTGTAAAAAATTCTCCCTTTTATCTAATTTGAATCCAGCCTCTTAGTTTAAAATCAATTCCCCTGTCCTACAGGCCCTACTAAGAAGTTTCCCCATCTTTCTTACAAGTCCCCTTATAGGATTGAAGGGCTGCAATAAGGTGTCCCTGGAATACTCTGAATTTCTTTCAAAGTTACAGGAGACATCCAAGCAATGCTGAATAGTGACCACAACTGAGGCTTTAATCCCTTATAACAGCAAAATCTGGCCTCTTTCTACAGCAGGGTATGGGAACTGGCTCATTACTTCCACGGGCTGGAAAGGGTGGGAGAGATGGCAATGGGGTAGAGATAACTGGGGTACAGATGTTAAATTAATGGTGTCACAGGGCCACATCAGTCACTTGCAAGCCCCCACAGGTGCAGCAGAATGAGGATCAGTGCATCACCTCGGGGATGGACAGTGAGGGAGCAGAGACTGGGACCGCTGCCACCCCACCCGTGCCACCACAGAGGGCTGCTGTGAATAAAGGGCGAGTGCTACACCCAGAACAAGAGCGGGGAGGAGGAGATGAAGCAAGTCAGAGTCCAGCAGCTGCACTGCAATTGCTGGGGTCCATTCCACCAGCAGTGCTCAGCTGCAACCAGGGAGTAGCACCCAGTGAAATAACTTACACCTTCCTCTTGCACAGCCGAGCACTAAGCCCGAATTACAGCACTGCACTCCCAACAGACACGGACTGGATGCTGCCAGGAGTCAAGCACCTGGCTCTGCTCCTTCTCTGCACCTGGGGGTACGAGCTTCCCAAAAAAGCCAGTGCTCAGTCACCATGTCCTGAGGCAGGCAGCACACACCAATCCCTGAGCAAAGCAAGGAGGGTGGCCCCAGACCAGTGAGCTCACCTGAGTCTCTGGCATGGAGGTAAATTTATCCTTTCTCTAAGCCCCATGTCCCCAAGGCACCCCTGGTCAAAATGGGAGAATCTCATGTATTTAACCACCATTCCAGAGACAGATAGCATCAGCTGAAAAGGGGACACAGAGGATCTACAGGAATGAATGAATCAATTCTTCCCAAGTGGCACAAACAAAATACAGCATGATAATGAGGAAAATGCCTTCGGTTTTTATCCATTTACAAGGTAGTTATCATTTCGGATTTGCAGCTCTACTTCACCCTGCCAACTTCTGAGTTTCGGTCAATGTTTTAGGTTTGAATTTTCTGTTTTAACTGCATTGTTTTCCTGAACTCTTCTGGAGCACTGCATTACAATGGACTCCACAGAGCAAGTTTACGACAGTTCACCTTTAAAGGATTAGGCAACCACAGAAAGTATTATAGCAATGCAGTTTATGTAGACCTGGAATGTATTCTCCAATAAGATTAACCTATCTAATAGGATTTGGGGAAGCTTTCAGGGCCATTAGGATGCCCCCTACACGCTAAAGGCTCCAGATGCTGTAACCATTTGATTTAATCTAATCAAGACTGCCTAGGTGTATTTTGTCAGTGGATGCTTCTGTCATTTTCATATTACATCTCAATACACAACTTCCATCCAAGTTCCATTGTGTGCAAACAGGCACACACATTTGAGGCTGATCTTCAATTATAAGAGACACTAATTATTAAAGCCTGGGTTTATAGTCTAATCCTGCAGGGTATGGAGCATTCCCCTAATGCTGCTGAAGGGACACTCCATGGACCTTCATATTACCTTAAAAACCATTCTACCCCATCTTTATTTGTCACACATCCCTAGGAAGAGCCCTCGGTGCTCCTGGGTGCCAGGTGCTGTGCAGAGGATCAAAAGGAAATAAAAGCATTCTTAGCCCAGAGCTCTGGCTGTGCAAACACACACAGCTGGACACAGGCACAGGCCAGCATGGAATGGGAGCATGGCTGGGAAGGGAGATGGAGGGGCCTCTGCAGACATCTCCTTTGATAAGTAAAGATGATGCCATAAATCCCACTGATGAGCACTTTCCCTCTGCAAGTGAGCAAGGGCCCTGGGAAGCATGAGCAAGTGCAGGAGTTACCATCTCCTCAGGGGCTTTTAGCCCTAACAAAAACATTTCCTTTCTCCACAGGTTAAACAGAGATCCTCGGCATACATTCTTTAAATCCCTGCCTGGAGAGGAAAGCAAAGCCCAGCTCCCAGAGAAGTGTCCTGCATCCCAAAAAACCTCCACACATCAACTGAAATCAGCTGTGCACACACAGATCCCACCAAGCAAGGAAAGCACCTGTGAGTGAGAGGGGCTGGAGCAACCTCTGGAACATCCAGGTGTGACTTTTGCAGTTATCTGCTCCTTTGTCATCTCTGTCCTTGCAAGTATGAAGCAAACACAGATCTTTAGGATTCAGGAGGTTGCACTGGAAAAAGTCTTGAGCACCAGATTCACCTGAGGTGTGACTGTGACTGTCACACATCCATCTGTGTCATTTGAGCTCACAAGGAGCAGCTGCAGTGCCAAGTGACTTTAACCTGAATTGGGCAGGCTCAGCAATGCTGCAGATCTATTCAAGCCCTCCTTTATGTTTATTTTCAAGGACCAGTTCAGGCATCTCTTCCTCAGTGATATTCATCAGAGGAAAGGAGCAAAGATGAAAGCCTGCAGCAGCCTCTGGGCAGGATTTGTCCAATCTGTAACTCAGCCCTCCCAACAGATCAAAATTTGAGAGGTATGGGCACATCAGGAAACACAGACCATCTGAGCTGATCCTGACTTACCAGGCGGTGAGGAAGGGATTCCTCATTCCCCAAACACCTTCCAGTGGAAACAATTATTTTTAGAATCAAGGCTAAAAGGCCCACTGTTTGTTACTGACAGCTCAGAAACACAATGTTCCTCCTTTTGCCTTCAACCCTGCCCCTACAGAAAGCCCACTGTCAGCAGCTTGGCCCTCTTGGATTGCCTGTGCTGCAGAACAAATACCATCACTCGTCCCGCTGAGCTTATGTAAAATCAAAATACACCACAGGCACTGCACAGGGTGTATTTTTGTTTTAGGGACTGGCTCATATATAGCAATTTGTGGTTGTGAACAGCAAGTGGAGGTTACAGAACCAGCATTTCAAGAAATACCAAAAAAACAAAGTCAAGATGGATGGAAGGCAGCAGATGCTCAGCTCTGTAATGCAGAGGACCTCAATTGATTTCAACAGCTTTATATTCAGGTGCAACCATCACCAGTTTCTGGCCTGGTGCATGTTGCCAAATACTAAGTGTTCTCCAATCCCATACCAAGGCACAGGAGACCTCTGAGCAGGTCAAGTGAAATCTAACACTGGCATATACTAATAACTTCATATGCAAATTGACTGACTCATGACATCTTTTCCCCTTGGCATTCGTGAGAAAAGCCAAGTTTAGCTCTCAAATTCCCTCGAAATGCTTAAACGCTGCACTTGTTTAAAAATTAGAATTAAATCTGCATCCGCATTCAGGAAGTTACTTTGGATATAGGTTGGTGCTAACTCAAATTAAATTATAGTTCCATTTTTCTTAAACAAAAAGTTTTGTCACTTCTAGAAGCCCTGCCAGAAACAAGTGCAACCACTGCTTAATTAAATCCCCATAGTCAAGTCATGCACATGCGAGTCTGGCTCTGCCACAGGTGCTGCAGGTGACCTAAAACAAGTCACTGAATAGTCCCTGGGCTGCCCTGTCCCACAGGAGGGCACCCTAAAATATTTCATTTGTGCTCAGCAAATACTGTTAAGTCTTTGGGAAGAAAAGACTGAAGAAATACAAACAACTTCATGCTCGTTCACATTGCTGCACTCCGATATTCCTTTCTGTCCTAGTGTTCTTATAATGCTATTTTATTTCCTTTCACCCTTCCTGTTTGTTACACAGAGTGCTGGTGTAACAAATGCAGTACAAGCTGCTATGGGTTATGCCTTGATTCCTTTGGGCTCTCCAGTTTAACATTTCCCTCTTCCACAGAGCTGCTCTGGCTTGGACAGGAAGGAGCTGGAGGGGAGCAAGGCTCCTGACAGAGCCCACATTTTGGTGGAGACTAATGACAATTTCTTGACCCACCATTTGGCCACAAATTAAAAGCCATCCCAAAACAGTCTGTAACACTTTCAGAAAATTGCCTAAATGCACTAAAACTGAATGCAACTCCTGTATCAAATCCAGCTGCTGCTTCAAAAAAAAAAATGAAATGGTAATAATAAAAAATCTTACGAGCCCTCCACAGCCCCAGTGACTACAGAAAGACCAAGTACAGACCCAGCAATACAGGAAATAATCTCTGAAAATTAGTGAGAATAGGCATAAAATGAATGGATGACCACCGCTGGTTTAGACGTTAAAAATCTTCATTTTCTTCTTTTATGTCAACTTTGCAGATTCTCCTCTTTAACAAAGCTGAGATTAAAAAAAAGAAGCTATGTCTGATCTCATCAGCCATTCTGTCTTTAAAGCATTTGACTACAATCCGCACCAGACATACTTAGCAAACTTTAAAATACAGCCTCTCAACATTGTTACAATTAAGTCACTCTGAAATGTCATGAAAAGCAATCTAGTCCCATTAAAATCTTCACACTCATTAAAAAAGCACTTACAGACTCGAAAATGTTCCTAATACATTATTTAAAGACACAAGATGTACAGTGACTAAAAACCTTGTACAGAAAGAGAATAGCAACAGTCTGCTTTAAAAAAGCCTGTGTGCAAATGTGTGTTATAATTAGCTAATTGGGAAACTGCAGGTAGAAGGCAGTTTGTCATCTACTGGGTTTTGTCTAGGGGTTTTATTTATTTCATTCTCTTTTTATTAAAGGAAGAAGGAAAAGGGTGCTTTCTTTTTATGGAAGGAAAAAAAAGCCCATTGCAGGCAATTTATGATCATTATGCACATGACATGTGCCAAAGCCACCTCTTTTCCTGGAAGGGGTAGGGAAAACCACAGACATCCTCTGCCACCCAGCAGACAAACAAAGGGGCACTGGAAGTTGTGCCTGTGAGGACCAGAATCCCCAAACAAAGACAAACGAGCTCGGGCTGTAACACAGCCACTGTCCTATAATGCTGCATCTTTTTTTGATGTTAATAGAAGATGAAGGTATAAAATTTGCATCTTTATTGAACCCACTGCTAGATGAACCATGTTCCCGCAGAGCCCCCGAGCAATAGAACAGTGGATGCTTCTTGCAGGGAAGGCTTTCACTTCTCCCTGTACCTCACCCCATTTAAACACTTTGATTTTACTGAGGTTTTTTCACAATTTTGACCAGTGCAAGAAAGGAATCAGGCTGCAGAAAGGCATTCAGCCATCATTTGAAGGAGTTGGAAGAACAAGACAGAATCTAGAAAAATGGATCACTGTGAGAGGGATCTCCCTGTTTTCAGCAACACCAGCACAAAGCAGTAATTCAAAAACAAATTTGGAGAAGAGGACAAAGAAAAACAGTATTTACTTGCAGAGAAATGAGGGGCAAGAGCTCCCTGGCATCCTACAGAACCTTCCAATCAATCAACAAAAAAAAGAAGAAAAAAAAAGTCCATTTCTGGGCAATAAGCAGAGGACAGAGGAATACAGTATCATACAGTCACCCCAGGACAGAATCTAATCTAAGCCAACTTTCTGAACAGCCTCCTTCTCCCCAGACCATGATCCTCTGGACAGCAGTGTGTTCAGGGAGAGCACAAGGGCTAAGCCCAGCCTACCAGATGCTTCCAACTACCCCTGTGCCTTTTCCCCAGGCAAACCTAAGGCATCACACTGACCCAGTCAGAGTGGCCACCCCGCTGGGTGCTGTGCCAGCAGCCTGCTGAAGGTCTAAGGAAGATCACAACAGGCTCAGAGCATAATGTGTCTACCCAGAATAATCAGCCACCTGCACAAGTTGTGACTAGGGATCTCCTGAGTCATGCTCTTTAGCAGCCTTGCTCCGTGTCTCTTCCACAAATGCATGCCTCCAGCACATTTCCAAACCCACATCAGTTTCTCACACCCACCCAGAGGTGATGATTTCCACAGCTCGCTGCCTGCTTGCAGGAAGAAATATCTTCTTCTGCCTGTTTTGAGCCTCCACACTTCATCTGCCAGCTCTAGGTCTAGTATGAAGAAGAACTTGAACAGTCACTCTCCAGCTACTTTATTCATGGCTGTATCAATGTTTATGACACTCCTGCTTAATCATCCCTTTTCCAGAGAAGAGCTCTCCTCTGTTCACCCACTCTGTACAAGGAAGGTTTTTTTCTCTCTCTCTGATCACCATCTTCACAGCCCATCCCTGTACCTCATCCAGTTTTATTATACCCATTAGAGATAGGGAGCACATTCCAGGCATAGCAATCCATGGATGTCTACAGCAGTATGACAGCATCTTCTTATTCTCCCTCTATTTCTGCTCAACAAGTCCTCATGCCCCATTTATTATGTGAGTGCTCTTGAGCCCTGAACTGGCTATTTCTTTAGGACTGTCCTCGGAGGGCAGGGGAAGAGATGTGTGCAGGTCATGTAATAACCAAGGTAGTGCCCTTCCTGTGTTCATCTGCGGTCCAGGAATACTCAGACTCGTGGCCCAGAATCTGGGGACAGAGCAGGTGCGGGTGGCACAGAGCAGGCACATAACCTAACAGGATTGGGATCCATCATACAGTGCTCTCCCAGCCTTGACCACGCTGGGTTAAGACATTACAGCTGAAACACACTGAAGCACAACAGATACATCAGAGCGATTTGTTACTGCAAATCTCCAATGAACACACTCATGGGACAGCCAAAAACTTCATGACTGTAGGCACTGAAACAGTGCCTGGTTCAGGCTGCAAACCCCAGAACTATAATGCTCATTATAATACTATTAATATGTAGCTGAAGTGTCAGAAAAAGATTGTCTGTTTGATACTCTCAGGAGGGCACTACAAAAGCAATGAGCAGACTATGTCAATGAGTTTATCTTGGAGAATAATGAGTTTATCTTTAAAGAAAAGCCCATTTTAGGCAATTTATGACAGTTATGCAGGTTAGAGAAGGGAGAAAGCATGGGAGAAAAGAAGATGAAAGAGAAAAGCAAGAGTATCTTTGACAAATGCCAAAGACCTGAAATAATGTCACTTTAACTGCCAAATGCACTTCAGCTTTCAGGCAAATCAGTCATGAGGACAAGCAACTTCTCGAATCATAGTGCAGCTGCTTCTCAGTAAAGCTCTCCTTAGCTGCAGTCTTCTCCCTGCAAAATCTGCTCCTGCTCTCGAACATGTCCCAGGCCCCTTCTGACACCCATGTCCCATTGTGACATGCACCATTACTCACTAGGGACCCAGTCCACAGCACCAACTGGTTTTCACTTGAGAAATGGCTGTATCTGAACTTGGGCCTCTGGAAGCACAAGTCTCACAGATCTTCACCTGTGAATGCTCCAGCCCTTGCAAAGCTCTTGGAACTATTCTCCCTGGAAAGCCAAAGGAAGGTTTCTGACAGAATGACTGTCCTTGTATAAGGTTTATCTTCTGACAACATCCTTCCCAGCCATGCTTCTGCCAGTAGAAAATTCTGGCTGCACAACCCCATCCTCTGTCACACTGCCCCATTCAGGTTTGGTTCTTTTTAAACCTTAACAATTGATGCAAATAGAAGAATGTTACAGGGCATAAAATAGCAAGAACAATCTGGACATATTTTATTACAGTGCTTTATCATTTAACACACAATGGGGGCATGTATTATGAAATACCACACCACTGAAGGTGAGATATTCTATTTTAATATAATTCTGCAGCTTCCACAGGAGAACAGATTGTTTTAACCTCAGCTCCAGTAATTTCCAAATACGCAAAGATAAACGCTAGTCCTCGTACAAAATGTGCTGTTGTGACTATTGAACAAATTCAATGCTCAGTGAGAATGCAGGGAACTAACCATAGCTCTCACATGACTCCAGTACCTGAAGTTGACTCTCCAAACAAAAAGGCAGGGGTTGGTAAACACACAGCTGTTTCTGTTCCTCTCCTACACCCCTCCTATCTCTGGGGGATTCCCATAGCTCTGAGATTAATGCTCTGAAAATGGCTCTAAAGCCAAGGCAAAGGTTTAGCTAAGGCAAGGGAGCACCCCACCAGCATGTGAAACATGGACTGCATCCATCAGCAAAGTGCACACTGCTCCACTGCTGTGTGCAGACCTGGGTGCTGAGAGAGTGCCAGCACCTGCCACAGGCTCAGCCTGCATCCAGCAACCACTGGGAACTGAGCACCGAGGTCCCACTCCAGGGAAACCTCCAGCCCAGTTCTGGAACTAGGCCCAGTTCTGCACACCTAGAGGGAAGTTAAAACTTGCATGCTACAGACAGTCCACGTGCAGGATGCAATCATACATATAGTTTTAAAAAACATCACTTAGTTAACAAGCACTATCAACAGAACAGGGACTTTGTGCCTTCTGCTCTGAGCAGCCATTTGCACTGAGCCCATCCTGTATGTGCAGGACAAAATCACAGATTTGTTACAAATCAGGTAACTACAAAACAGAAGGGAAAAAACCCTAAGCAGCACTCCAGTAACGCTTGGTCTCATTCTGCTCCCCATTTCCCCCTTCTCCCAACACATTTAGTCTCTCGCTTTTGTTCTGCTCCTCTGTACTAGAATTAAAAGAATATTCATCTTTAGTGCCCAGAAGAGGGCAAATCAGGCTGTCCACAGCAGGAGACAGCCTGCAGCCTCTTCCAGAGACAGCAGGAAATGGCTCTGCTATCTGAACAGGCCACTGCAATCAGACTTGATAAAAACATCCCAAAAAAACCCCACAGAATTTGAGGAGAGACCCTTCCTGAGCTGGCTGTGAGCAAACTACACGTGGAAACACTCGCACTGAAAGGGAAGAGCCCCTGTTGCTGCACAGAAACATCTGGGTGAAAAGGCTGGGAGCCAAGGTAAGACACGGACACTGGCTGGGGTTCCACTCCACCACCTTGCAGAGCCCAGCTGTGCCTGATACGCACGCAGCCCAGCTCACCCAGGGCTTGCAGCACCTCTCCTTCCCTCTCAAAGCACCTCCTCAGGCCAAAAGCACCATCCTCTCTCTCTCCTTCTCTCACCTGGGGACTCACTGCTTAGAGCTGGGGGAATCCCTTCAAAATCACAGCAGGGAAGAGCCCAGACATCAAGTTGTGCTTTCCTCCAGCACATATAAAACTGATTTGTTACACTTATTATTCCTTAGATCACTTCAATTTTAAGCACTCCTAGAGCCACCCCTTCCTATTGGGACCCTCTGTCAAGCACCCAGCACACAGGTTGAGCACTCAGCAGTGCTCACAGGTGATGCAGCAGCTCCACATCCCAGTGGGCCATCAGCTCAACCTGGGGGGATTGGGACAAGAAGGACAAAGGGGTCTGATCACACAGCAGTAAAGCAGCACAAATCTTTCCTTCCTGAGAATGCAGGGAGCAGGGCTGACCACAAATGATTCATTCATCTCTCCAATATCACAAAGGACTGTGCTTTAGCCTTTATAGCAACAACAAAGCTACCACACCAAAGGGAACCCTTGCTCCAAAGGGAACACCTGTGCCCAAAGGAATCCTCACTCCCTAAGACTGGCAGTGCCCTGCACCACTGGAAAAAACACTGAGGGCAGTGAGTATCTGTGTGTCCTCACACCCCAGGGGTGGACCCTAGCACAGGAGGCTTTGCTGAGGTAAAACCAGAGAGTAAAGCAAAGTTCAGTCCAAGTTCAGTCCAAGGCTGAAGAACTCAGAAGGAAATGCTGGAGGGTAGCATTTACACCTGTGTGTAGGTGGAAGTACAGCTCTCCTATTCCTATGGCCACCCGTGTCCATCTCCTCCACCCCCGTCTCGCCCCCAGTCATTCATTCCCAATACTCCCATTTACACCAACAGATTAATTTGCATTCTGTCTCAATTTATTTTCATGTGCTTTTCAATCTCTCATGCTACTAAAATATCTGCTTTGTACACAAGCGTGTTTTCCAGGAAAGCAAGGTGAGGAGCAGGTCCACACCTGCCCAAGGGGAGCTGCCAGTGGAGCACCATCTCCCCCTCAGCAATGTGTCCCACCAGAGCAGGGGTTGCTGCAAGAGCTGGCTGGCACATCCAGAGGGCAGATATCTGCCTGGGTCAGTGCCACGGGAGATCCTGTTTCATGGCAAAACAATTGCTCATAAAAATTCCATTTAAGTTACTATAACTTAACATTGTCCAAATGAAAACCCAGAGGCTACAGCTGAACCCCGGGTGACTCTATTGAGTTGAAGGGCATTTTTTGTATTTTTTGTCTTGCCTTTTTTTTTAATATTCATTGATCTGAACAAACATAATAATCACCATCTGTTGTGAACACAGTTGGAATGGAAAAAAAAACCCACAAAACAAAGAAAAAAAAATGGAGGATCACATACAAGGCTGGTGTAAACCAGTATAAATCCTCTGACCCCAGCAGATCCATCAACACTCAGGTAAAGTGTTTCATTCAATTTCTGTCTGAAATTGCTCATAACATTAAAAATATACTTTAGCCAGAGGGGTTTTGGTTTGGTTTCTTTTGTGATGCAGGGCTGCTTTGTTTCCTTTTGTTCTAATGCTCTTGTACACTAAGTGAAAAAGGATCTCAGATCTTGACATCCCACTTCACTAGAAAGATGTCACAGACAGCAACATCCCTCCCTCTGCCTGCCGAGTCAGGCAGTCAAGCACCTCCTCAGCCCCTGCATTACCGGACTGAGACATTGAATAAATTCCCTCTGCTCCTACACTGAGTAAAAACAACAAAACACAGGCAGAAATGTTTAATGACTCACTGCCACAGAAAATAAATGGCTTAAAAACATAAGTGCTTTTCAGGAAAGCAAGCTCTCCAGTGCTGGAGAGGAGCTGAAGCTGACTGGATCCTTTCACCACTGCAGCTGCCCTCAGCACCACGTGTCCAGTACTCCCACCATGGAGATGTCCCGAGTGTTTGTGATCCCAGTCCCCTTCCCAGGCACCTGCTGGGGTCCTCTCACTGAGCTGGGGGAGCACAAGGGACCCTGCTATGGGTTATTCTTGTACATGCACGGGGTGCAGGCAGCTGGAGACAAGGTGGCCTCATGGATGGAGGGTGAGCAGGACACACCATGCCCACGGTCACGGTCAGCATGGTAAAACCAGTGTCACAGAAGCCACAGGTTTACCCAAAATCCAAACAGTCCTGACTCATGGGCACAAGTCTTACAGGAGGCACAGACCAACTCACAGCACTCAAGGATAAATCAGGGAAAGAAGCTTTGAAAAAGAAGCTCTGTCCCCACATTATGTATTCTTCAACTGCTTAGTGTCTTGCAAAATGCTTAGAAAACTGCAGCACTGCTCACGTGAGCAAGGAGGCTGGAGAGAGACAGGACAGGCTGGGTGTGGGTATCAGGAGCAGCAGCAGCAGCACCCCTGAACACAGTGCTGGACAAAGCCACCAGGAGAAGCCGTGGCAGCTCTGCACCTTTCACACAGCTTGGGCATCGCAGCTCAGGACACCCAGCACAGCGGAGAACACCATGGTATCCCCACAGACCTCTTAACAAAACAGGGAAAAAGGCAGCAAAAATACAGGTGAGATTTCCCAACACTCACATGTAATGGCAACAGATTAAAAAGAGCTGGATATTAAGTAGTCACCAGGGCTTTCTAAAAAACCAAACCCCCAACACCTCTAGCCTCCCAAGTGCCACCTTACTTCTGTTCCCATTTCACTGTAACTTCTGCAGCCAGAATCCTGATGGCACTAGGGAATGGTACAGACTACCTAGACCCAGGATGAAACTCTTCAAATGATTAGAGGAATTGATTCTGAACCATATGGGAATTTTTTCTGGATTTGGAGTATTTTTCTGGGTTCTGGTGAAAGCCAGCACTGAAATGATGCTAGACTTGAAGTGGAAAGGGATCTCATATCACTGGAGCAGGAAACAAGCCATGGAATAGCTCAGATGAGATGTAGGATGAATAGCAATTGGTTTCTATCTCTGGTGACTTGCGAATTTATTACTAGATTCCTTCTAAAGCATATCATACTGATCTCAAACCTTCATGTTGTCATGAGTTTCCTAGACAAGCAGGATTATTTTGGTATTAATCCTTTGCTAGATTTAGCAGCGCCTCAGACACTGAAACTTCACATGAGTGCCAATCTCCCCGATTTCTCCACCTGACTTCTCCTGGCTCCCTCTATGAATACTGGTAAGTATTTCTAAGCCCCTGGCATCACTCAGCCCAGGACAATTAGCATTATTTTGTCAAAAAGGGCTTTAAGTGCATGCAACTGTACCACACCACCATTCACATCGCACTCTCCAGGCTGACAGACAGGGGTTACATTACCTACTACTTTATAATACAACTATTATACACATTTTTCCTGGATAACACTAAGCCTGAGCCTTTTACAGTCCTCAGGGAGCCTTCTCACTGATGAGGTGGATCTGGCTGTAAAAGGCAGAGTGACCCAAAATTGGAGGCTTAAAGAGTTGTGTAACCTTCGAAAGAAAAAAAAAATTACAAATTAAATTTCCAAATAAACCAGAACCTCAAGGGAAGAGTCTCAGCTTAGTATTTGGGAGCCGTTAGCCACATGTTTCCAGCTAACATTTAATGTAGCTGGAAGGGTAAATCCCTTTCTCGAGGAAGAATATGGCCTTTAGGTTTCCCATCCCAAGGGATTAAGAATGGAGAAGAGGATTATTTGCATTTACATTTGAAAAATGTGTATTGCCAGATATTGAAAGAAAAAAAATAACTATGTAGTAATGTCTGCCCTCAATTGCACCCTGCAAAATCAAGAAAGTGGACAAGCAAAACAGCCATCTAGATAAATCATTCAACACTTAAAAAAAAATAATCCACCACAAAACCAACCCTAATTTTCCTTCTTTGGTGTTTTCACACTGCATCCAGGATGTAACAGTAGGTACAAGAAGGCTTCCTGCAACCCAACAACATCAGCCACGTGGGTAAATCCTAACCTTTCATTTGGGGTGCCAGGTTACTTCCTGGCATCCAGCAGCAATGCCAAAGCAGAGGTTTCCCCAGCTGTTCACAACCCAACAAAATCCCAAACATCACCAGGTCAGGACGGCATTACAGCCTGGTTTGGGATTGATTTGGGAGCTTATTTGCTCTCTACAGAGAAGGGGCAGAGGAATCCACAATGGTTTGTCATCTTTGTGCAAGAGGAAAATTAAAATCCCCAGTGCATCTGAAACGTGAGTTTGCTTATGTCTCTGCATAGTAACAAAGTGTGAACTTTATCCTGTACAAAAGATGAGCACAAAAGCAAAATGCACTTCAAGATCTCTGTTTTCACAGAGATATTGAGAATGAAAGGTACAAACAACCCAGAAAGAAAGGGAGCTGACCTGTCCCTTAGTTCCCATTCAAACACTAACTTCATCCAAGCTCTTGGCACTACAGCCCTTTATCAGCAGCAGATCTGCCTTATCCAGGGTACCACGTAGATATCGTGTCTAATTCCAGGGGCAGATTTTAAAAGGCTCTTGGAAACACTGCTTCCCCTCTGCATCCATGGGCTGAGCCAGACAGAGAGCCCAGGGAGCCATCAGAGGGTTTCCATCAGCTCAAGGCAATGGTGCAACAACACAAAAGCCAAAAATGAGACTTTACGTGCACGTACACACACCCACAGACATACAGGGAAAATTGCTATCAATTATGCTAGTTAATTATACATTATAATAGAATTAGAGTAAACTCTCCTCATTATATCCTGGTTCAGCCCCTGCTCCACAGCGAGCTGACCACACGCTGCATTAATGCCAATAGCCTCCACATTAACCTCTATCTGCGCCTCGCAGCTTTGCTGTTTGCTCTGTGTATCACGCTTGTTTTGACCTTGTTTCTGGCTGCCCTTTCATTGAAATATAACATTTGTAGCAGTCCTGGAGACTGGCTCATCTCCCGTGGCCTTGCAACCACGATACATTTTTGTACAGGATCTACAACACAGGACGCCTTGTTTTCACCATGTTCCTGGGATCCTCGCCTGCCCTTGGTCTTTCTCAGAGAGGCTGTGACATTACCAAGACAGTTTACAACAGCTGCTGTGTGTTCAGTTATTAAAAGGAAATCCTGAGGGATGTTCCATTATTATTATTATTACTATTTTGCAGAGAGGCTGTCAAAGAGGGATAATCACAGAGCATGAGCAGAGCACCGAGTGCCCTGGCTGTGTGTCTCACAGCCGCAGCAGCCAGGGCACAGAGCCCCCCAAAGCAGCCTGCAACCCCCAAACTGTGACTGCAGCAGATTAAAGTGTCCTTTCCCAACTGTGATTCACTGCCAAAGGAAGCAGTTTACTGCTGGATTTTCAGAGTGATGGTGTTTAAGGCAGATGCCTGTGTGGGACTGTGGGCTCCTGCGAGCGACACATCCTTAAGCATCACTGCCAAGTCCTCCACAGAGGACAAAAATCATCTTCACGCACAGGAGGAAGCTATGACCTTGCATAATAGCTGCTCTGCAAAGTAAACCTACTCTATTCTAACTTTTTTAAAAGAAAAATAGGGAAATGAATCCAGAATAAAGTTCTCCTTTGAAGGATTACAGAAAAATCCATCAGGAGGAGGAAGCATCTTTCCAAAAAGGGCAAAGTCCCAACTGCCACATAACTGATTTGACACAGCAGTGCAGAGAAGACAGTAATTTATACTCCCAGGAGCACAGGGAGCATGATTTAACAGTTTCCTCTTTTTCCCCTACAGTAATAACACAAAGTGGCAAACAGCTTCCTGGTTCCAGTCTCTGCTGTGCATTCCCTATGACCTCCCCCGCTGACTTTCTTGGGGCTTGGGTGTCAGAGGAAAAAACTGAAAAGCACATTTTGAGGGAAGGTCCAGGTAGGATTATGCTAGGAAAAAAAAAAAAAAAAGGTAAAAGGAAAAGATTAATAAAAAAAGATTCACTGAAGATTTAGCTCAAAAATGGTTGAAGCTTCCAACTTGGCAAAGGGAGGTATTAATAAAAAACTAATAATCCCTGAAGGAAGATCATAAAAATGATTAAGTTAAATTCACAAATAAAGGGCACAGAAAACTTTGGTTCCTGAAAACTTCCTCTACAAGCACACTGTGCATGGGACAGAAGCAGTGTGGCGGCTGAGAGGTGGCAGTGTCAGTAGGTGAGGATGATGCACACCAAGTGCTTCAGGAACAGAGGAATTTGCCTTATCGAGCAGATCTGGTGATGGCCACACATGTCCCCAGCAGGCAGAGCACCCTGTCTGCCTCCCCAGCTTCACTCTGCCCACAGCAGAGACACAAACCCTGCTGCTGGGGGTGACATCCCAGGACTGGGAGGAACCTCCATGTGTCTCCACCTGCCCCCGAACACCCACCAAGAGCACACCCATGGAGACCTCTCCCAGCCCCCTGCATACATAGACCAGTACAGGCCACTGCCAAGAAATGCTCTGCTGACAGAGAAAAATATTCGGGTTTTTTCTTTTTTTCCCCTGACCCATACTTCTCCTGAGATATGAAGCTTAAACAACTCCACATTTAAGGATCATCAATGAAAGTCACAAATAGCTGTATTTTTAAAAATTGCTTTAACATTTTAAACCCTCAAATGTCATCCAAAATAACTGCGTTCAGCATGAAGAGATGGTATTTTTCACTTTGCAGATGTCCAGTGCAGGGTTTATGCCTCACTTTCAAACAGCATCAATTCAGCCTTGCAATGGAAACCTCTTTCTTAAGAGAGGCTTAGTGACTGGAGAGGAAGAGATGCTCTGAGCCCAAGGAAGCTGAAGGCCATGGCATCATGTCCTTAGGGCTGGGGAGCCCTTAGAAAGAGCCTCTGGGTGACAGAGGGACACAAAAGCTGCCAACCCCTTCCAGCAGGAGCAGAAGGAATGAACACAACCCCACGGGGAAGGGCAGGGAACCTGCTGATGTCGTGTGCCCTGCTCCTGCTGCTGCACTCCCCTCCAGCCCCTTCCTAGAAGTGAGATAATCTGGCCTTTAAATAGGGTTCACAGCAGCTGACCCCAAACCTGCCAAGCAAGGGAAAGCAGGGCGAGCAGGACGGCGTGTCAGGTGTTGGGGTGAGATGTCCTTTCAATACCTGCTAGGTTTTGAAAAGGCTTTTTATGCATTAGATCCACCCCTTTTTTAATACTGTGAGGACAAAACTGCACTTACGAGGGAAAGGAGCATAAAAAAGGTAATAAACATTTAATGATCCAATAATTGGTTATATCAGAGTAATCACTGTTCAGTAATTAACTCCCATTCCTGCCTGCTCATTTGATATCTTCTCTACCCTTTGATAGGTTCCTGTGAATATCAGCATTCCTTAGAAACTCTTACACTGAAACCTTTTGATGAAGCTAAAAAGCAACGACACCATTAATCACTGCACACGTCCCAGTGGCTTTCAGACCATCTGAGACAGGGCCTTTCCTCCCTGCACATCACTCCTCAGCTGCCTTTAGCACAGCCCCTTGGCCCTACAATTTGAGATTTTTTTCCCTTGCTTCTTCATGTTCCCAGAAAAATGAATTAGCTGTACATTTTCTGTGCCAAAGGGTTAGTGGGAAAGCACACAAACATAAAATTACATCTTGAAAGATAACAAAAAAATAATTACATTGCAGTGTCACAGAAGAATACAGGGAACAGCTGGCATGTTGTTGCAATGTAAAATTAGAATTAAACTCAGGTTAGTGTCACTTCCAACTAACTGCCCACGGTAAGCAAGAGCAGACAGGCACTGGGCTTCTGCCACAGCCTTCCACAGCCTGTCCTTTCTCACCCCCAGCCAACAAAGCTCTCTCTCCCTGGGGAGAGCAGAGTGTGCTGGCACAGCTTCATTTCTACCATGGCAATCCCAACACGTCTGAGGCGAGAGGGCAAGGGCTCTCCCTGACAGAGTGCCCAGCTTTATCCAAACAGGTACTCCTCCAGCCCTGGTCCTAAATCTAACCAACTGTGGCAAGGATTTTAACACAAACTCATATAATGAAAGGAGGCTTCATTTAGGGTCTTTAAAAATATATTACACACTTACTTCTCTAGAGTAACAGTTCTGTGATTTAACTGGTCTAAGTTTGTTTAAGAAAAATGACGATATAGAAACGCTGACTCCAGTTTTTTCCAAAGTAACAGATATCATTGCCTGCAGGGGGAAAAAAATAAAAAGGCTAAATTTGAGTTACTCTCTTTGGGGTGGATTTTTATCTCTATCACATCGATGTAGAGCCAAAGTAAATCCATGGTATTTCCTTATAGTCCACATTTATTGCAGCGAGACATTTGTTCAATCAAAAGTTCTTTCTTGAAACAAATATCTGCTGAACTTAAAACTAGTCAAGCTTTTTTCCCTCAGGTATGAATCCTTTACCCTATATTTATTTTCAGATGCCACCATTTTATACCAAATCAGATCTGCTCCTTGCAGAGGAGCTGCCTTTGGCTGCTAGGCTCTGAGTATAAAGTGCTTTTCTTCCAAAACATACACAAACCTCCATCAGCACAAACCACAGAGCAGTAACTTCTGCCTCAAAGGTTTTAAAAATCAGGGGTCACAGAAGAGCACAGAAGAAAAAAGACGTTCTTCAGAAATCAAAAATTCTGCCCCAATTGTCATTAGTATGCAAAATGCTGGTATTGCAGAATTGTATTTTTAACTGCTGCTATATAAATTAACAGAGATCAGTCAGCTCAAGGAATGCTGATACTGAACATGAAATATCAAGTTAAACAAAACCACATGCATGGAGCAGTCAATTTTGCACTGCATGGGTCAGGGGGATTTCCCAAAGCACAGTGAGCTGCAGCCATGGCGTTTGCAGATCTGAACTAGAGGGATTGTGAGCTCTTTGTATGTTCCTCGTGCACTTGAAGGCATTAGTAGTGATGGGAAGGGAGGGAGACAAGGAAACAGATTGAAAGGGGCAGGAAAATTAGAGAGAGCTCCTTGCCATTAATGGAAAAATAACTACGGAGTGTTGAAACAGATTTCTCCTCTTTTGTATGCATAGGAATATTTATTTAATCAATGTTCTGTAACAAAACAGGCCTCTGGTGAGCTATTGTGGAGAGCAAACTCCATTCAGAGAGTGGTGATTTCAATCTTGCCACCTGTTCAGCTCATACTGGAGAAAGCAACAATATGTGGCAGGATGGGAAGGTGTCTGCCCCGGGGAGAGGAGGAAGCATCCCACAGAACCCTTCCAGAGTGATTACCCAAAGTCATGCCACTTGCCAGGGAAATCTTGATGACTCCTCACTACCACGACTTCTGCAAGCAAAGCTGCAAAGTTCACAATTTCTCTTAGGGAGGGATAAAATTCAATCCCATCTGATGCTGTGTGTTACTTCCAGACCTGAATCTGTGCTTGAATCCAAACTCCTCCAGCTAAGGGACAGGTTTTTGACAAATACAGTCTTATGCCAGTGAGTTGTTTCAGTCCCACTGTTACCAGTGGCCCCCCCAGCCATGCTCTCTGTTAGGGCTTCTCCAGTGTGGCCAGGAAAGCTCCAGAATGTGGCCACATCCTGCATCCCACAGGATGATGCTGAACTGCATCAGGAGGCAGAGTTTGGAATATGCCTTGGCCCTGCAGCTGCAGGAACTGTCCAACCACCAGACACAATCTCCTGAAGGCCCCAAACCAAAAAAATCCAAAGCCACTCTCCCAAGTTTCCCCTCAAAATAAACTATTGTTTAAAAAGAAGCAACTGTTAGGCAGCTTCTCATTTAAGGTGTATTTCAGTATATACCTTCTAACATCCCACTCCTGACTGCACTTCAGCATGTGCTGATTTTAAGTGCACTGTGCTATGGTTTTTTAACAACATACTCAAGCACCTTCTTAAAGAGGGTCTGATTTAAATATTAGCATAAATGAGTCCTTAAACAAAGCCCTGAGAAGGCCCACATCAAAACCTGGGGATATCAGTGGGAGCATCTCACTGGACTGTTTCTTTCTCCCTTCTGCACTGTTTGCTGCAAAACCACGCCATATACATGAACTTTTTGTTCACCTTACACAAACCTTATTGTAAAGCAGCTTTGCTCTTAAATTTGCCACACCAGGATTAAAAACCCCCTGTATTTATTTATTTTTATAGGCCAGCTAGTACCAGAGATATACCAGTTTTATGACATATTACACCAGCAGACCCTGGCATTAATGACAGACCTAATTTGCTTATCACCATCACAGCTGCCAGAGTTAGTAATACATCCTTTAACATTTCTTGCAGGCAGAATGAGAGTTTCTTCCCTATTCTGCAATGGATTTAAGGAAGATATTACCATAAATAGCCATGACACCCACCACAGCTGGGACATATAATGTTGTATGTGATTTAAAACTGAAGCAAGCCATTACTAAGCAACACCAACTTTTACACGCTTGATATTTGTAACAGTACAAAGAAAGATAAAGCATTAATCAGAATTTCACTGTGTTACCCTTCACATCAGATTTTCCTTTCCAAAGTTGGCTGTTGTCAGAAACTTTGAGGCAAAATTATAGCTTTATTTTAAAAGGTGGTTGACAATAAAACAACTGCTTTCAGTTATCTAAGTGTTCTAGGCAGGTCCCTCTACAAGTGTACAGGCTCTGCTGCTTTATTGTCCTACAGTAAAATTATGTAGATATTTTATGCTAACCACTTACTATTTGAGCATCCTGCAGATGCTAATTAAGTAGCCAGGCAAACTCTGAAGAGGGACAGTATTATTAAACCTATATTGTGGACAGAAAAACTCAGCTACAGCAAAACTAACACTCTAGGCTCAAGGTGATCCCTAAACACATATTTTGACTTCATGCTAAATACTACCTCACACATCAGCATTGTCCCCACACGCCTGCTCTTCTCAGTCAAGAAAACCAAATCTACAGCCTGGGTGCAGCAGCTCCCCTAAGACACACATGGATCCAACCCCAAATCCATCCCTACTCAGCACAGCCCCAGAGCAGGTGCTCGCACGGCTGTGCTGAAATGGGAAGGGAGTGACTGCTTCAAGGTTACCAAAGATGACTCTGCTTGCACAGAAACCAGCCCATGTCTCCCAAGGACCTGCTCAGCATCTTCATTAAAAGAGCGTGTTTGAAGGAAAAGAAGTATCAAAGAGTTGTTCTGGAAGGGACCTGTGCAAACCCAAACACAACAGCAAGTGCACGTGGTGAAGGTGGCCATGGGCCAAACAAGACCCCCCCATCTGCTTCAGGGTCCCAGCCAGGCAGAGCACAGAACTAAGCAGGCTGTAAAAAATAAGAACAGTGATAAAACTAAAAAAGAAGGATCTTCTTTATGTGTATTATCCCTTCCCCTCTCTAGCTTTCCCCTTTAGATGGTGGAAAGAGCATAAGCATCACTCCAGGCTGGGGACAGGCTGTGTCTGTGCCATGTGCAGCCCATGACGAGAATGCTGCCTTTGCTGACAGAGGCACTGCAGACATCCAACCACCCCAGAAAAACCACACCCCAAACTGTGAAAGCAGAAAAAGAGGTAAAAGCTGAACAGATTGCCCTGTACTCCAAAATGTGTGGAGCTGTGCAGTGTAAAATGAACACAAAATAAATACACAAAATGTTCAGAATAGCAGCCCAGCATGGAGGACTTAAAAAAGAAGCCCTTAAATTTTCAAAGCCAATTTTGTGGGGTTTACATGCTGTGTATTTTTCCATGTTGTAAATGGTATTTCCTGATGAGACTTCTTGAAAGTGTTGTCAGTGTGGATGGTGAGCCCTGCAGGCGAAGCAGGATGAGGTGGGGCCATGGCCTCGGGACAGAGCTGCAGCTCATACCATGTACAGTGGCACAAGAGACACCTCCTTTCCCCGTGGTATGTGAAAGGATTTTATATAAGATATTTTAAATAAATAAACAAACCCTTCCCTAAGCCGTAACATAAACCAACACACTGCAGTGCAGCCTATCCCCACGAAAATGTGACCCACACTCTAACACTGTAATCTAATCCTTGAACTAAAGACAGTTTAATGCCTTTACAAATCCATATGTTTTCTAATACCACCATTGCTGTCAGCAGACTACAGGAGCGCCTCTTTGAAGATGGAAGTAAAATGACAAAGCACATCATTGTGAAGGCAATTATATGCTGCAGTAACCACTTTACAATGGCCCATATGGGCTGTATTTCAACAACGCAATTTCCAAATCTGCCTTAGCAAACATATATCTCCGTCCCAATCCCAGGTAGATTTTGCAAAACAAAATAAGACTGCAGCCAGAACAAATCAAAAATATGGACAACAGATGTAAAAATATGCCAACAAGGACACCAGAGCAATTTTTTGCCAGAGTACCAAACAAAGAGAGCAGCCACAGCAGACCTCACGAGGCCATTCACTGCAAAGCTGCCCATTCAAGGGACTTAGAGACCTGGGTTTATCAGAAATCTGATTATACACTCGCGTGCTCTCCTATGCAGCTGCCCAATTCATTGCTGCAGTCACCAGCCCACCAACCTCCCCAGGGACCAGAGAGCAGGGGAGCTGCAATCCCAGTTTAGAAGCTGAAATCAGACGTGAACCAAGGCTGTGCACGCTTACTCCAAATCCTCTCTGACATCCAGGACCAGGGCCTAAATAGAGGAAAATGAGGGGAAAAAAACCCAAAAACCCAAAAAACCCCAACCTCTTTTCTCCTTTCCCTTGTGATAGCAGCTTCAGAGGCCTGCTCTGTTTACCTTGCTGCCTGAGCTCTGCTGTGGTAGCTGGGGCCATGCCAGCACCCCAGCATCACCTCCAGCAGCCCCAGGGCTGCTCTCTGCCTGGTTCCTTAGCAGGCACAGAGCAGTGAAACTGCAGCCCCAGCCCAAATCTCTCCCTCCTGTTGGATGGAGAAGCAGGAGCCTGGGCTGAGGAGCAGCCTTCACGGGCAAAATTATGCAAAAGCTGTACTCTAGTGAAAAGGGGGTTTAATTGCACTTCTTTTTAGTAGTCCTCTGCAGTGGTTCATTGCTTTTGAAAGCTCTAGGATGGATACCTGTTTTTGGATATCTCTGTGTCAATGGCTCAGTTTTCTAGGGGCTCTGGGGCCACACACACTGACCCTACAGGCAGGATCCAGGCTGCAGGACACCAGTTGGACAGTCCTGCATATATTAGTAGCAGCAATAAAGACAGGAACAGACATGAAGATCTTTCTCCCAGAAGTGAAATAGTATAAAAAAAAATCCCTTAAGCTACCTGTAACAAAGACAGAAATGGTAAAGGTGAAAACTTACAAGTTCATTGCTAATTCATTAACAACAAACTGTCTGCATCAAATATCTTACATTTCAATGGCAAGGGCAGGAAGCAAAGGAACACATGCACAGCATGGAGCAAAAAATCACCAACATAAGGCAAACATGGAACTGGGTATTCAGTAGCCAGGTCCTGCAAAGTGCCTGATCCAGTTGTTATCATTGTCAGCTCCTCAAAGTGATCTAGTGAATCTGGGCAAAAGCATTTCAAAGACTTTAATCCATGTGAAATATTACTTCCTGGAACCGGAAATTCAATCCCTAGCAATGAAAACAATTGCACACTCATAAATGCACCTTTCAACTCAGCCAATATAGCCATATTTAGGCTTATGCTCTCTCAAAAAAAAACCTTTACTCATTAATATAGAGTAAACTTGAAATTATTGCTATAATTGAAGTTAAAAAATTAATCATGTTTTGAGATAAATGCAGATAAAAGCATGTTTTACTAATTACCTTTTGAAGCTTCCACTCATGAAAGATTAAAGGTGGAAGAAAAGTTGTTGAAATATTGAAGACAGAAATCCTACTATTTGAAATCACTTTGAAGCCATGTACCTCGTATGACTGATGCTTAATGTCCACATGTACTAAAAAGAAGTCTTTAATTCAGAAGAAGTCTAACAAAACATGCCCATTGGAGCTTTTATGCTGTCAGCTCCCTGGAAATTGGTGCATTTAGCAGCCCCCGCTCCACAGAACTCCAGCCCACAGTGGGATTTTCTTCTGGCTCATCCCCGACTGGGACAAAAAACTTCAAGTCCGAATCCAAAACTGAGTTCAAGAATTTCAGGCTTCATTGAGCTCTCCAGACCTCTCATAGTATAAACCTATTTATAACTAGTTTTACATACCCAAGCAACCATCTGAGGAAAAGCCACCAAATCTACAAAAGGTAACACTTTTCCCACACAAGGAGAAGGAGCTGGGGGCACGGACATCAGGTTTTCAACAGAAGGCTCTCACCACCAGCCACAGGGTTACTCACAAACCACATGAAGACTTGTTTCTGTCCCCAGTCCACTTAAAGGAATGCAGCTTATCTGGGGTGCAAAATTACCCAAAAGCAAGGCTGGTATTTCCATTCACAGCCCTGGAACTAACAAGGCAAATGATCCCCTTCCTGCTCGATATCACCACCCTACTTGACATGAGCAGTTTGCAGACTGAGCATTAATTAGGAGAGCAGATAGATCTGTTGTCCACAGGCTGAAATGGATGTCCACAACTCCACTGGAAATGTTTTAGGCTTCTGCAAGTGGAAACAAGTTGACAAATACTCGTAGGTAAAATTCCTAAGCAACTTTATAGCCATTTCACAGACCTAGTAGCAATTTCCATCAGATCTGAATTGGTGTAAAAGTATAAATTTTAGAAGTTTACACCTGCAGCATGACAGAACCGAAGCCTGTTGTTACAGGGCAGTTTCCAAAAGCATTGAACTGCGCTCAAAAGCTACAGAGTGTCAATGTCAAGGATTCTTCAGTGCTCTGGAGCTTCATGAGTTGGGACAGCTCTGAAATGGGGTAGCTGACATCTCTTTGCTAAGGGAAGGGTCCCACTGTAAAGAACATTATTCCCCAGGAGCCCCCTGCTCTGTATTTCTCCTTGCTCCTTTCCTCTCACCCCGCAGCCTTTAACCCCTCTTCCTATCACCAAGCATAGGTGACACCACATTATTAAATCCCACCCTTGCTACAAACCTGAGCAGGGCTAGGTAAATGATTTAATAGTTGGGTTTTCATAACCACACATCCAAGGAAATTTGCCAATGTCTTTTTATTTGCATATCTGGCAGACTGCCCCAGACAACTAATACATAAGTGACAGCATACAGGTGTATTAGTTTAGAGTTTGCCTTTAATCTAGAGGTGTCAATTTGCTCCTGTTTTAATTACATCCATCTTGATATGTTATTAAAACCTCATGAAACTTCTTCATTATGTGAATGGCCATAAACACATACACATGACAAACAGTTGTTATAAATTTTCTGGTTCAGCAGTGGAGGCACAATATCTTAGCCCACACATCATGTTCATTTAAAACTGCAGTTCTCCCTCTCCTCTCTACCCACTCCATTCCCTTCCTTCTCCATTCTTTCATCCAATACCAAAATATTTTCCCCCTACATTTAATGGATTCTCTAATATTTACTAGTAGCAGCATCCCAATACAAATACTCTCAGCTTAGGGAGTTGTTTCAGCCCATGTGTGTCCTGGGCTGTGCCTTTGTGAGATGTGTTTGTCATTAGGCAAATATAAGGGGATTGCACTGAGGCCTTATAAACATGCAAAGATCCACTTTTGTTGCTACATAATTCACTGAGTTTTTCAATACACATTCTGAGGTTGAAAACTTGGCTAATCCATCCACCAGATGTATCTTTATGATCTCAGAACTCATTAAAATTTACTTTTTTTTCCCTCTTTTTTTTAAAGTCCAGCAGACTCAGCTGTTGAGCCACATTAATTGCATTTTTATTATTTTTTTTCCATAGTTAAAATGACTAATGCTATAGCAGAGTCACTGCCTACAAGCACAATAGCCAAACTGTAAAAATTACTAGGAGTTTTAATCATTCAGTAATATCCAAATCCCATAAAATTAAGAGAAGCAATTTGGTCCTCTCAAAACAGATGGTTCTGATTTTCAATATTTATTTTGAATTTTCTTTAAGGGGAGAAAAGAGAGGAGAAACTACAAAAATTCACACCAAAAGATTCCATTCAGAGGTCAAAGTGCCCTTGACATGCATTAAGCCCCACAACACCAACGGAGTTACAACATAAATCGCTCCCAACAGCAGCACTTCCTCCACTGCCTTCTTACCACACAGACCCCTCAGAGGTCAAAACTGCTTTCACTGCCTCAGCCCTCCATCAGTGCCCTCCCTGATGGATGTCACACCATGCCAGCCGTTCCACACAATCTGGAGCAAGCTGGAGAGCATGTGTCACCCAGCTCTTGCAAGAGCAGCACCTCCCAGCTCCTTCCCCTGGGCATTCTGGAAGCTGGGCAACAGATCCCAGTTTCTGGAGGACCCTTGGAAGACACTCATGGTACCCTCTGGAGGCATGTGGTGCTAAGCACTTGGATGTGCAGGAGACAAGGGGAAGGTAACAGAAATTGTCAGGAGTTGGGTGAAGAACAAAGCCTGGCAACAAGTCAGGTCCTTTGGCCGCCTCTCTACCATTCCCACCATCCATGTAAGCCAGGTCCTTCAGCCACCTCTCCTCTATTCCCACCTGCTGCAGAAGCAGGTGTCTCAAAAAAACCAACCAACCAAACAAAACATAACAAACAAACAAACAAAACAAAACAAACAAAAAAAGCAGATCCTCAGACTGGAAGGTCTCAGGTCATTAAGGACTTCTAGACAGAAAACAAACAAAAATCAGTGCCAAGAGCAATCATCACCATGTTTGTAACTCATCTCAGTCTCAGAAGCAGGAAATGGTGTGCAAACAACAAAACATGGGCTCTCAGAACTTGCCAGTAGGGAAAAACTTCACTACACAGGTTTCATACCCAGGGCCACTGCTCTCCTGTACCCAAGAGCCACCCAGATGTGCTCCTGGAGACATCGGCGGCAACAATTTCTGACAAACAGGTTCCACTTCACAGGTAAAGGAATTAAAATGCCTTTAATGATAACTCACTATACCAGGACAGTGAGTTAGGAGCAGCTCTAGAGCACAACACTCTAGAGCAACCTGCAGGAGGGTCCCTGGATGGGTGGCCTAGGACAAGGTAACCCATACCTGTGCCTAGGGAAAAAGGCAACAGCGGCTCTGGATTTCACTGACAGGTAAGTGGGTATCTGCACCAGGTATTATCAGTTACACACTCTCCTCTAAAACACTGTTCCTCTCATGGTCAGCCTTATGGCAGAGAAAGGTTTCTCACAAACTTTCATTAATTTGGTCTGGATCTGACTACTACTTAATTTCATGGGAGTGTAAAACATGTTTTAAAGTCTGAACAACTGTCAGCATTACAACACCTCTTCAGAATTTCAGCCACCCAAAAGTTAATCTAACCTAGAACCTCCTGGTGCCCACCTCTATCTGCTTCTCATGTTCACTGTCATCCTGCACCATCGACAAACCTGCTCCAGATAGCTTCACACAACTAATACTCAGCACAGGACTTGTCCCAAGGGCTGAAAATGTTTGCCTCTTTTCATGAGCTCATCCTAAAAAGGACAAGTCCAGGCTTGTGTCTGGATAGGGAGGATAGATTGACAGAAGTTTAATTCCCAAATCATTAAGTCCCCTTTGGTACCAACTGGAAGTATGAAAATGTGCAATTTATAAGAGCACTGATTGTAGAGGAGAAGAAACTTCCACTTTAGGAAGCTGGCAAATGCATGTGAGAGAGATTAAAGGGTGACCATTCTGGAGAGAAGACTAAATTGAACCCTGTCCCAGTTTGAGACAAATTCAGAGAAAAATATCCTCTGATAGAAAGCAGGTTCGGGAAAAGAAATATTTCCCTGGAGGAAAGTGAAGAAGAAACAAAACTATTTATAAAACACTCAGGAAAAGAATAATAATGCTAAATAATAAAATCTCTCGCTGTGGAGAGAAACCTGGAAAAGTTTTAAGTCCTTCTGTGAGTGTGGTCCCTCTCTTCTCTGGAGCTGGGTCGGTGTGGGGGACCCTCCTCCAGGCCGGTGGAGGGTCTCCCAGCAAGGTTTTGATGCTCTGGTGTTCTGAACAAGTCCAGAAGAGAAGAAAAAGAAACCAAAGTCCCAGGAAAACTCCATCTCTCCTGTCTGAGAAAAGGAGCCAAGAGCTGGTGAAAAAGCCAGAAGGTGCTTTTCTCCTGCTCTCTGCAGCTGCAGCAGCAGTAGCTATACTCCCCACAGCAGCAGAACAACAGAGAGGAGTAGTGACCTTGAAGCACAAAACTGCTTTGAAAAAGTTCCTCTGGCTGGTTTTTTTTTTCTTTCTCTCGCCTCTCGGGCTTAGAGAGAAACCCTTAAAGGCACAGAAAGGCACAAGATTCATCTTCTGGGCATAAGAGTAGGCAATATGAGATACATCATAAAGTCACCCCAAGACAAACCCCTGCATGACTGTGAGTAACTATTCCTATGTGGAGCTGGGATATTAATCGTATCAGTAATATGTGCATCAGCCAGCATTACAGAATCAGAAGTTCAGGCAGCCAGGAACTTGGGCACATCAGGTATCAGCACAGCTCTGCACATCTCCCATGCCTTTGTCTCAGGACATTTTAAAAACAGCAGGACTGAGATGCACACCATATACCAAGTAAATCCACATGGAGCATATGCACCATGATCAAATTAAACCTCACGGGCAAAATCTCACAAACAGAATAGTGTGTGCAAGGCCAAGGGATAATCCACTTCTTTAGCTCACTTATTCCACCACTCCTGAACAGAGGATGACAGAACCAAAACTCCTGCCTATAGTATTTACCGGACTAAAGACATAACCTTTTGGTTAAAACCTTCTCTCTCCACCACATGAGTGTGTGAACTTCAGCAGCACTGTTGCCAAGATACAAGGAGAAAAATCTCAAGACATTAAGGTAACACACCATTTAAAGGCAAATGGTACAGCAGAGCTCAGCTGAGGATCTGACAAATTGCCACTGCACGTTCTGCTGTTACAGCAAAACAAATCCCTACCTGCATTAGCCATTCCTCATTACTTACAAAGTGGATTTTCGTATCCATTTTACAACAAAGGAGTTTAGAGGACTATGATGTTCTGAAGTGGTCTTCACCATGGCTTGGCATCGAGTCAAAATGACAACAAACTGACTGTACAAAAAATGCACGCAGCTGGTAATTTGTGGCATATACAGAGCCAAACCCCAACAAGAACACAGCATACTGAACTGATAAATTATAAAGATGATGTACAAAAAGACAGAGAAATGTTGGAAGCAATTTTCTCTTGCAAAAGCAAGGCAACACTGCAGTTCGAGTGCAGGAAAACTGAGAGTTAAACTTTTCCACATTTCAGCCTGCGACTTCCTAACTCCATTACCTTTCTATTAATTGCATTTGAGACTTCACTAAACTTGAGCTTGGGCTATTTTTAAAACCTATCTGACTCAACTTATTGTTGCTCAGAACAAAGATTAAACTTCTAATTTAGCTGGAGATAATTACAAGGCTGCAGGTCAGACCCCCGGTGTAATGTGGTAGGGTGTCCCAGTCAAACTGATAGGAACAGTGTTCAAAAAGAACCCCAAAACCAATAGTAGCAGAGATGGGGGAAAGAGGGGATCATCTTCAGTGAGTGAGGAGTCTTTCTACCTTCCTCCCAGCTGAAGTTACTGGTATTAATGACTCCTTAAGTAGAGACAGATTTGGTTGTGTCTCCCCTTGGTACTGATGGCAGGGCTCTCACCCAGGAGCATTTTTGTACACAGCAGTGGGTGTTTCCTGAAACTCCCACTTTTGGTAACAACATCCCCCTCTAGTTCTCAGTGTTCCCATACAGTTCCTGCTATTTCTCTATTGATCTCAGTGTTGTAAGTCAATCTTTCAATTACTCAGTCCCTTGATGTCTTTCTGACAATTTTTTTGCCTTTCCCTAATGATCGTTTTCCTTCCAAGTTCCTGATCTTTTGCCCTTATTTTATAAATCATAGAATCATATAATTGTTTAGGTTGGAAAAGACCTCTAAGATCAGAGAGTCCAACCATTAACTCAGCACTGCCATCCCCACCACTAACCATGTGTCCAAGTGCCACATCTACCCTTCTTTTAACTCCCTCCAGAGACGGTGACTCCACCACTGCCCTGGACTTTACACTCCTTCATCCCAGCTGAGGCCCCAGATATTTAATGAGAAAGGGCTTACTTACTCCCTAAATAGCAGGAAAAAAAGATGCCAAGATAAGGGAGGATAAGGGTGTCTTTTGTCTTTTGACATGTGGCATATTTCTCATTAATGCTAACCTTAAAGAGCAGTGCTAGTGGAGATTTATTGAATCACATTCATCTAAAAGAAATTGTCCACATAGTTTAAACTCTTCCTTCTTCAACTCGAGACCATTGTGCCTCCTACTACCACCTATGGGAATGGCAAAAATCCCCACCTTCATTACATGGTTACCTTCGGGAGCTTAAAAGAATATTTATGCAACAATCTCAATCCTTGGTCATTATCTGCCTGAAGAGACAGCTTCAGCTCTCCAACAGCTGCTAAAATCAGTGGGAGTTAGGAGTGTCTTTCCTCCCAGAAAGGTACCAGGCTTTACAAAGTAATTTTAAAGTATTCTTAAAGTATTCAGGTATCCAAATGATAGCAACATATGTTTCAAACATCACCTTAGCCATTCCTTTTGTGGAATATGCATGCTGCTGTTTTCAGTCTCACTTTCAGTTGGAGTTGCTGTTTTTTCAGGTCTGGTCACTGAGGTTTTCATCAAGATATTCAGCTGCTCTGTCAAGGTTATCTCAAAATTTGATCTCAGGTCAGTTTCCTGTTTCCTCTAAATGCACAGTGAAAATAATAAACACATCGCTTGGTATGATATCCCAGTGTCACACAAAGCTTAATGCCTCTCCTCATCCCCATATATCTTGATTTAGTTACTCCCTTCTTTTCTCTGCTGGTCTAAATCTGCAGACTTGCATGTACAAACAGAGACTGGGACAAACACCTAAGCATCTAAGCAGTCAATAAACACAAGAAGGGCCACCAAGATTTGCTGACAGCACTAAACAAACACCTGATGTTATGATGTTGCTGTGGTAAGGCAGGAAGATCAAATTCCTTTTGAAATATGAAGGGATAGAGACAAAGCAGAACAAACTTGCTTGAAATCTCAAAGAATTTAAGCAAACAGGCTAATCAGGCCAGCTAGAAGACTGGTGAGAAGAGAATGATTTGGGGAGGAAAAGCATACAGCAAGCCAGCCATTCTGGTGTCCAGCTCAAAGCTTCTGCTGTCACACAGCCAAGCTATTTCTATTTTCAGTGGGCCATGCCTAGAGATGAGTATCACACACCAGTTATTAAAGCAAATTCCTGCATTCAGATGCATACACAGAGCCACACTGTCAGTGCACACAGACACACAACTGAGACCACAGGATCTTCCTGCTACCTGCATATTTTTATTTGTAGTGTCTCTGTTTTAAAGCCCAGATCAGCTGTTAAGCTTTACTCCATCTACTCTCATACTATCTGTGCAACATGTAAAAATGCTGTAGCTAGCATCTGCCTAAACCACACAAACGCTGTGCAACAACTGCTTAAAAATTATTTACACTAGGTGGATGGACTCATCTGACACAGAATTTGAAGCTCATTAAACAGCTCCTTGACAAATATTTGTCAGCATTTCTCATTTGTAATTAATTATATTGGGCTTTACCTGACAATAATTTAGCATGGTCTCAAAACAGACAAATGCCTGTGTGCTGAACAGAAATTAGCACAGCAAATGCATGGTGAGAAATTGTGACAGTTTTATGAAACAAGAATTCCCATTTAAATGCAAGTCCCCCGCTTCCCACCCCACTTCTATCTGTGCTTTATAAATATCTGTGTCCCATTTCAGGCTTGTCAGATGAGCTGCCCGAGTTGAAGCTAAACAAACATCCGCAGAAAAAACTCATTACCTTACTCAGTGTTCAGAAAACCTGAAACCAACTGCTTACTCCATAGGGATGGTCAGAGCTGACTCAGGAAACATAAAGTACTTCCCAGGCTTTAAGCCATCTTAACATTCAGGTCAGATTTCCTTTCTCATCACAGCAAACCATCTTCACCACGGCACGTCAACAGCCATGTCACGTCAGTCTCCTGCCCGGACACCTCCGCACCAGGGGGTAGGAGGGAGACAAACATCTTCCTGAAATCTCACCTCACCAGAGAGCTCTGCAGAAGCCTCCTTGCCAGCACTGTCAGAGCATATCACAGAGAAAGTCACTCCAATGGATTGATTTATCACATTCTGAGAAATGACCTTTCCCTGTCAAACTGGTGTCTAAAATGCCCACCTGGGTTTGGAGAACCTCATGCTATTGTTGCTGGTAACAAACACACCAGCAGTGCAGCACAGGCTACTCCAAGCTGGGAAAATCAGTCATCTCAACAAGCCACCAGTCACACTAACACAGGTACAGAGTGTCTGTGCCTTCCTCCTTTTCCAGGCTGGGACATTTGGGGAGGTCAGGACAGCAACACATAAGTAACTGCTCTGGAGTGAACCACAGAGCTTGCTGCTGTCAGTCCTGGCAAGGCCACTCACAGGAGAATCTGGTGAATCATATTCAATTGTAGGATCACATCTCAACTGCTTTACTAAAGATTAAGGGCTGGTTTCTGAAGGTCAAGGCTCCAAAATGCTCCCCAGCATAGGGGACGGGCCCATACTGCACACAGCTACATTAAAGTCTTGCAAGGCCAGGCAAGGATCAGTCCAGCCACAACTGCAATGACACAGGAATTGCTCAGCTGTCACTCCAAGAAGGAAAAAATCCACAGTGAGATCCCACTGTCTTCATATAACTCCCTCCTCCTCTGTATTCCCCACACAAACATTAGAAATATCAAGGTATGGGGGTGCCATAAATGCAGAGACAGATAACCATAAGCAGATGGCCTCTGTTTCAACACAAAACAATTTACACTTGAGAAGTATGAGAAGGCTACTGACACCTGGACAGAAAAGCAGTTTCCAGAGTGGGAGCTGGCTAAAGTTTTGCTTCAAGGGATGGGAACTTTTATCAATATAACCATAACAGATTGGGTGACTCCTCCTGAAGTTACAGTGGCATGGGATCCGTGTTCTTGTGCAGCGCCTGTGTCCCTTTGCCATCTATAAACTTCACACAACCTGCTATTTTGCACAGGTTGGGCTTTTTCAGCCACCCCAACAAAAAGCATTTAGTAAAAGACATGAAATCAAGCTGTGTGGAAGTTATTGATCCTTTTTTTACAACTTGATACGGAAGAAAGCCCACACCCAGCCAGCCTACATCCCTACAGCTGCAAGCATGTTCCCAGAAGCAGAGAGCTCAGCCTTGTCCCTCCACGGTGGCTGTCCCCTCCTGCATGAGCCACCATCCAGCTGTGCCCCTCTTCTGAACCATGGGCCTAGATCCTCCAGCAGGTGAAGATGTTCTGCACTCTCCCTCTCACAGTTTTTCACACCAAGCAGACAAAACAGTCTCTGCTCCATTTCAGCTGTGCTAAGCCTGAGAAAAGGCTGAAGTTCAAGCACAAAGCATGGGCTGGGAAACTCTTGTCTACATTCTGGGCACGAGTGTTTTCTGGAATCTGGGGAAAGTATCTCCATGTCCTCCAATGAGCTGGGGGCAGACCCATAGCATGAGATGTATGAATACCAGGACACGTTTCCACAGCACCCAAAGCTTTTTGACTCAACTCAAACACATTCACACCTCAACATCTCACCAAGGCTGAAGTATCTCACTCCACCAACCACTCACAACCTCCTCACCAACACCAGAATTACAATAAAAACTTCAGGCTGCTACAAGCAACACACAGAGTAATTCCTGCCACAGTGGGCTTGTGCCTTAGACACCTTCATCTCCCTCTGATCTTCAGAAAAAAGTTTCTCAACATGCATACAGAGCTGAAGGAAAAAGCACCTAACAACAATTTTGTGACATTATTTCTTAACGCAGCATGAAATCGTTAGGTCAAAATGTGCCACCTATCACATGAACATTAAAAGTATGTCAAGTCTCAGTGTGCAAGCTATTGTTTTATCTGAATGTGATATTAGCTGGCAGAACTGGGTAATGTATCTGTGCTCCTTTTTAGTGATACAGAATTAGGAGAGAATGCAAGCAGTAGCCATGCTTGGCTTGGCAAAGAGAAGAGAGTACAGCAATTATTTTCAAGTTGAAAATAAACAAATAAGAAGCAAAACAGAATAAAGACATTTTCTAAAATGCCCTACCAAGTTCTAAACTTTCTCTTCATTTCCTCTCCAAAAAGGACTACAGCCAAATTCTCAAGTCCCTAGTCCCATAAAACCCTTTAAGACAGAAACTGGGGCTTTGTTAGAGGAAAAACAGAATTTTCTCCAAAACAGAAGCATACAAATCTCACTCCTGCTGCTAAAAGTGTATTCACACTTTTGGTCTCTCTGGTTTGAGAAGGGCACTTGTGGATGGGCTCACCAGGTGAGAAATGGTGGATAAATTGAGTCTGGACATTACCTCAGCATTTGTTCCTTATTGCTTGCACACGTCTAACACCAACCATGTGGAGGTTTGTTGGAATGAACAAATCCTCCCTTAATTACACCAGAGTAAGTTCTGTTGGAGGCATAGTGTGGACGAATACAGGACAAAATCTGGCCACAAATCAAAAAACAAAACAAAACAACCTGAAAATGCCACTAAGTATTCCTGGCTAAATATTTCAACAACTTAAAAACTACACAGGTTTGGGGGTTTTTTTGTTAAACAATCAGCTTCACCTCCGCATTTTTTTTGACAGCTCATCATCGTTCCAGTTGTGACTCCACTGCTCGTAAACCCAAATAAATCTGCTTTTCACCACAGCAAACTTCTCCTGATCAAAACTTACAAACAACAAAGCTCTTCAAACACACGGGCTGGAGGTCCCCTTCCATGTCAGCACCACCACCACGACCCTGGCCGGGCTGACAGCGGTTCCACGGTCGCGAGTGGGTGGGTGGAAGGAACACGGAGAGGCGAGGCCGGGCCGGGCGGAGGGAAGCGACGCCCGGGAAGCACCGCGGGGCTTCGCCTCCCTCCGCCCAGCCCGGCCTCGGCTCTCCCACACTCCTCGTTCGCACTGGGGGGATGACTAGAGCCGCCCACCGCGGGGCCCACTCGTGACATGCCAGCAGGGAGCGCGACAGGCCGGGCGCCCCCCGCCCGCACCAGCACCACGAGCCACGAGAAACACACGCGGCCGCACCCCCCACGGCCCCGCGGACACG
>VZTN01025516.1:302017-351334 GCA_013400515.1 Erpornis zantholeuca | reverse complement strand
GCCTCCCTGGGCAAGCCCTTCCAATGCCTGACCACACTTTCTGAGGAGAAATTATTCCTGAGAAAGGTATTCAGTGTGGAAACAAGGCACAAACTGCAAATTACAGTTCTTCAGTTAGTATCCTATAAAGTGGACTGATCTTCTAGGGTGAAATTCTGACCCCAGTCACATGTAAATGCGAAAACTATTATTTTCAGGAAATTCAGACGGGTTTACAATATGATCGTGGGAATTTTTTTAAGGTGACTGAGAGATTTATGGGCATATACCTGCCCTTTGGTCCCTTCAAAACTTGTTCACCGGAGCATATTGCTAAGTAGGTAGCATATGTCTCTGCCCTGAAAATTGGTCAGCTTTTATTACCAGAAAACACCAACTGTTTATAATTCAGTGATGCCGAGTTCAGATTGCACTACCGCTTGCTGTACCAGCTCTGCTGATATGTCACAGCAAACAACGAATTTACATCTTTCCTTCTCTCCTACCTTCACCAAAAACATGGGAAAGAAACACAAGAATGGGTTTTTTCCACTATTTAAAATCAACGTTTAAGAGAAACTACATTTTAGCCCAACACAGGTTATGATATAGGGAGAACTACATGAAATTTAATAGCCTGGGTTATCCAGAAGGTCAGACTACCTGATCCTGGTCTTTCCTGGCCTTTTAAGTCTACGAATAAATTAGAAACCTGATCTCTGAAAGTTTTAATTTCAGAGCAGTCTTTGTGAAAAAGGGTGGAGTGGAATTCCTAATGAATTACATCCTCCTCCAACATTCATTTTTCTCCCTGAGAAATGGTTTCTTTTGAAAAACAGTGTTTAGTTCCACACCTTCTAAATTACAAAAATTTATATCTCTTTATGTCGTACAGTGTACTGTGTGCCAGCACAGCAATTATTAAAGCATTTTTATTGATATTACACAGCTCTCTTTGAAATGTGAATTAAATTTATCATGAAAATTGATTTTTAATGACAGCTCAAGTTTACATTTCTGAAGTTCATACCTTTCCACTATTTTTTGTTGGCACTAGAGTAGTGCAGCTACAATATCTTTATTTGTCAAAAATTGATTAGGAAATATCCTGTAGTTTACTTGCATTTATCAGTATGACTCTGCTGATGAAAACAATGAAGGTTTCTGTTGGAGTTCATGAGCAGAGATCAGAACTGAGCTAACGGTCCAAATCTGCACACCTGAGTACCCAAAGTCCCTCATCTGTGCTTGGGCATTTATAAGACTATCTTGATTTTTAAAGCTGTTGAATGGACTCAGCTTTCATTCTAGTTTTAAGAGAATTACGGGACACCACATCCCTGGAGTCAATCTGTCATGCTCTGCCTCTTTGCCTCCATATATTATCTTTCCTTATTACTAATGACATGCTGAAGGTAACTTCTGGATTAGCAGCCTGAATATAACACTGGATGCTAAACCAGTTATACTGCAGGGAATGTTGCCTTTTAATCTGCCTGGTTCTTCAGCTGCTCCAGATGGAAATGGAGAGAGAATTTTCTGGGCTTGCTGTTTAACATGTGATATTGGTGTGCTTTGATGAAAACAGTGGTCTGACATGGAACATGCAGGAGCAGAGTCTGGGCTCACAGCATGACTAGGTGTCCTCTTGTGCTATAACACTCTGGCTTTAAATAATCTCAGGACAGAAAGGTACAATGTGAAATCAAATGCAATTATTGACTACTCCAAACAACATTACAGCAACTGAGCATCAAGTGTGCTTAGTACCCAGGTAGCTTCCAGAAGGAAAACAGGACTATATTAGTGTAAGTTATTGTGAATAAAACCTTCAGCATGGCAAAAATGTCACTTATGCTTCTTCAGAATTGTTGTATTTCTGTAAGACACATCTGTGCAGGAGCTGGGGGAAGGCTTGGGTTGTTTTTCATTGGCTGATGGAGGAAGGATTATTGGTTGCTGTTAAAAATGATCCCAAGCAAACTTTTACAAGGTCTTCTGTGACTAATAAAACCTGAGTCTTTGAAAATGTACTACAACTCAAGTTGTTGTTTAGAGATAATTCTCTTTGATCCAGATGCTTCCATCTGAAGTGCAGTGCAGAGAAAAGAAAATGGGGAAAGGAAATTTGATGGAAAGTCCCTGAAAGCAGAGGGAGAAGAAATATGCAGTTTCTCTCATTTTAACACTTCATGTGCTGAACTTGGGCACTGAGGAAGTCCCCTGTCCAGAGTGCTTACCTGTGCTGACATCTGGGAGGAGGATAACCCTGTCCTGGCTGGGTAGGGTACTGACACATTGGAATTTCTTCTGGAAGGTGATACCAGACACAATCAGGTTATCTTGCTCTTGGTTAATCTCTGTAACAGTGAATACATGATCGTAGGCCTGTGAAAGTGCCTAGGAAGAACCTGTCTTTACAGGAGTGCCCTGAGATTCAGGCAAAGGATTTTGATCATCCTCAGCAGGTTTGGCATATTCTGTAGATATAAAGGGCAGTAAAATCCTTTCCTCTGTGGATTATACTTCCAGACATTTTTTCACCTCTTCTTGCACTGAGACCCAAGGGCCTGTTCATGAGCAAATGAGTGAGACAAGGGTTGGAAGCATTTTCTCACAGTCCTGCAAGATGTGGTATGGCTGCTGCTCTTACAATGATGCAGCATCTCCCTCCAGGGAGGAATGAACATATTTTCCTGGCCTCCCATCTCTTAGGACTTTATCTCATTTTTGCCAATCTCTTTGCTCTTCTACCTGTGCTTTCTTGCATCTCGTTCATGACCACTTGACTTTACACTTTGTTCTGGAGAAATGGAGATTTCAGCAGTCTCTGGAAAAGCAAGTTCGTTTGTTTGCAAACAATAAATCATGACTGGCAGCCTTGTGTCATGGGGCACCAAATCCTTCTAACTGCTAGAGACAACTGGAAATCTAAGGCACCCTTAAAAAACCCAGAATGGTTTAGGTTGGAAAGGACCATAAAACTCATCTTGTTCCACCCCCTTCCATGGGCAGAGACACATTCCACTATCCCAGGTTGCTCCAAGCCCTGTCCAACCTGGCCTTGAACAATTCCAGGGATCCAGGGGCAGCCACAGCTGCTCTGGGCACCCTGTGTCTAACCTACAGATCTGATAATATTCTGCAGATAGTGTACAAGCAGCCTCGATATTTACAGAACTTCACTGATAATGTCTCATTGTTTACTTGCCCAAATCTAAAATATCCCATCAGCAGACACTGTATATATTCTGTTCTGAGAAGGCAATCCTTTTTTATCTTCCATGAATTTGAGAATATACCATGCTCCTTGAACAAAAAATAGAAATAATAACGAGGCAGGCAGAAGCAGTATAAATCAATATAGCACTATTGATGTCAACAGAGCTATGCAAATATATACTTACTAAGGATGACACATAAAATCAAGCCCTAACTTTATATAGAAAAAGAAAGAAACTACAGCAGCAGTATTAACTACACTTTTCAGCTATGCTCAAAATGGATTGTGGAATAAGTCATAGTTGGAATAAGTAATTTGAGAGGGTTGTGAATTCTTCTGTGAGCTTGTTGCGTCAGGAAACAGAAGAAAAATCAAAGCACAGCCTTGCAAGTAACATTCTCCCTGATATTAACAATAGAACTGTAACATTTCTTGGTTTTAAATAACAATTCTAACCAGTTTTTGCAAGTTGTTGTAAAATCTGCTCTGCCCCAAAGAGTCAAGGTTGCAACAGTGTTGTAAGAAATGCCACTGCAGGTAAGTGATTTGTATCAGCATTGGTCAACTTTAGAGTTTTACCAAAAGCACCATTATTGCAGAAATCATCTCTGGCTGCAGTGAGCATTGTGGTTGTACTGTGGGGGAAGTTCCCAGTGAGGTGCTGGGTCACTTGGATAAAGACCCTAAAGACTAAATACTAAATACTAAGCATACCAGTATCATTAGTGCATTGCTACTCTTTTCAGCAGAAGATGTTGGACTCACACAAAGCTGTGCTGGTGACAGAACAGTGAATTTTTTCATTAAGCTGGCAGTCCAACACTGGTTTACCAGCACAAAACTTACACTATGTGTGAAGCCATTTTGTGATCTGATGAGCTTCTCCTGACTCTGAGGTTCTCTGCTGCCAGAACTACCACAGAAATGGGTAAACAGAGTGTAAACAAAGCTAAGAACAAAAGAAAGTTGACTTAATAAATTACCATCTTAGCAATTAATGGCACCTACCCCAGAAGTTCATGTAACAAAACTGGTATGAGTTAAATATTCACCTAGTATTCATTTCACAGATAGAATTATACCTCGTGCACATTAACAGAGATAATTACTGAAACATCAAGATCAGCTTAACTCCTGTATCCTGAAAAGAACAAAAGAGAAAAGAAATCATTGCTGCAGCAAATTGTAGAAGTGTTAAAAGGCTCAAAAGAGTGTTCAACTAGTAGACAATTTTAAGTAAAGCTAATAAAACATGGCCACTTCATTATTCATTGATAAGGAAAGGCTGAGTTCAGGCACTGCATTTCAGTGGAGAAGCTGCTCTATAATATCCTGTCTCTTGTTCATCATTCCCACAATCTCCACACACATCTTGTTCATGTGGCAATTCTTTCAGTGCACTGAAGACCAACCAACCAAGGGAAGTCAAAGAAGAAATCCCCACTGTTTTAATAGACTTTAAATCCAGTCTTGATCTTCCCAGTTCTGGCATGGAGCATTGCACAATACAGGAACCTCATACTGACAGCATTCTGCTTTCCAGGGAATAACTTCTCCCTTGTTTCCCTAAATTCTTATGAAAATCCTGGGTCTGCTCCTCATTGATTCAGTTTCAAGATTCTCTTTGCCTTTAATTTGTAGCAGAACTGTAAGATCAGATGAAGAGCCACATCAGGATATCTATGATCTGTTTTCTGGCTCTGGTTCTGACACATGTCATGAATAGTGGTGTGCATATTACTCCAGTCTTCTGTTCTTCACTCAGATGGTCATGAAAACAGGGATGGAATTAATTTCTCTGTTTGCAAGTGCCTCGACACCGCTCACGAGAGGTGAGCCAAGGCTGTGGCTCTGAGGACAGACTGCCTCAGGCTTGGAGGGCTACAGTGAGCAGAGGTTTCCAAGGTCAGACAATTTGGATGCAACCTATGGGACTTTTCATAGGCACCCAGATCGCCAAGACAAGTTTAAAATACCATCTTTAAGCATCACCAGCCATAATCACTCCAGCATTTTACCCCAGTCATTTTCTCATGCATACCCAGTTCACTGCTTTCCCTTTGCATTCTTCCTGCCTCTTTTCAGGCAGAGACCTTTGAGCCATAAAACTTCCAGGAGTGTAACCTGCTGTCAAATGAGGCAGAAACCAAATAATTAAGTAAACAAGGAACATCAGAGTCCATTGAAAAAAGAGTTTTGTTTGGCAGAAGCTGTTTTATAATTTTACTGATCTGATGCACCTTATTTTCATCTTCTTTTCCTGTCAGAGTGTTCTTACCTTTTAAAATTTAATCCCTTGATTTGACATGCTCTCCTGTCCTCCATGCCACTAATTACTCTTTCACTTTCCAATGTATGTTTTTTTTACTCCTGGACTGAAATTTACTTGTAATTTCTTGGAAAAAAAAAAATCCCCTCGTTAAAAAACAAATGCCATGGATAATTGAAGGGGGAAGGAGAGGAAAATAGGAGCAGGAGGATTGTTGCTTGTAAGGGCACAGTTGAGGTAACAAAGGAAAACAGAAAGTTCCAACTGTAAGGGTTGGTCAGATCTCTCCAATACCAGACAGAGGAGATCATTCACATTGAGGTGAATGTAATGCATGTGTTCTCACTGCTGGGCACTGTGCAAGCAGTGGTTCTTGCTTGGGGCCATTGCTTCTGTAGTCGGTCCCAAACCACATAATAGCAGCCATACCTTAATCATAAGCAAATATGGACCATCAGGTCATGAGAAAATGGTGTATAGACCATGACAGCACACCTTAGGAAGTTACAGTAGTAGGTGGATCAAGGACCAGCCTTCAAAGGACTCTTTCACAGAGCTGCCAGAGCTGTGTCCCTGCGGCACCACAGAACCACAGAACAATTTAGGTAGGGAGAGACCTTTAAGGTCATTCAGTCCATCCATTACTAACTCATAGAATCATAGAACCACAGAATGGTTTGGGTTGGAAAGGACCTTAAAGGCTATCTCATTCCACCCCCTGCCATGGGCAGGGACACCTTCTAATATCCCAGGCTGATCCAAGCCCTGTCCAACCTGGCCTTGGACAATTCCAGGGATCCAGGGGCAGCCACAGCTGCTCTGGGCACCCTGTGCCAGGGCCTTACCATAAACTAAAGGCTGGTACTACATGCACTGAGTTTCTCTGGGAATGCCACAGCAAACCAGAGTACGGAAATGCTAGACACAATTCCAGTAGGAAATATCTTTTCTAACATCCTAACTTAATAGGACTTTATTATTTCAGCCAACTGTAAAATCAGAACATGACTCACTGTCCTGACAATGTTATCTCGTCAAGATCCCAATTTGTTGACTGTTGGAGGGCTTTTTTTCTTCTTGTTTTCTCTCTGCTTTTGGTTTATCCTCAATTCTCTTTTCGTTTCCCTGTGTATTGATTTGTAATTTTCCTTTCTGCTTTTCACATTTCACACACTTAGATTTCAGTGATTTGGCTTCTTTTCTTCCTTCGTTGGTATTTAATATGTGCATTTGTCTCCATGCTTAAAGATATGGAGTCTCCATATCTTATCAGCTTTGCAGAACTCCCACCAAGACTTTTCTTCTTTTGTTTTTCCTTGGGTCACACTAATGGTGTTCTGGCAGCTAAATGTTGGGACCTCTTTTCAACTAAAATTAATCAAATAGAAAAGTGGAGTACAGGGGTTCCTTTGATAACTCCTCTGATCTTTAAGCAAGTTCACAGGCTCAGAGATTACAGCCATATTTGTAGCACTGAAGAAGTGCTGAAGAAATGTTAGGGGTTTTGGCAGAAAGCCTTATTCCTTTATTTATTATTAACATATTAACATAAAGGGAAGTATAAATGCAGGAGTGTGAAATATGATTGTCATTGGGCTCAGCATTTCAAATGGATGCAATATTCATGGGCACAGCTCAGAAAAGACAGGGGCAGCTGTCTCCAGGCCTGGGGTTTAACACAGAGCAGCTGGGCTTGCACAGGCCTTTCCATGCAGCAGACTTTGAGCTGCTCTCCAGATGCTTCAGGAGCGATGTCAGCTTCAGGCACAGCATTTCTGGGACTCTGGGATGCTGCCCATCCTTCTGTGTCTGTCTCGCCCTCAGCCATGGGCATTGCAGCCCAGAAGGGAAGGCATCATAGCTCCTCTGGATAGTGCCTCCCAAGGGGCTAAATGGTGTTTGTCGTGTCCTCCAGTGCAGCTGGTACCCAGCACGACCGCTGGAGGGGAAAATGTACCTCCTCCTCCACCCAGGGTGGCATTCAGGGAGCTGCAGTATGCTGTATGGTGTGTAGTACCAAGCATTTAAAACTAGGTTGTGGTAAAAGCAATTCTACACCTGTTTAACCTTTCTGCTATGAGAAATCCTGTTTCATAGAATCCCAGACTGGTTTGGATTGGGAGGGACCTTAAAGATTGTCCTATTCCACCTCCTGCCATGGGCAGGGACACCTTCCACTAGAACAGGTTGCTCCAAGGGCTGTCCAACCTGTCCTTAAACACTTCCAGGGATTTCAATATTTGAATCTATGTGCTTAATCTGAAGCTAAATTTTCAGTGTACCAATAGGCATGGGCTGGACCAGGACATTGCAGTTCAGGCTGAATTGTATTGGAGGTGTTCGAGGAACAATGGGATGTGGCACTCAGTGGTCTGGCCTGGTTGACAAGGTGGAGATCAGTCAAAGGTTGGATTCACTGATCTTGGAATCTTTTCCAACCCTAATGATTATGGGATTCTATGATTCTATGATCCCCTCACTGTAGTAATCTCCATCAGAAGAATCACAGCACACACCTTTGCTGTCCAACCAAGACTGTAACTGGGCCAGGTATTTCTTAGATTGCCATAACCTTGGGAGAAGCATGAGTTTTTATCTGGTTTTGGTCCTTTTATAATAATAAGTTGTTACTTTTGTTAAACAGATTCATTTTTTCATTCTGATAGCTTCAACTAAAAATTAAATACCCAGTTTCAATGAGACCTTGGCTTTGCAGAGTAGGATATGATCAGCTCTTACCTCAAATCTCTGTTGTCCGACTCCACTATTTCTAGAATGAGAGCAGCTGAAGACAAGTGGCTGCTCAGTAATCTCAGCTTTTAAATAATATTAGGAAAAAGACATTAGCCTTCAGCATTTTGAAAAATAGTTTTACAAGCCTATAGTATGTAGTATACGAATCACATCCTTTCACAGTCAGTTGTTCAACAACATCGTTTTCATAAATCAGACCTATTTTTTCCTTTAAATTATTTTTTAATAATTTTTCTGGCTGTTGCCTTGATTTTAGAAAATTTGGATTTCAGAGTTTTGAGAGTATGAAATATCTATATTTGTAATTACTGAAAATACATTTTTTTAAAGAATGATTTTTGAACTGGATATGAAATCAATTTACCTAGGTTGAGTTTCAGAAAATTAATTCTTTGTTCTCAGAGTTGGTAGAAAATTTGGGGAGGATTTGCTGTGCTTGTCATACAAATGAGAGTTAATAGCTGTTTTGAGCACAGTGTGGAGCTGCAAAGGATCCTGAAGATCTGTATTACAAAGAGGTTTGGGTCAAACAACATGAATTATTATGTTGGGGTTTTTTTTCATTTTCATTATTCAAATCCTCATAGGCAGTATGAGATGCTGCATTTTGCCAGGAAGCTCTTTCAGAAACACTACAGACATTGCCGTCCATGGAAGGAGCTGTTGTTTTCTAGGAGTAATTCTCCATCAGTGGGGTGTGAACACAGCTCCAGTTTTGGTAGCTTGGCTTGACTGTGGTTCTACAATAAGAAAGTTTTCACAAGAGGATTTACTAACTGATGTATCATTTTCCCCAGAGTAGAAAAGATTATTCTGCCCAACTTTGTCTTGAAGAAAAATCCAGGAAACCTCTCTCGTAAGAATCTAGAACACCCCTTTTTGTCAGTGTGTGGGAGCACTGGGAACACTGCCATTGCCTGTACAGCTCACAGTGCTCCTGGAGAGCTTCAGGAGAGGAACTCTGTTCATCCAAAGAGCTGGATGCTCCTGAGGAGAAAAGCTTATCCTTCCAGAGCTTGGAAGCTATAATAGTGGGAATAAATGAACAAAAATTACCAACCTTGAAGCAACCAAAATGTGAGGGAAAGCCAAGACTGGACTTTTGTTTATGTCATAAGCAGAATGATGTAAAAATCAAGAGACAGTGCAATATAACAACCCCAAAAATAATCTCCAAGCATAATACTGTACATTTTAGACAATCAAAATTACAACCCCCGGGAGTACAAGATTAATTAAACTGTAACAGAAGACAGTATTTTCAAAATGGAGTGACATGACATACTTAGAAGAATCCTGAATGATATAAAATTCAGGTATGCCTGAATGTCAAGCTCTCTACTTGCTTTACTTAACTGGCCATACTGCCTGCCTGGAGACAAAAAAGACAGAGAAAAAGTAAGGCAAAAAGCAAGTGGTTCATAAAGGAAACCCAAGTTGAACAGGGCTGTGTTTTCTCCTCTTCTACCCTTCTCTAGTATCCCTTCCCTCCCCCTCAAGATCTGTTTCTCTCTAGGGGTTGATGGAGGCCTGTCTATTTTTTTTTATTAATACAGTTTTATTAGGAGTTCAGTTCTTCCTATGTCTGAAACATTCTGTGATAGCTGGAGAATAAGTTAAATTTGACACTACATAAAGTAAGAGATTCAAGTAACTGCAATAGGAAGAGATTTACAATCTGAGTGTGTAAAGCTTTGTGATGTTCTTTTTTGTTAACACTTAATTTCCCTTCTGTGTCTGGACTCACATTTTCCTGTATTAAACCTTCACTTAGCTTCTCCCTTCTGAACTGAGAGAGCTGGATAAGCATGTATCTTGATATACCCCATTGAAGAATTAACATGGGAGTGGTTTGCTGGGGCCCAGGGGAGAAGTCTGGGGAGAGAAACCCCAGGTGATGGGACAAGGTCAGAGTGTGAGAGCTATAATCACCCAGGCAAAGCACTGACCTGCAGAAAAGTAAATGCAGAGACAACAGCAAGTCAGGGCAAATTGTCCCCACGTCCCACCTGGAAGGTTTCACTCAATGAGTTTACTCTCAGCTCTCAGAGAGGATGCCGTAACACTTCTAGTAAAAACAGAACAGATCTGTACCTTTTTAAAAAGAGGTTCCCTCACCCATCTTCTCCTTCCATCACCCTTTAAAGAGCTGTCAAGCAGCAGGTTTTATTTTTGCTGAATCCAAGTTGAGAGTGTGAAGAAACAAACTAACCAGGGACACATTTAAGAGAGACTCCGCATTTTCTGTGTGGTGCACAGGCAAACCAGTCTGACTCTGAACACCTACATGCACCATCATCTTTTCTTCCCACACCTCTCTGAGCTGAATGTCACCTGAACAAGTTATGTTCTGGCAATAGAGAAAGTAAAACAATATTAATATTCTATGGCATGTTAATAAAGCACCATGTGGCTCCCTCCTCTCCATCGGCCAGAATCCAACAAAGATTCCCCTTGCAGGGATAGAGTAGGTGCCTCCATTGTGCTGCCACATCACAGTCCCATCCTGCCTCGTTCTTCATGCTCCCCTCCCTGCGTCCACTCCATCACTCTCGTTCTTATCAGAGCAAGCATTCCGGGGCAGCAAACACTCTGTGTTTTACATGTGCACAGTAGCAAGTACAATGCAATTCCTGCCCTTAGGCACTCACACAAAACAAATCTTAAAAGGAGTATTACGTTTTTGCCTCTCCATATGGGTATGTGTGGAACATGGCTCTGAGCCTGCCTTGGCCACAACCATCTTTGCTGTACAAACAAGCCAGAGGGAAGCAAGTCCATGGGAGCTTTAGGAGTGGGTAAGGAGAAGGACTTCAGGGTGGCTGCACAGAGTTCTGGAAGGCTCCTTGCCCTGGCGTGACTTGTGGAGGAATTTCGGCACCAAGGGGAGATTGGATGATTGAGTGCTTGGAATGCTGGAGACTGCTGAGCAGTACCAGCACCTGGGACCTTGCTGGGTCTAACGAGACACGTCAAGCACAGCTCCTGTGAAAAGCTGAGCAGAGACAGTCAGCAGCCACCACTGCCCCCAGGCAAGAGACAGTAAGAAGGCTGTCAGAGGCCACCATGTGGGTGATTTTGACAGCTGACAAATATCCTGGTGGAGAGTGTCCCATTCATCAAAGGCAAAATTAATTATGGATGAGATTTGAAGGAAGCGTTCAGGAGTGCTGTGTTTGGTTGTTAGGTACTGGTGGCCCAGGCTCTCAAGGTCACCACTAAAGGGGATGTTTAATGCCCAGCTGACACTCCCCTTTGATTTCAAGCTCCCTTTAAAATTAATTTGCACACTTCCTAGCCAGCTCAGATACAGCCTGGATTGGTAACACACACCACTGCTCCACTCAGCTCCTTCTCCTTTCGCTGCCTTTGAGTATTGCAACTTCTTCCTTTGCTCTTGCTTATCTGAGATTTTCTATCTATCTGCAATGTTTTCTCTCTCTGCTGCTCTCATTTCCCTTCTCTGTCCCTCCACGTAATCCTTATCCTTCTCTGTGCTTCATTTAATCCTGGCTGCCCAATTATGCAAATCGCACATTTACATTTTGACAGGGCTCCTCCACCCCTTTTCACATAGTTATTTGTAATACAAATCATTCTCCCTTGCTTCCCCCAGTCCCTAACTGCCTCTCAGCTTCCTCACTAGGATGTGGTGTTAAAAACGTGGGGCTCTGACCTAATCCTTCCTGCAGCCATGGGGAGCCATAACCCCAGTGCTGCACTGCACAGGGCAGCTCAGAGGAGCACACTGACCTCCTTCTGCAGTGCTGGCTGAGAGAAGAATCATGGAATCACAGAATGGTTTGGGTTGGAAAGGACCTTAAGGACCATCTCATTCCACCCCCTGCCATTGGCAGAGACACCTTCCAATATCCCAGGCTGCTCCAAGCCCCTTCCAGCCTGGCCTTGGGCATTTCCAGGGATCCAGGGGCAGCCACAGCTTCTCTGGGCACCCTGTGCCAGGGCCTGCCCACCCTCACAGTAAAAAACAGGTCTTACCTGACCACTCCCAGCCATGAGGTGCAGAAGGGCTGTAGGTGCAAGAAGCTGAACTGGGAACCTTATCACAGGTAAGGTAACCTCTCTCTCTGTTCCACTTTTTTCCAGTTGATGCAGGTTCCTAGTAATTGTTTGCAGAAAGTTGTGGTTTTACATCTATCCCCCAAAGATTAGCTGCACTTGTCTACTGCATGTCTAGGGGAAAAGTCATAGAATGTTAAGGAGTTGGAATGGACCTTTAAAGTCCTCTAGTCCCAACCCCCCATGCCATGGGCAGGGACACCTCCCACTGGAGCAGGCTGCTCAAAGTCTTATCAAAGCCTGGTTTTGAACAGTGCCAGGGTTGGGACAGCCACAGCCTCCCTGGGCAACCTGTGCCAGAGTCTCACCATCCTCAGAATGAAAAGTTTCTTCCTAATATCTGATCTAAATCTCCCCTCTACCCATTTTTAGCCATTCCCCCTTGTCCTGTCACTCCAGTTCCTGATGCAAAGTCCCTTTCTGGCTTCCCTGGAGCCCCTTCAGACCTCATGTGAGGTCTCCACACAACCTTCTCTTCTCCAGGCTGAACAGCCCCAACTCTCTCAGCCTCTCTCCACAGGGGAGGTGCTCCAGTCCTCTGATCAACTTCCTGGCCTCCTCTGGACTTGCTCCAGCACTTCCATGTCCTTCTTATGTTGGGGACACCAGAACTGTGTGCAGGACTCCAGCTAGGCTCTCACAAGAGCAGACTGGAGGGGGAGGATCGACCTGCTCCCTCGACCTGCTGGCCACGCTCCTTTGGATGCAGCCCAGGAATCTGTTGATTTCCAGGCTGGGATCCCTCACTGCCAGCTCATGGTGAGATTTTCCATCACCCATCACCCCCAAGCCCTTCTCCCAGAGCTGCTCTCAATCACTCCTCTGCCCAGCCTGTGGGTGTGTCTGGGGGATTGCCATGACCCAGGTGTAGAACCTTGCACTGCATTTTGTTGAACCCACAGCATCTTTTAAAAAAAAATTCAGGCAGAGGAATTAAATTCTATTTCTTCCACAACCTAAGTAGTAGAACTCCTAAGATTTTGCAATAGCACCTTCAGTCTTAAGCTGCATTTACTGCTACTGCACTCTGAAGCAGATATAACATTCCTTCATCTCTATAGCATATAATTTTTTCCCGGTAGAGTAGCATCAGTTGCTACTTCCATCCCCTCTCTTGCTTGGAGGAGATTTGTTTCTGCAGACCAGTGTTTTATTTGGGTAAGGCCTTATTTATCTTTATTCTAAGTACATCCTGCTCTGCGTTTACATTGGAGAAGACAAGGTCAGAGAAGTATACATCTTATTTAGACTGGAAAGTGCTGAAGTCTGACGGCTCCCAGTGAGAAGTCTTCCAGCAGTAGGCATTACTCTTACTGCTCTCTCAAGATGACCTTCATTAGCTCCCACATTAGTTCATTACCTCATCTCCCAAGAAGCTTCATATCTGTGACATGTTACACAGTGGCAAAAATTATGTTTAAAAGTACAAAAGCCATCTTAGCTTCACTCGACTAGGGCCAGACTTACACAAAACACCACTGGCATCTCCATTCTTCACCATCCTCACAACACTGCCAATATAGAGGGATTATTTTCACATTACCTACAGATGTAGCAGCACAGCCTCAGGAGATGACCATCACCAAAGGTCAGAGAGGCAAAGGCTGGGAGTGCAGGAGCATCCCCCCACAGTTTACAGAGAGGCATTATAGGTTAGCCTGAGCTCAGCAAGAAGCCCTCAGGAAAGCTGGCAGCTGAGCCCGGGCACACCGAGCCACTCTCCACTGAGTTTGCAGTGTGATTTACGTACACAGGAATTTTTATAACGGGAATGTATTTTTCTTCTTCTTTCTCTGTCAAGCTTGAATGAGCACATGGTTACAAGACAAAATTGCCTTTGCTTCCCAGTAGTGCTGTCCCTGCCTGTTTTCCATCGCTGCCCTCACACCCATTCTTCTCTGTCATTTCCAGCCATGTTCCAACACCCCATCTTTGCTCTTCTCTTGGCCACGACAACTTGGAAAACTCACATTGCTGAGGGTGAAGTGGGTATGCCAGAGTGCTGTCTTCTTTCCCTACAGTTCCTCGTGTTTCTAGAACACACATTTACCTTTGAACATTTGTTTTAATCTCTCTTTTATCAATCTCTAGATAAAGCCCCGTTGGTTTTCTATCCACTCCAGCCCTCATTTGAATTCCTGGTGCATGGCTTTCTGTGCTTAGATTCAGCTTCCTTCCCTCTCTTATCACCCTCTTATCTGCTACCTCCAGCTTAGCATCTTTTATCTCCTCTTTTTCTTCCCCCTCTCCTTTTTCTGTCCATGTTTAAGCGAGCTCTTCATGCACTACTAAACCCAGTCCATCACAGCAGTGCCGTGGTTCCCAGTCTGGAGCTCCGGCTGGCTCCATGCCTCCCCTCGCTGCTGGAGCAGCGGCTGCATCCCCTGCATGCACCGCTGGATAAATGGCCAGCATTAGGAATGTTCTGTGCGACGAGAGCCTGTGGCAGTGCTAATGTGCCACCACTAGTGCATCTCGCTGCCGTCGTCACATCAGTCCTGGGGGAAATTACAGCGAGATGATCTACGGCACTCGCCTCCTGTTTTAATCCAGGCTGCTTTGCGTCCTGCTGGAGAGAAGTACAGTCGGTGGCAGCTGGGAATGAGTGGCTTTTTATCACAGCGTTGCTGTATGATTGCTCGTGCCGCCCTGCCTTGGCTCCCACCGCCTGCTCCGCGCCCGGGGAGGATGCGGAGGAGCCGGGCCGGGCAGCGGGAGCTGCACAGGGGATGATGAACGCTAATGGCCGGGACCGGGGAGATGAGGCTGATAATGGCTGTGTGGTGCTTCTTCGCTAGCAGAGGAGGGCAACAGCCATGCGAAAAAGGGAAAGGTCACGCACTGAGGGAAAGAGAAGATACTTAAAGCTAAATGTCAGAACATCAATTTGGTGTACTAAGGAAATGTTTCCCTCTTTGCAGAGGGCCTTCAGAACGGCTTGGAATGGATTGGTGTGCCACAGTGGCCCTTCTCTGCTCCCCAGCCACAACAGGGAGGATTTGTCCAAACAGTTCCTTGGCATCACTCAGCACGAGCACTGAGCCACATTTAGGCAGGATTGCTGTCGTCACGGATCACTTGCTTATTGAGACTTAGAGGTGAAAACCTGCCTGTAATGACTCCCTGTCACAGGCACTGTCACCACCTTTCGTGCAGCTGTAACCATTTTTTCTGGAGCGCTGGGGCCGCCAGAGTTAAAAGCTCAGCTGCAGCTGCACCTCGGGCTTTGGGACGTGGATTCCCAGCGCAGCAGTCACGGGTCAGGCTCTGTAGTAGGCACATCCCAGGAGGCTGTGTGTGCTGGAGCCTGAGAAATCCTGGACACTGCTTTGAACTTCAATTATTAATAACCACCTCCAGGCTTCCTCGAGAAGATGAGCTGAAAACCACAGTCTGTGCTTCACTCTGAGGATACTCCACCTTTATGTTTTTGTCAAAACAGGGGACTTTCACAAATGGCTTTGTTGCCAGGGGCGTGAATTATGTACAGGGAACTTGGTGCTCCACTGCATCGCAGTAAACAACAGCACATTTCTATGGATTTATTAATTGGTTTTGTATGCATTTATTTTTCTGTAGTGGTTTAAGCAAATAAAATGCAGTAACAAGAGGATTTTTACTGAGTTAATTAAAGAGGAGAGCAGTTCTAGGCAAGCATGACATTAAAGACTTGCCAAATACCTCTTTTCTGAAAAAACTACCAGCCACTTTTAAGTCTGCTCCAATTCTTAGGCTTTAATGGAAAGTCCGTTCCAGACCAACTTGTCTGAGTTTCAAAACAAGTTGGCTCTTGGCAGGTTTGTAAAGGCAAATGGGCAGAAGGAGAAAGGGGGGGTTATAGGGAAAATAGGGAACAGAGTGCATCTGAGATAATAGTTTAAAAGTTCTATGAGTGTCCCCCTCCCAAAGTGTTGTCACTAACTTTGTTCTGTATGAGGCTCCCAGTTCAGGGATTGTCTGGTGAACTAGCCTCAGCAATTTCAAAACTCTGGCTGAATTTGGCCCTAGATATCTAAAATCTGTTTGATTTAACATTCTTGTGCTCTTTCCCTAAGTTTTAAAGCTCTGTCCTGCTGTGCTGGCTTTGACAGGAAGCCCAAATCAGTCCTCAGTTTCTATAACCAAGACATTTGCCACAAACAGCTCTGTATTAAAATCAATGAGAGATCTGACCTGTTAATTTCTGAAGTAGCCTCTGGTATGCAGAGAGGCTCTGCAATATTGTCTGGCTCTCATATGTGAGAAATGACACTTTGTATTGCTCACGGGGTGTTAAAAATGTATAGATGTGAAGTAGATTGGGAGGTCTGCCAGTACAAAGCTAATGGAAGTTCTCATAATTTCCCCAAGTGACATTAGTGACCTGGGCTTGAAGGGAAGCCAGGTCTGGTTTCACATCATCTAACATTTCACTAAACGTTAACCCATTGAGATAGAATTTTTATTAGGTATGCCAGAATTTCATAATTTACCACTACCTCTACATAGATATTTTGCTTGTACAGTCCAGAAGATGTTTATTATGGTCTTTTGAGGTGCATTAAAGGGGGGTTAGTACAAATAAAGCTCCCTTTCTTAATCTCCAGGCAAGCTGCAAAAGCAATTTAATCTCAGCACACTGGATACCCGGTGTGCTGCTTTAGCACACAAGGATCCAACAAGTACACTCCAATGCTCTCGAGGGCAGATGTTGGATGACAGAGCTGCTGCAGTGGGAGAAGGCAGCACAAGGATGCCGAGGGGAGAAAGCCCCTCTCAAAGGCAGCCCACCAACAGAGTGTTATTTTTCAAAATGTACCCACTCAACCCAGTGGCACCCAGAGCGGGGAAACATAAGGTAAATTAGTGACCTTTCAGGCCCAGATGTTAAGAGAGTAGAATAGCTGAGAAATCCAAGGGCTAAGGTCAAGATAAAGAGAGCTGCATAAATGCAACAGCTGTAAGGCACTGAAAAGGCATCAGAGAGAGTGAGAAGCAGGAATATATAAATCACTCGGAGCAATCTGCTGCAGCAAGGCCTGCTGGGCTAGACAGCCTCTTTAAACTATTGCCAACGCTTTCCAAAAGTGCGTGGTTAAAATTAGGCTTTCCAAGTCCATATTTAGAAATTGAAAGGCACCAGAAGTACTCAGCACCCATCGAAACATATGGGCCCACAAACCCTCTGGAAATCAGGTCACACATTTGAGGCAGAGATTTCTGTGCTGAGTTGCCCCTGAAGTGAGAATGGTCTTGGTCTGAGAGCACTGTTACCTCCACTGCTTTTCAGATCCAGCCTAAAGAAACAGCTACGACTCAGCTTCTTGCTTATGAAAAGCTTTGACCTATATAGAAAACTCAAGAAGCCTGAGCGGCAGAACTAATGAAATATGATTTCCAGCAGCTCTGTCCACCTGGATTTCCCAATACCATAAGGAATGACTTATAACAAGGTCTGTCTCTTATATTCCCCTAATTTTCATAGAACTTGCACAACTTTAGTGTCTTCATCAAGGGTGCTTAGAGTTAGTCCATGTTTTCAAACATCTCCTTGCTTAGTTAGAAGTATTCTCACGGGTTTGGGGACCCAGTCACTTACACCACAGGTTACACACAGTGACACAAACTGAAGGGCTTTGTGTCCTTGATGTGTCTGCAGCTTCTCTAATTTATTCCAGGATTGTTACAATCCTGGAATACAATAGGACCCTTTCCAAGGGTACATGTATGCTTACAGAGACTTGTTGGAATCTGGTTTTGTCAGTCTTTTTGTTGTTTAGGCAACAACAAACAGGAATCTGATTTGTGCTAAAATATGTACTGTATTGTTCACTTTGCTTTACTGAGAAATTTAACTGAAACATTCTAAAATCTGAGAGGTGGAAAAAAAAAAGGATAAATCACCTTTAATTGGTACATATGGCCAAAAAAACCCCAACAAAAACCAGTTAGTTTACAAGTCTCCTTGTTTACTCGCAGATCAGAATTGACTCACAGAGGATGTAGCTCTTCATCTCAGATGGGACATAAACAAACATTATTCCACTGGATTAAGACACAAGTATCTGTAAACAACACTGAGTATTCCCTTTGGTAGATGCAATACCTGTGACCCCAGCAGCTCCCCGTGCTCTCTGCAGGCAGAGAGGCTGCAGCAGTAGTGTGCTGGGTTCACAGGAGCAGCAGAAACAACACTGGTTAATTTGGGCACCAGAGAGCCTGAGGTTTATTGCAGAAGACACCAGGCTCCATATGTAAAGCTGACCAGCAGAAAAGTCTCATGAACACTGGGCTTTTTCCTGCACCAGATCCCAGTTTGGTCAGGTGGAGTTCTGATTTATTTATTACTCATTAGATTTTAGGGCTCTGATTGGGTAAACACTCATGTGTTTGTGTTTATTCCTGTGGTTTCAGTTTTTGCCCAAAACTGTTGCACAAAGTTCAGTTGCTGTGTTTGTCTTTCTTATGGACTCGAGTCCTATCAATATGGCCTATTTAAAATGAAAATTAGGCAGTAATTAACAACTATTTCCCAAAACAAGAGGAAACAAAAAAGGCCTATTGAGACAATACAAAGCTTTGTGCCTTCTGACAAATTTCTATGTTCCCCAGTCCTTGTCACATTCAGGCTTTACTGGTAGGAAGAAGAAACTCATAAAAATACACTTGTTTTCTTAGAAAGGTGTGCTTTTCCATTTAAAATAGCTTTGAGAAAATGCCCCACAAGCAACTTAGAATTTGTTTTCTCAAAGCAAAACAAAATGTACTACAGCTCATACATATGTACATATAAATACAAAGAGACATAAACAAAACACTTATAGAATCCTTGATTACCAATATGTGTGCTTTGTAACATTACTGGTTTCAAGACAGACTTAGCTCACCTGGAGGACCTTTGCTGCTCTGACAGATGCTCAGAGCAGCTGTGGGGTCTCTGCAGAGCCCCCGGTGCTGGGTTTTGCTCACAGGTGAGGCTGTTCAACCCCAGCCTGCAGGAGGGTGACAGGGGCTCTGGCTGCTTTAAAGAGCCTGGAGCAGGGCAAGGAAACACCAGCAGCAGCCTGTTGGAAGCAGTTTCATGGGGTTTGAGCTGTGCTCTAGTTTCAGAGTTGCCCAGGCAGCTGAGCCCCAGGGAGGGGCAGGTTCTGGCTCAGGCAGGGTCGGTCACTGCTGCAGTGTTTGCCATGTGTGTCCCTCCAGCAGCTGTCAGAGCACGGGGAGGCAGCCAGTGCAGCCACGAGCTAATGAAGCTCATCTGGCCCATTAGGTACAGGAGGTGTAATGCAGAGGATTGTATGTTCAAGCCCTACCATTAACTCATGCAAAAGTTGGATGTGTGCTCTTCCTGAAGATGGAGTGCAGGCTTGCAGTGTCATTACTGGGAATAAAGATGATAAATGACAGTTGCTTTTCTAACCACGTGCATCTTTTCCCTCCAGTGTGACTCAGGTTCCTCCCGTGATCCACTTGGGGCAGCTACCACTCCAGGATTTTATCCTCATGCCTTTTACCAAGCCACTTGAAATCATTTGCTCTTGGATGGGAGCACCTCTTTCCTTGTATGCCCAGTGGTTTGCAATTCTGCATGTTCCTGACTGGGGTGAGGAGCCCTGTGCTGGTTTTGTATCCCTGTGTCTGGACCTGGTTTATCCTCCCCTATGTATACACCAGACTGTCAGACTCTTAACTGTGTCTCAGGGATTGTGCAGGGGCTCTGGCTGATTTGGGTGAAACCACTGAACAGGAGCACTCAGATCTGACTTGTACTCTGTGCCCTGCCACACATTCCCTAGTGGACCAACACCAAAGGGCACAGAGGAATGAAGGGTTGGGGTTTGAGCCCAGACCCTACACAGAGCTGATTCCCAGGGGTTCAGCTCTCATTAAGGCAGATCCTTAGGGGACACAGCACTCAGGAATATCCCTGCTGATGGAAGAGCAGGGTTATCTGGAGACCTCAGCATCTATGCACTGAACTCTTCTGAAACCATGGGAGTTCCTCCTGGTGCTTGAATCAAAGCCAAACTCTCTCTGCCATCTGTTCCTCAGTGTAGGGAAGCACTGGCCTTCATCTCTCCAAATGAAACTCTCAATCCACTGAACTCAAGAGGACTTTTGCCTTTAGCTGACTGAGCAATAGGATTTCTCTTCCTCTGCCTCTCTGTTCACCAGTGACTCTGGGAATGTCATATATCTCCTTCTGTCACATCTGGGTTTGGAGCTCTCATGGCTGTGTGCAGCCACAGCATCTCTGTTCCCAGGTCTTCTGAGTGCTGAAAAAATGAAAAATGCTTAAAACAGTCAGTAACACATTTAGTCTTTTCATGGAAGTCCTCAACCAGCTCATTGGATTCTTATGGCAGACTGAATTTCTCTGTAAATTAATCCACAAAAATGCTGATCCCCTGGGGTGTTAGTGATACCATTCAAAAGTCACAGATAGCATCTTAGCCAATGTTCTGTAGTATCAATGCTGTTGTCTATCTTATTTCTCCCTTATAATTTCTTCTTATTGGTCTTTTACGTGGAACTAGCATTTTTGTCCTAATTAGACAATTGCACATTATGATGCACTAATTTGTTAACCTATGTTCACAAATCTTTTAATTACAGCAGTTGTCTTTGATGTGCTGTTATTATTCAGCTACAGCAGTAAACAATTCAACAGCTAACTGGAAGGAACTCATTATTTTCTGAGAGATGTTGTCATTATTTTTCAAAGTATTTTTTTCCCTAAAATACCGACAGTGAAGAACCAGAGAAACACACAGAGAGTCACTTCAGAAACCAAACACCTCATTTCACCACACTGGTAGTTATTATTGAGAACACAAATATTTTTAAAGTGTAAATAAATTGAGGACTTATCCTTCACACTTGTAACTCCCAGGCTTCAAAGCTGTTGGGGTGACCAGAAAGGCTTCTCTAGAGTCAGCACAGCGACAGGTATTGGATGTGTGACCCTTCACAGTGCATCCACGTTTCCATGTAAGCCTGTGTCAGATGGGACATGGCCACATGGCAAAGGTTTTTGCACGTTTGTAAAGGTGAGGTAAAGATTCCACATGCTTAACTCCCCTAGGTACCCTTAAAGAGAGGGTTTAGCCCTTCTTTCATCCTTACTTCTTGCTTAAGCTAAACAGAGCCAGGTGATGCATTTTTTTCTTTCAATTACTGTCATTGAGCTGCCTTTAATCTTTTAAGGATTATATTAATATTTTCAAGCATTTTTTCCCCTCTGGAGCAGGGAGCTATGGCTTCATGAATCCCTGCTTGTGGTGATCCTTTGATGCCTTAAATGGCTACCTAGAAACAGAGACTAGACAGGAATAAGGGAATAAAGGAGGGATTTATTTGAAAGGCCTTCAGAGGTACACTCTGGGGGTCCAGAGGCTCTCCTGCCTCAGTGGATCCCAAGGTGGATGACAGGTCATGAGTTCTTCACCCTTTTATAGGTTTGATCCATTTGCACATCAGCATAAATTCGCCAATTAAAACTTTAGCTAATGTTGTAATTTTGTGAAGGGATCATCTTCACTTGTCTGGATGAGGTGTTTGCCCCCAAAAGTCCTATGCTTTTGATGATGCTACACATATCCCACCATGGCAACATTCATTTGTGAACATCATGAAATCCCAGAATGGTTTGGGTTGGAAGGCACCTTTAATCTCATCCAATTCCACCCCGCCGTGGTCAGGGACACCTTCCATGAGACCAGGTTGCTCCAAGTCCCATCCATCCTGGCCTTGAACATTTCCAGGTATGGGGATCTGCTTGGAAGTTACCTCCCTTCTGTTTTCAGTGTTTTCAAGCAAACTCACGTCTTGTCGTGTGTCTCTGCTGTGACTGAACGAACAGCACTGTCTGTGAGAGCCCTGAGTGCTGTTTATGAGAGCCCTGAGTGCTGTTTGTGAGAGCCCTGAGTGCTGTTTGGGGGAGCCCTGAGTGCTGTTTGGGGGAGCCCTGCCTGCAGCCCATTGGTTTCTCTTTGACCTTCCTTTCTACCACTCCTCTGAGTAGCTCTTATCTGCAGGAGATGAGGACTTTGTCCCGGTGCTGGTGTTGGCTGAGGCCATCTCCCCGTGCCCACTGCTCCCAAAGCCACACAGATATTTCACTGCAGTGGGGAACCCACGAGCACTCACACACCCAGGCTCCAGCTCTCAGCAGCCCTTCGTGTTCCCCTTCCCTCCCCAGGAAGGGAGGCATGGTGTACAGATTTGGATTTTAGCTGGAACTATCAAACTGTGGAGGCTTGTGTTTTATCACCAAGCACAGCATGAAGACACCACAGTTGCAATGTACAGATTGCCAGGAACAGACTGTCTTTCTTGAAGATCAGGTTGTCCATGTGAATATTTGCCAGCTGCAAAGGACAGATTCAAATTTCTGGATGCTCCACTTTCCCAGGCCTGGGAAAGACTTTCTCCTGATTTTGCATCCCTCAAAAGATCAGCAACAGCTGCTGAGACCTCTTAGAAGAGTAGGAAGGGGAAAAGGGGAGCATAACCAGGCCATCTGTTGTAAAACCACAGCTCCTTATTGATTTCAATAGACTATTTTTGGTCCAAACAGTTTCAGCACACAAGCACTCACATACCCTTTCTGCTGGCAGTGGAAAGCCATGGCTGTTACTGAGAACAGGAAAGCGAATGGCACAAAGTAGCATTGGGTCTCTAAAGCAAAATCAGCCACCCCTCCCCATTCCTGGCAGATGTTTCCCTAACCCCTTCTTAAAGCCTTGTAATGATGGAGGTGTTACGCCCTTTCCAGCAATCTCCTCCAGTGCTGAACTCTTCCTGCCCTCCAGTGCTTTTTCTAATGTGTAATCTGTGTCACCTCTTCGGCAATTTAGGGCCATTATTTGTTGCTCTACCCACTTTTCTGGAAGAGAGGAGCAGAGCAGATGAGATAAGAGTGAGAGGAAGGGAAGACATCCGCTGTGTTTCCTGGGAAGCAAGCCTTGCCGACCTTTCTGTGGTTTGCAGCCTGTCTCATTTCTCCTACTCTGGTTTCCACTCCATAAAACCCAGCAGCGAACGTGCTGTGCTGCGACAATTGGGGAGAACTTCAAGGGTTCATTTTGTCACAGTTTTAAAATGTCAGATTAGGCTGCACAGTCACATTAGTACCGTTAGCTTTAATAAACTCGATACCTAATCTGCCAGGGCTTCTTTATTGACAGGCTGCATCTCTATCTGAGCTTGAATAAACTTGTGCATAAAATGTTATCAGCAATGACAGCTGAAAAGAGGTCTATTGCTCTTTAAATTTTTGATGGGAGGCAAGCATTCTGTCATTTGTGATAGCATTATATGTAATCCAACATAACAACTTGATAGTCTGATATAACAACATTCCGGCTTCCCTGCTACCATTGTAAAGAGATGCTGTGTACAAGCTGCTCCTACATGCAATAGTATCAGCACTGACAGCTGGTAAGGGAGTCAAGCTCCTCTCTTTCAATTTCTGGGAAGCAACCCTCATCTTTAGTGATATTTTTTTTCTTGAGTGTGGATAACGTCTTTGCCCAAAAGTCCTGGGGAAATTTTGCTGGTTTGGAAATTCATTACAGGACAGAATTGTCTCGTGAGGTGTCTTTATTTCCACAGTGCTGCCTGCAAATGTGGTACAGTGGGATGGAGTTCTGTCCCAAATCACACGACAGGAACTCCTCAGTCTTTGCTCCCTGCATGTATTTCAGTTCCACCTTCCAAGTTCTCTCATTGCTGTTGGTTCCACTGTTGCCCCATCCCTTGAAATGTCCAAGGCCAGGTTGGATGGGGTTTGAAGCAACCTGGTCTAGTGGAAGGTGTCCCTGCTCATGGTGGGGGGTTGGAACTGGATGAGCTTTACATCCCTTCCAACTCAAACCATCCCCTGGTTCCCTGCCAGGCAGGGACTGGGTCCTGTCACCTAGTGCCCCTATCTTCCCCTTCCTTTTTTCTTGAAAAACCCAGGATAATTTCACCCAGCAGTTCTCAGTACAGCACCAGAAGAGGTGTGCTGTGCCACCCTGCAGGCACTCTGCATCCTGTTCCTCCAGAGAACACCCTTCCCTTCATGCTGACACTCCCTGCATTCACACTCATGTAAAGGAAGTGTAATGTATTAATCAAATATTTTGACCACTAGTGGTTTGTTAATTGAAATTTAACTTTTTATATTGCAATATTTTAACTGCTTGGGGTCAGGCAATTTGGAAATTAAGTTCAAGTTAGTTCTCACATGAAGATCAATACACAGGATAAAAGATATCCATTGGATTATGAATAGTTCATGTTCTAAAGAAATATCTACTCTGCTTTTTCTTTAAGTGGACTTGATTTTCAATCTTTTATACCTCCTCCATGCTTGTACAATTAACTTAAGTCAATGAAAATCCAGTGGAGCAATGCAGTTTAATTTAGCTGAGCTGCACCAGTGTGAGACTGGTATGGAGGAAGGATCAGTGCTGGCTGATATGGCAGCACCAGCTTTGGCACTAGTGTCCAGAATCAGTCCATTTCTTCACATACTCCACTACACAGCACAGCAACATCAGTAAGCACCAGGTGACATTGAGAGATATCCAAAGGTACATTCAAGTGAAGGAGCACATTTTAATATTACACCATATGTTGCTAAAGAAGCTGTCAGGCAACACTTATAGGCAGGTGGATACCAGACCCATACATAAATAGCTGAGGTGTATTTTAAGGCATAGGTTTGTGGAGGAGGCTGTGCTTCACCTGATTTCTGGTTGGCAGGGAACATTGTGATAACCTCACCTGACCCTCGACAGAACAGAAATCACAGAATTTCAGGGGGTGTTTTACCCTTCTGTTCTCATTTTTATTCTTGTCTGTACATGTTAAAGCATTGCTTTCATTTCTGGTTAAATCTCTCAGCACAGAATCACAGACTGGGTTGGGTTGGAAGGCATCTTATAGGTCATCTCATCCCACCCCTGCCATGGGCAGGGACACCTTCCACTATCCCAGGCTGCTCCAAGTCCTGTCCAACCTGGCCTTGGGCTCTTCCAGGGATCCAGGGGCAGCCACAGCTTCTCTGGGCACCCTGTGCCAGGGCCTCGCCCCATTCATAGTCAAGACTTTCTTCCTAATATCTAATCAATTTGGCCACCTTTTATTTTAAACCATTCCCCCTTGTTCTATCACAAAAGGCCCTGTGAAAAAGTCTGTCACTATATTTCCTTTATGTACTTGAAAGTGCTCCAAGGCCTCCCTGGAGCCTTGTCTTTTCCAAGCTGAGCAGTCCCCATCCCAGAGCCTTTCCTCACAGGAGATGTTCTCCATCCCTCTGATCATCTTCATGGCCTCCTCTGGCCTCGCTCCCCCAGGTCTCTGTTGTTCCTTCACTGTAATTACAAAACACCTTCTCCTGTCCACGAGCACCTTTGCAGATGTTTGCCTATCACCACCTATCCATGTGGAATCGTGAGACCAGTTAGGCTGGAAAATACCTTTAAGACCACCAAGTCAACAGTAAATCAAACCCTGCCACATCCACCACTAAACCATGTCTCTAAACACCACAAGCAGAGAAACATCAGGGTCGGGCTGAGACTGCTGCACAGGCACACACAGCCAGGGAAGAGCAGGCTGCCTTTCCAAAGCATCTTACACAACATTGATTCCCTCTCCAAAGGCAGGGAAGTGCTGCTTCTGTTGGCAGAGGGAGGAATTGAAGCACTTCTGTAGTGTCAGCTGTGAGTGTTCCTCCTGGTGCCCATAGGGCTGAGCTGGCACAAAGCTGGGGACAGCCCTGGGCTCAGTGTCTTGTCCTTGGATAGCCTGGGCTGAGACCTGCTCGCTCGCTGTGTCAAGGCAGGGACTTAATCAAGCTGGACATGGTGTGGAGAAGGTGTTATTCCCTGCAGAGCTTCCTGAAATAAGGCCTTAAGACAACAGTGCTGTGCATATGATGCAGACTGGAAACCTGGAGGGTGAAGAAATATTCCAAGAGTGGGTTCTCCCAGCCCTCCAGACACTGCTGCCACTGAAAATCAAATGTGGTTTTATCCTGATCAGTTCTCTAGCAAGGAAGTGGTGGGAAGGTCAGAGCTTCTTGAATTAATTGGAAATTTTATTATTAAAACAAGAGAGTTTATACTGTGCATTTAAAAAAAATTCATTTTTATGATGCATTTTTTTCCAGAGCCTTCTGAGGCTGTTGCTAAGATAGGTAACTGTTAACACCTTTATATTGCTTTCATCCATAGTCTCCAGACAAGATGCTTAGGCTCAGACTATGGGAACACAATGTGTATGTGATACAAACTAAATGCGTAGGTCTCAGCAGTAATGGGGTAAATCAATAGTTAATTGGACCACACATGTACAGTTAGTTCCAGAACTACTTCTCTCCTAAAAGAATTGCAGTTATTAAAGAATTCCCAACATGTTGTAACCAAACCCTGGGATTCTCTGTCTCACTCACAAAGCCAAAGGCCAGAAGCAGCATCCAACCAGGCTCCACCAGGAGTGGCACCAGGCTCCTGGGCAGCGTGGGCAGAGCTCTCTGCTGAGCTCACCCCACCACATCCCCCAGTAAAGCTTTGGGGGCTTGACTCTCTGAAGCTCTGCTGAAAGGCTGTGATTGTGGAGTGAGGGTCTGCTGGGGTGTGTGGTGGGTGCTGATGTGGCTGTGTCTCCCTGAACGGGGAGTTTGGGGAAGCTCCAGGCAGGGCAGAGATCTCCTTCCCCTCTGGATCATCCTCCAGTCACACACACACAGAAATCTCTCCTGGCGTTAGCTCGGCACCACTCTGCTCATGGAGTGCTCATTGTTGCCATGGCTCCTGCTGGCCCCAGCAGCCCTTCTCCCAGAGCAGTGGCCGAGCTGGTGTTTGGCACTGGAGCTGCTTTGGGCTGCGGATGCACAAAGTGAATCTCTGTGACCTAAATTGCTTAACTGAAGCCCAGGGAGGGTCCCTGCATTAAAATTATATCTCTATTTTAAATGTCAGGAATGTGGCCTTTGCTGGAAGATCAATAGAAACACGGGAGGAGAATTTTCAGTTTTGCATCCTTCATTCATCATTATCTTCATTACTTGCCTTGCTCGTGGGGCTGTCCCCAGCCAAGCAAAAGAGACACAATCAGCCATTCATCTTTTGTCTCTCCTCTGAGGTGCAACCCATTGGTGTTTCCCTGCAGCCTGGGTGGTGGGAGGAGTGGTTTGTGCCAGGAATGATCTCTCCAGGTGGAGGAGTGCTCTGGCAGAGATGGGAGCGATGAGCAGGGTGCAAGCCTGCGCTTGCTGGGGGAAACCAAGTGCACGGAGATACCCACTAAGGGCAGACTTTTTGCCACAATTTGTCATCACTGTTGATATTAAAATGTAAAACAGGAGAGCAGAGTGGAGGGAGGAAGTCAGGAGAGCTGGAGCCATGCAGGGACTCCGGGCTGGAAGCTCCCTGCCTGCTAATGAGGCGTGAAACATCACGCGGCTTGTGTGAGGCACAGCTCGGAAATGGATGAAGTTTGAAAGCTCGTCTTCACACAGAAAGCAAAGCGGCAACTGTGAATCAAAGAAGGCTCAGGAGTGAGTTTAAAAAAGGAATCAAACCAGTGTTAGGGGCAAAACCAGGCTGGGTGAGGAAAATGCCTAATGGAGAGTAGCCTTACTGAGGCTTAAAAGCTAATGCTGTCCTCATCAGAGGAAATCCACCAGCTCCGTTTGGGGGAGACTTCATTTTACACACAGGATGGTCCCTTCTTACCTGAAGTCCACACCTGGCCTACCGCTGAGCACCTCGGGGTGAGCTGACACTTCCTCATAATCTAAGTACCTTCAACAGCAGCTAAGAGAGCTGAGAGAGAGGCCAGAGATATGTATTAAACTGTAGACAGCTTTTAGTAGTTCATAAAATGCCTTTTCAATGATAACGTGGATCAGAGGGTCAGAGAAATGGAAGGAATCCTGTGATTTTGTTCCTCTTAGAGTGCACCAAAGGCAGGCTCTGAGGGGACAGCCACTGCACCTTGGCACTCAGGGGTTAATTGAGTGCTGCTGTTTTAGGTCTCATTGATGCCGTATTTTTTCAGTAAACACACATCAACTCTGAAGATCTTAATTAGAGTCTTTGGAAAAACCCAATATGCTATAATTCTTCCACTGAGGTCTATATGGGAAACAGGAACATATTTCAAATGCAATGGCAACAAACAAACAAGTGTGCATAGCCCCAGTCTGCAGACCCAGTACACACACACACACTTCCCTAATATGCTTGCTTAGGCTTTACAATCTGTTTATTAATTCGTGAGTAGACTTGATATGCCCTCTGGAAAAAATATTAAAATAATATCTCTCAATTGGCTTCACTGTTAGCATGCCTCTAATTAAGTAATGTACACCTCCACTCGCTATTAAATAGTTCCATGATTTTTAACACCAGTGTTGTTTGGTGCCAGCTATAAAAATTTTTAACAGCTCTCCTGTTACCACTCTTCTCCTTAGTACATGAAAGTGGCTTTACATATTTGACCTCTACCTTCCCTGCCCCCACATTTTTAACCCTTCTTTCCCACTGCACCAAGGAGCTGAAGCATTGAAAGTCTCACAGAGATGAAAATGAAAGATTTCCCCCCTGCTTGGCACGGGAATTTCCACCAGCATGCCTCTGAGGATGGAGTCCTCTGGGCTTCCCCTGAGACTGCAGGAACTGTTTGAGGAGCAAAGTGCTGATTTTGTGAGTAAAACCAACCCACAGAAGTAAATCTGAGGATCCATAGCAAAGGCCAGGAGAGATGCTATGGCAGCATCTGTATGCCAGGAGCTGTCAGCCTGGCAGTAAACTATCACTTTAACTCCAAATAATAGAGAAACCCTTCAGCCACCCCACAGCCTAACACCCAGTAATCTCCAGCAAAGCAAGAGCAAATCCATGGGATTATTTTCCTTTCAAGGTAAGCAGGATAATGTACTCAGCTGGAGTTGGGCCACGAGGCTGACAAATCTGGGGATAAGGCACATCCTGCAGTTAAGGAGAGCACCAAGAGTCAGGTGGATCCATCCAAGAATCACTAACACAAAGTGACCCTTATGGCCCAGTACTGAACCAATGGCCAACCAAAAACCTCATCTGGAGGAAAAGCTGCTGTGTCTTGACCAGTTTCTCGTGGTCATCTAATCAAGGAGGACCAAGGCAGTAACAGCTCAGTGTGGCTGATGAAGCTGCAGAGGCTGCAGGCTGGAGGGGCCTGGCTCTGGGCCATGAGCATGCTGTGTCTTTTCCTCTTACCATTCACAGATAATGAAAATTCTAATTTTTACCCATAAGCTGAAGAAAGAAAAACAGATCTGTGCCCTGTCCACAGGGAAGGCACAGGCAGATAAGCAATTTCTTCTGACCACTCCAAAGCCGTGGTCATACTGAGTGCTGTTAGCAATTCTAGTCTGGATCATTCTCAAAATATCCAAATGTCTGATCTCTAAACCCAGCACTGTGTGATCCCAATGAACAGGACAGAGCAGTGATTGCCCCGTGGAGGCTGCTGAGCACCCTGCTCAGAATCCTGCCCAGAGCATGCCAGCAGAGCAGGAGCAGCAAGGGAAAGGTGCAGCCTGAGCCCTTCTCCTGTAGCCCCAGGCCTCAGCCCTTCTTGGTCAGTAGCTGCACTTCTTCTGCAGCAGCTACTGGATCTGTGAATGATCTTACCTGTCTGTGAAATCCTTTGTAACATCCTGGGAGCATCACAGTTTAACAATGCAAGTGTGAAAAACCCTCCTTCTGTTCTCAGAAGTGATGAAGTCTGGCAGGAGCTGAAAGCACTTGAAATTAGATCTTGAAAGCCTTTTGCCAGCAAACCAGCATCCATCCACCCCAAGCAGCAGTCCCTGGCTCTCTGGTCAAAAGTTGCAAATGGCTAATGGCAGCTCTGTGCAAAATTACTTGTCCTGGGAGTTACCAAGCCATGCCACATAGGACATGCACCAGACCCTGCCTCAGACCTATGGAGTGTCTTTGTGGCCTTAAAACAATTTTTTCCTGCATAGTTTTCACTTCGTAAGATAAGGGGAGCTTAGTGTCACAGCATCTGTCATGACACTGCTTGCATTTGCTGCCTGCTGGCCTCGTGCTCACCGGTGTGGAAGAGCCCATCCTGGTACAGCCCTGCCTCTGCTGCTTCCCAGAGCTGCTCCCTCATCAAATTATCTCCTGAAGTGCACACAGGTTTGTCTCAGCAAAGGAGCTTGTGTCTTCAGAGAAGGGCCAACACATGGGGACTATCGAGCAGATGATCAAGGTACCTACACCGATAAGCAAAGGAGGGCAGAGGAATCCTGAGCAGCACAGGCCCAGATGTGTCCATCAGGATTCCTCAGAGGTCACTGGAACAGCAAGGAGCTGTCACAGCTGCCAGGGATGGCACTCATGAATAACAGCCACCTGTGACAGCGGGAGGTGTAGCTGTTTGGAGGCAATTGCATGTGAAAGAGGCAGACAGGTGTCATCAATCCAGCCCAACCCCAGGCCGAGCTGTGCTGCTCTGTTCCTCTGATCAGAGTGTGAGTACCAGCTACAGCCTGGAACTAACTGCCATCCTTAAAAGCCAGTTCTGAATGCAGGTTTTGGTTGAAGAAATTGCTGTGTCCCTGCATTGCCACTATCCCTAGAAGAGAAGTGTGCCTAATGGGGGAGAAGGGTAATCTCATTTCTTATGAAATTATATTAGTGACAGTTCATTCCCGGGGCTGCTCCGAGGGCTGGGCGTGTTGGATGGTGCTTTCATGGTACTTACTGATCCAAAAGTAAATAACTGAAGAAGCAAATGTCACCAGGGTATGGGCCATGGGGAATGGGGAGAGAGCAGCAGCAGGAGCACGTGGGGATGAAGTCAGGCACCATCAGCATCCCAGCACACAGATGGGAAAGGAGCAAAAAGGGCAGCTATCCCCTAGGGCAGGGATGAAGATGAGCACAAGAAGAGGAAAAGGAGGAGTGGATAGCAGCAGGGCCTGCTTGGTTATCCCAGGGTGAAGAAATTTCCTTTTCTAGTTCTTTGCTGCCCTTGGTGCCCATAGCTCAGAGCAGGAGAGGGCTGGCACCCACTGCCTCTGCTTAGCCCCAGGCAAATGCCAGGCTCCAAGCAGGACAGGCACACCACACAGCTCTATCCTATTGCATTTCTGCACAAGAGACTTCCACCGAATGGAGAGTCACCAATTTTTGTGCAATTCTATAGGGCAATAAGCACTGTAGAATTGAATATATACACTCTGATAAAGACCTCGTAAACAGCCTCCACCAGGACACTGCCAGGTTTATGAAACAAAAGCTCATTGTCTGGTGCTTCATCATGCAGCACCAGCCTCATGGCAGGCAGGGCCAGGATGAGCAGAAAGCACAGGCACACCCAGGACACCTCTGGCTTCACCAGAACTCCAGCCCAGGGGTATGGGTGCACTGGTGAAAACTGGTGCAGGTGTTCATGGCCAGCCAGACACACCTCCATCCCTGCAAGGCTGCCAGCAAGGCTGCTGGAGGTCTGAGCCAGCTCAGAGATGATGACTTTGCAGCTGGGGACCAGCAATGAGAAAGATGCTCCCAGTGCAGAGGAGGAAGAAACTCTGTTCTTGGGCTCATGGAGTGGCCCTTGCCTTGTTCCTGCTGTCAGAACAATACACCCACACTGTCATTTAACAAACAGCTCAATAATTAGTTATTTCTGCTTAAAAGCAGCAATAAAGTACATTATTTGTGTTTTATTACTTACAGTTAGCAATATAATAAAATAACATCAACTGATGGTTTAAAAATGTTGTGAGCTGAGATTGCACAGACAAGAACCCATGGTGCCCATTAAAGTATTCCAGGGAGTGGGAAATGACACTGTTTCTGCCTTCAAGTGTCCATGGGGGCAGGAGGCCCTGTGAAGTGCCCTTGCCCCAGGCTGTGGTGGTGGTGCTGAGCTGCAGTTCATGGCAGAGCAGCACATTCTGCAGGGCTGGGTTACCTCCCCTGGGTTGGGTTTGTAGAGCCCTCACATCAACTGCTTTGTTGCAGGAGATGGTGAAGCAGCCAAATGGACTGAAACACAGCCAGGCCTGGCATTCCCCAGGAGCAGAGGCAGTCTCTCACTTTCTTTTCCAGTCTTGTCCTTGCTGACAGCTCTGCTGTATCATGTGTTAATGTCAGAAATGTCTTGTTTTCTTCTGCTCAGAAAGGAGAGGTTTGCTTCATCCCATCCTCTATTTCTACCACTCTCTATCTCCTCCTGCTCACTTCAGGCTGACTGTGGTCAATAGACTCTTTCTTTCTTGTGGCAGCCTGAGTTGCTTTGCCACGAGCCCAACAAACAGCCCAGCAAACACAATGGGGTAGACTTCTTTTGGTTAATGCCTTCAGCTGGCTCAAAGGGTGTCTGAAGACCACCAGAGCTAGCACAGGAGAGCATCATAGACCTGGTGTGGTTTCCACTCTGAAAGCTGAACACACACTGTATCTCCCATTTCTTCCCTCTCTTGAGCGGGCTGGTGGAGAAAAAGCCACTTTCCATTTCCATTTCCAGGGTGATGTCCTGTTGAAGGCCCAGCTGTGAGACAGTGGCTCACCTGCCATCAGAGGGGACAGCTCAGTGTCCACATTCACCCTGTGCCACTGCCACAAAAGCTGCCAAGTCCAGCTCTGCCCGTTCAGCCACTTCCAAAGCTCACAGAGCTCTCTCTCTGTGCCTTCATGCACAGCTGTAAAAGCTGGATTTGGTTTCTCCCATGCCCCCTCCATGTGACAAATAAAGCTCTGCAGTGGGTGCTGCCCCTCTGCTGGGCATGCAGGGGTCAGCCACAGCTGTGGTTCCTGTTTGTAGAGCACACTGAGCACGGGCTATGGAAGTGATAAGCATCAAAGAAATTGTTTTTTAAAATGTTGTTTATGGCATGCCATTTCAGGACAAAGAGGTTTTTTTCTTCCTCCACATTATCACAGATATCACAAGAGGAACAGACCAATTAGGGCTATTCCCTGAGCCATTCCCTCAAGGGTTTTGTGCAGGGCAATGTATTACAGGAAAGCAGCACCGTTTGTACTCTAAATCACTTGTACCTGTGTTGAAATATTACTGAATTAATTCCTTGTGCTGGGAACAGTCCCCACACGATCCATCTGGGATACAAAGGCATGTGGAGGGACCCTGAGTATCAGGCTCCTGGTCCTTGCCATGGCCTGATATTTCTCTCCTGCCAACACAACATCCTCGCTGCAGCATCATGACAAAACATATTATTCTGATCGCATTCCTCCACCAGAGATACTTGGGGGAATACTTCTGTGGCAATTAGAGAGGGACACCACGATTTTACTGTAAATTAAAGCCAAAATATCTACAGAAAGTGGAATCCATTGGGGCAGAACGAAGGGGGCGTGCTCAGGTACATTATTAGGAAAGACTGGTTTTGCTCACCCCTAATAAATCAGCTGCAGGTGATGTTTCACCCAGGTGGCCACGAGGTGCCCTCTGGGGTTTGCCCAATGCTGAGGGGTTTCACCTGGGGTGTGCTGGGCCATGGCCAGGTCTCTGGACTAAGAGAGCATGAGTTCAGTGTGTTCCATCCTAAAACAGGGCTTGGTCCATGCAGGGCTCAGCAGTTCCTTGCAGGAACCTCCTCTGCTCCACCAGCAGAACCCCATCAGCTGTGCTGTGCATGGAACACCCTGAGCCTGTCCTGGCCCAAGCAGAGCAGAAAGGCAGCTCTGACCTGAAGAGCATAAGAATCGTGTGAAGAACACATCTGCAGGGCACAGCAAGGCTGGGTTAGGGTATTTATGGTTCTTCAAGGCTAATTTTACAAGCAGAGCCAGCCAGGCAGAAAGAGCCTTTACAGCACCACGTAACCCAAAAGGCCCAGAGCAATCGAAAGGCAGATGGAGGGCACACAGTTGTTGTTCAGATGGGGAAAGGAGACTGCCATATTGAAACAGAGGTGCAGAAGACCAGGCCAGGCTGAAGATATCCCTCAGCCCAGCTCAGGATGGTGTTTTGGATCTTGCTGGGTCCTGCAGGGACACAGTGTCGAGCAGGGGAATATAGCAGGCGTCACTCCCCACTTATGGACCTCAGCAGTGCCAGAGGCAGGGCCCACTGGCCACGACACCTCCTCAGCTCTTTTCACAAATAACTGGCTCACAGTTTGGGAGGGTGCCTCTGATCTCTGTCCTGCTCACCAGCAGCTGCCTCATGCACCCACTCCCATGGGGTCACCCCAGCACCGGCCACATTTCCCTTCCACAGGAACCAGGCTCTTGCAGGGGTTTGTGCTGTGTTTTTAATTACAGGCTTTGATATGAAATGCTCCTGAATATGTGCTGGAGCAGCACTTTGCTCCCACCCCCTTCCAGCCTTTCTTGGTATCACAGGCCAAACCACAATGAGGGAAATTTTTTGTTCCATATCTTTACGGTGCTTCTTCCAGTAGCACATAAAACAAATTAGCCACTTAGGCCATTATTAGGCACTTATGGCCTTTTGATGTTTATGATTTATAACAGCAATTTGCACTTATGTAGCACATTTCAGTTGAGGCTAATACGGCAATGATAGTGCTTTGCATTGCAGTCGCATCCTCCCTCTCCAGCTCCTGGAGAGCTTTGTGAGACCACACTGGGCACAGCACAGGGAGCTCCTCCAGGGTGCAAGGAGTCCTGTGCTGCTGGGCATCGCCCCAGACTGGGATCCATGCTCAGACCCAGCCCAGCTGGCCGGGCACTGCAGCCCTGGTAGAGGAAAATGCTGAAGAACCTGCTCTGCAGTCCATGAGAGCTGGCTCAGCTCTGTGGCAGACACAGGAGAGCCAGGATTTCCCTTAGCTGTGTTTTTAGCTGCTCTTCCAGCAGCAATAACAAGCTTGTTTCTTTGTGTGGGCAGGTGCTTTGCTCCAGCCCTGGGCTGGGCAGGGAGTGTCAGCTGGGCACCCCATGGCTGGGCTGGGCTGCAGAGCTCAGAGCAGAGCCAGCAGGTCCAGGAGCACTGCTCTTCCCCTGCATGTGGCACCTGGGATGTGTTCCTGGTGTTTGGGTTCTCAGCTCCAGGACAGCTCAGCATGCAGGAGCCTTGTGCACTGCTCAGTCCACACTCAGAAGGAGTCAAACTCTCCTGGCCTCTTCAGAGACAGAAACCCAAATTCTGGTGAAATATGGCAGGAATTCTTGGCTCTAGGCATGGTTTATATCCTAGAGCTGGCTGAGTGCTCCTGTAGAGAGCCCCAACCCCCTGTCACCTATAGCATTTCCTCTCTGTGGATTTATAGGTGACTTGGAAAGAGTTATCTGCCTGTCCTAGGATCTTATTTTCTCCCTCAGTTTTGGCATCTTGCTGCAGCTTAATTTAGCTCAGTGAGGAGACCCGGGAATGCACGTTCCCAGCTGGGGCACAGGGAGGTGGATCTGGGCTGTCTGCTCCAGGCTTGGCTGCTTTCCCTCGTGGAAGGGGCGAGGGTGGTGATTTGTCTGGGTCTTGGTTCCCCCAGCTGAGAGATGAGTATGTCCTCATTTCTTCACAAAGATGCTCCCACAGGTCTTGTTATTTCTTTGTGAGGTTAAAACCTCACAAGGTTCTGTCTGAAGGGCAAAGCCAGCTGGAATTTGCTGCAGAGGATTCAAGATGCAGGTGGGCAGGTGGAGGGTGCTGGAGCTGGGGCTGTTTCTGGCACTGTCCCCACATGGGTTGGGAGTTGCAGGTTCCTTCACAATCCATGGAGAAATGTCTCAGTACTCTTCCCGACTCACAGCTGCCCCTCTGTTACCTCCTGGGCACCCCCTTGGCTGCCTTCCCTCCTTGCACAGTCATGGGGAGATGCTCAGAGGCAGCAGAAACAAAGATGCTCTGAGCCAGTTTGCCAAGATACAGGTCTGAGAAAAACTGCTAATGATGCAAACTCATTATCTATGAACATGCCCTATTTCTTGGAGATGTTTTAGAAAATTAAACATGCTGTTGACTCAAAAGTTTACCTTTATGTAAATCAAAATGCCAACATCTGGCAGAAGGACTCATGGACTTTTTTTCAGCCTGTCTGTAGCAAGGGGCTGCCTACTCTATTTTGGTTTTGTCCAGACACTCCTCATCATAATCATGCTAAGCACATCCTGAAGTGATTTTCCTGGTAAAGGCAAGTGTAGAGAGCTAAGCATTAAATGCTCTTTCAAAGCCACCAGAAATATCAGTGTTTGCTTGTTTTCTGGTCCGTAACAGATGCTGGCATTCAGCATTTGGAGTGCCTCCGGAAAAAAGGGAAAAACAAAGATTGCCACGACAAGGTTAGCAAATGACAGTTATTTGTCAGTAAATCTCTTCCCCCGCAGTGAGGCTGCTGTTTGTGAATGGGAGCTCCTGGCTCCCTGTGTGCCGGGGCCGGGCCCGCACAGGAGGGATGCAGTGGCTCCGTGTGACAGGCAGAGCCACCACATTTACCACACAGCTTCACAGCACCAGCTGGGGGGGTCACACCCGACCCACACCGGCACCCGTGGCACACTCTGAAAGGCAGCTGGGAGGGATCAGTCGTGGTTGGTACTGCCTGGGACAGACCCTCTGCTCCAAGGGTACTGGCAAATCCAGTCAAGCAATCTAATTATCTAATTCTCAGATCAGCATAACTCTGATGAGTTTAAGGGAGCTTTACAAGATATTGAGGAGCAGGCATATTCACCCACACACACCTGCACGTTCACACAGAGGATCCAGTGCCAAGCTCTGTAAATGTGAGGCCCTTCTGCCTGTGCCCAGCACAACCTTCTGGTGACTGACCCTGCACAGGAGCAATGCAGCTGTCCCCGAACCTCCCCACTCAGCCTCGCTTGCCCACTGTGGGTGTTCTCCTTCCACCCCAGCCATCCCCTCCTCCCATGCCCTCCTGGATTTCCTTCTCTCCCTCCTCTGCAGCCTGGGAATTTAAAATGCCAACTTTTGAACAGCTTCCTTCCCTAAAGTGGGTCTCAACCATGGTACAGCTGCTTTCCTGTTCCTTATTAACCACCACACAGCTCTTGCTTCTGTATTCCCTCTTGGGACAGACCTGCTGTTGGCATACTGAGCTCTCAGTGATGCCACAAGCACCAAGCCCTTTCCACATGCTGTGCTCCAATCATATTCCAACCTATGGGAAATGCAGGGGAAAGCAGCTCTTCTGTGCTGCTTGGCAATGTGCAATTAGCTTGAAGCACTGATGTATAAATAAAAAACAGTGGACGTGCACATAAACAAAATCTATTGCATCTTCTTCTTTCTGGAGTCAAGTGCTGTGCTGGGAAAACATTGCCTCTTCATCGAGTTTTATCTCTGGCAATCAATTCATTGGGCCAACTAAGAAGCTTTAGAGGAAAGACACAGATTTCCCAACTTCTGTTTTCAGAGCTGGTCAATCCTCTCCATCACCCTGACAACAGGGCTCAGAGCAAGACTGGGAAAACGCAAACCCAGCAGAGCCTCGGTGCTCCCTCCTTCTCCCAGCACATGCCAAGCCTTACCATGGGGTCCCAGTCACATTCCTGCCACCACTGCCAGGACAGGACATTGCCATCCCCGACAGCGTCCCTGGGCTGTGTGTCAGCAGAGAGTTTAGTGCGACTCCTGCAGAAGGAAAAGCATGCTGCAAAGGGTTCACAAGGGCTGGTGTTTTGGTAGCGAGAGTGTTATTTTTTCCCCTCATGGCTATAAATCTATAGGTTACAATCTTCTCAGTACCACGGGGAAAATGCTCTTTTATGAGAAAGGCAAAGAGTGGAGCGAGCGAGCTGATGAGGGATATTACCTTAAAGGAGTCTGGGACACACAGGTGCAGTCGGGAAGCCTTTGGGCCAGCTGCAGAATTGATTTGCTTTTCTCAGGCACGAAACATGCCCCAAACACTGGCTGGCTGCTGGCTGGGCATACCCTGGTCTCGCCAGGAGAAATGGGGGGTTTGCTGTGGAGCAGAGGATGTGGTGATGTGCTGCAGCCCTGGCCATGGGCGCTGCCTGTTTCACTCTTCTCCAGGCGTTGCATGTCAGCCCCAGGCATCGTGGCCTCACTGGCCTGGCCTGAACAGCCTCTATGGTGACTTCTAACAGGGCACTTTTGGGTGGTTTAGATCAGAAGAAGGCAGAACTGGCTACACATCCCCCTTGGCTTCACCAGAGTTGCTGTGGCTTTGCCAGATCTGATGGTTATTATTGATACTGGCTCATCCTTCAGCTGCCCTCAGAAACTCCAGGTGAGTGCTGCGCTCAGTTGTGCTGAGGGTTTCCCACCCACACAGCCACACCACACCTGCCAGTGTCACCTGGGGCGTGGGCTGCAACAGGAAATGATTCCCTAGTTCAGAGATCACTGTCAAGTCGTGCCCCCAGCACTGGAAGAGACACAGCTGGTGGCTTCCTCAACATTGTAGATTGCTTCCTCATCATGCCCAATCCTTTTCTTCCCTAAGCACTGAGGTTTGGCTGAGACTGGTGAGCTTTGGTGCTTTTTTCCCAAACCCTGAGGATGCAGTCCAGTGACAGGTTAAAATTTCTCTGCAGTCACAAGAGCTGGCAGAGGGCTTTGCTCTGCAGCACCTGGTACGGTCCCGGCACAACACGAGCACAGGTGCTGAAACTGTAAGAAAAAGCATTAGAAGATATCACAGTGCAAACAAACTGCAAGAGAAGATGAGGCAGGAGCTTCAATAAGCAATATTTGAAGGACTTCCCTTCCCCAACAGCAGGTATGTCCCAGCACTGTGCTGATTCTGATGCTGGCTAATTCCCCTGGTGGATGATTTCTGTTGTGGTCGGAAGGCAAGCTCCAGACTAACCCATGGAACTTGCAGGCAGGCTTCAAGCTATCTACCATAGCAGCTTTGGCAGTGAAAGCTGACCCAGGGGGCCACGGAAGAAGCCAAAAAATGATGGTACCCATTGCCAAAGAAATACATCACGGTACAGAAAGCCTCACTGCCAGATACACCTTGGGCTGGCCACAGCCAGGAGCTGCAGAGCTGGCCCCGTCACAGGAGCTGCTGACAAATTACAAATGCAGATAGATGAGGAGGAGGATCAGCAGCCCAAGCCACAAGAGAGGCCATTGTGGGGCTGGCAGGGAGCACGGGCACGCGTGCCAGGCTCCTTTGTCATCCTGCTGCCACTCAGGGCAGGGACAGAAGCTGACAAAGGCTCATCAATGAAAGAATCATCTCTCTGTGTGTGAAATGAAGTTTGCAGTTGTGCTGGGCTGATGGGATTCAAATACAGCTTGTTATATCAGCACTCCAAATAGAAAGCCTTGAAAGGAAGAATTCTTGAAATACTTCATTGGAGATATTGTGGCTGTCTCACTCCAAGGGAGGTGGAAGATGAGGGTGGCTCAGGAAGAGGGGTGGGGAAAACAGAGAAAAGGAAGCATGAAAGAGTTCTATTACACAGAAACTATATCCCTGAAACGTCTATAAACTAAACTACACCCCAGAAAAGCAAGAGACAGGCAGTTACCCTGTGAAACCCCTTATTCTGCATTGTGTCAGGGTTAAAACCAGAATCTTAAAAGTTTACCTATCTTCTAGGAATCAAGCTGGGACACAGCTGGGAACCTGTTATGCTTAGACTTACTCTTTTTATGGCCTGTGTCTCCAAATCACTCAGAGCAAATATGTTTCTATCCACATATGATAACACTCATAAACATAATCATAAACGTGCAAATCTTGGGACTGTCTTGATCTCGAAAGGATTGTGATTCTTTTGCTGTTTCATTTCAAGGAAGGAGAGATTGTACCATGGAGCTTAGTAGAGCTGGGCTGCCTCTTAGATTTATAATCCTTCCTTTGCTTTATGCTCAGGATGAACGTGATACTGTTCCCAGCCTCATGGCAACCCTGGTGCTCAAGGCTTCCAATTCTGCAAAGCACTTAAGCATATGCTTAGCACCAGGACTAGCACATCAAGCACACGCTTGTGTTGCCTTGATTTAACTGAGATTAGCATGTGCACTGAGAGCTGGAAAGGGTCTGAGGAGGTGTGTGCAGTGCCTGACTGTGAGCTTGTGTCAACAGGCTCTGCAGAGCCGGAGACATAATTGACCAGGTGCTTCAAATTAAGCATGTGCTTGAGTTACCTGCTCAAATTCAGTTCTTATTCTCTTACTGTAGGGCAGCAAGAGACACTGTCTCTTCAGGCAAGATCCTCAAATAGCAGGAAACCAGCCCCAAAACCAGCAGGAGGCTCAAGGGGAGCAGGGCAGGGTACTGAATTTATCCAAGGGATTCTGAATACAAAGGCTCTGTGGGAAGCTTTCTTACTCAATGTGTTTAATCCCTCTTGCAAAAACCTCCTCTCTCTGCAACTGCACTAGAAGCTGATTCAGACCATCTTTTGCCCTTTCTGAAGCTTAAGCCTGGTTTACTTTGCATTTTCTGTCTAAAAGCTGACTAACATTTTAGGTAATTCAGAGAGTTATGGAATAGTTTGGGTTGGAAGGGATTTTCAAGATCAACTTATTTTACCCCTACCATGGACAGGGACAGCTTCCACTATCCCAGGCTGCTCCAAGCCCCATCCAGCCTGGCCTTGGGCACTGCCAGGGATCCAGGGGCAGCCACAGCTGCTCTGGGCACCCTGTGCCAGGGCCTGCCCTCCCTCACAGGGAACAATTTCCTCCCAATATTCCATCCATCCCTGCCCTCTAGCAGTGGGAAGCCATTCCCTGTGTCCTGTCACTCCAGGCCCTTCTTCCAAGTCCCTCTCCAGCTCTCCTGGAGCCCCTTTAGGCTCTGGAAGGGGCTCTAAGCTCTCCCCAGAGCCTTCTCTAAGCTGAACAGCCTCAACTCTCTCAGCCTGTCTCTATAGCACAGGTGCTCCATGACAACTTCTGATAGTTTCACCTTGTAGTAACTTTTACCCCAACATAAAATTCACTTTTAGCCATATGTAACCAGCCCCATAAAGGCATCAGCCTTCCTTGTCCAAGTTTGCCAAGTGGGAGAGTTAGCTGTGGGCACCAGTGTCCCTGGTGCACATCCCTGAGCTACTTTTGTGTGTGTGTGTGTTGTATTTTTGTGGTTTTGGATGACTTCAAGTAGAGACATGAAACACCAGAGCAGCACTTTCTAGCATTCTGCTTTGTTTGATTTAGAAATAAGCTGTTACATGACCCATAAAACACATGAAGCCTGGTGAACCCTCACCTTCTCCTGTGGGGACCCTTTGAAGTTTAATAGGAGTGGAAGTTGGAGCCTTTCCCTTGCTGAGCAGATTAATGCCACCTCACTTCTCTGCGTGTCTACCTTTTTGCATCATGTAAGAAACACATACATGTGAGTGTCCCCATAGGAGAAATTGGCCAGTGGTCCTTGAGGCAGATACACTGTGTGGTATCCTGAGGCTGGTTTTCTCAAGGAATTGGGTTAATAGACAGGAGGAAGTTGTCACTGGTTGGGAATCAGGCAGCAGACAAGGAGAAGGCAGCCCTGGCTGGGGCTGGTGGGAAGGAGTAGGGTCCTTGGGACACACCTGGAGCTATCCCACAAACAAGCAGGAAAGCCAGCGGGGAAGCTTAAAGCCCTGATCTTGTCTGTGCAATAAATGATGTGTCATGGTTTGAAAGCAGTTAAGTGCCAAACACATGAAACCTAATTATATGTATAAGGGGAATATGGATTTATTGAGGAAAATGGAACAGAACTTTGGGGCAAAACAGGTCTACACTTAAGCACTTGCAATATAAAGAGAAGTTTATTACTAACAGAATGAAAAATGGAAAAAAAGAGAGAAATTATAAGAAATCAAAGCAAACTCTTAAACACCTTTCTCTCTCAGTGCCTCCTTCTTTACCACAAACCTCTCACAAGTGAAAACAAAACAAAACATGGAATTTGGTCAGGATTGCACTTTTTAAAGAGTCTTTTTATGCTTAAGGAAAAGAGGTTCTTCTGCTGTGCCATAGAATCTTCACAAACCAACATTCCGCCTGGAAAAACAATCTGTTGAAGTCAAAAAAGAGATCTCTCCCATGAAAACCCCGCAGTCTTCCCACACTGCCAGGTCATGGGCCACAGAAAAAGAACCATGGGGTTTTAGTCTTTTAAGAATGAGTTATCTCAGCCTGAAAGCAAAGATTCTCTGCTTCGAATCTATAACAGCTTCTCGCAACTCCTATGTGGCCTGGCGTGGGCCTCTCTGTAACAGCTTCTCACAATTTCTATATGGCCTGGCGTGGGCCTCTCTGTAACAGCTTCTCACAATTTCTATATGGCCTGGCGTGAGCCTCTCTTTAAGATCACAAGCTGCACAAGAATTTCCCATCCCCCCGAGTTTTTTCAAATGGATTAAAGTGTTTTCTACAGCTTGCAAGAAGGATTTTTAAGCTCCGCACCAGAGGTGTGACCTCCCTCTTTTCCTGCCGTCAGTTCACTTCCATCCCACGTGGTCTCGCCCTTCCCCTCTGTTTCTGACCATGGAGTCTCTATGTTCAGCTTCATCCCATGTGACTTCTGCTTTCTTCCTCACTGACTTGAAGGAAAAGGTGTCCTTGTCAGCTGCAGCATGTGGTGTTTCTTCAGTTCAGCGCAGGCTGTGCTGGATGCAGGGATGCCCTGCTGGCCCACTGGCTCCACACGGGGAGGTCACAGGGGCTTCAGATGAAATCTCGGCCCCACGGTCTCGGTGACACCCTGCATGCGGAGCCAGGACAGCTCTGCCCTGGGGGGGAGGGCCAGCCCTGCACTGCTGCTGCACCGCAGGGTCAGGGGGCAGGAGCCTGGCCTGGGGCCCTCCGCCTCCAGCCACCCCTCAGCCCTTGAGGCCAGAACAAATGAGGAACTTGCCATGCTTGCCTTCCTTTAAATCTGGGATTGCAGAGGCGTTACCAGCTCTCTCACTGGGTTAGCAACTTATCCATCAACCAAGTTTCCAATCTACCACATGATGAAGACACAGGAACAGCAAGAGATCCTGCTAACAAAGACGCTCCTTTCTCCTGACTTTGAAGCCTCCACCTGGTGTCTAGGGAGGAGCTGTAGACCCAGGAATCCATGGTGGGAATCCCCCTTTCCAGCCATGCTCGGCTGTACGTGTGTATTTCTGCATCCGTCAGTGTGAAAATCCAATGGTATTGACTGGATGACGCAGGAAATACAGTGTCTCAGCCCAGCAAAGCCCAGATCAATCAGCTAATTACTTCATAGGGGGTTTGCACCAGGCAGCCTGATGGTCACTGACAGAGCCTCTCAGCAGCCCATCTGCTGCCAGGCTGAGCATTTTCAGCTTTCCTGGAAAACCTTTAGTGCAGGCCCTGGGGGGATCTGCAGGCTGTGAGAGCTGTTCTCTCATGTCACGGCCTGGGTGGATTTGCTGGTTGCCTCTCTGTCTGCCTCAGTGGGCTCAAGCAATCTCACTGAATCTGTTCTTATCGATTGAGGAAAAGGCTTTGATTCTGAAAACTGCAAGCTCTTACTCACGAAACTATGACAACTTGGTATTAGCTGCAAATCAATGACCTTTTTAAATGCAGTCTAAGCAACAAAACTCACTTACTGCTAAACCCTGATAAGCCTGGTTCTGGGACAAGTCAAACCTTTATCTTAACTGCCATATGATCTTTTCCAGCTTGATAGTTCCATTTACTGTATCAATAAGGATTATAACCCATCTGCAGTGAGATTTTACCCTCCCTGGAAGCTCTTGTACAGCAGATGATATTGAAAAGGAAATATTTTTTAAACTTTCTCTTCATACCAAGTATTTCCCAATATATTATTCTTATTCACTGTTTCTTTTCCAGCTCCTTCTGTCTGCTTTCCTGATCTTGGCTGTTCTCAGACCAAGCAGAAACTCTGAGCACACCAGAGAAGGTTATTCAACGTGACAGAGCTGTGGTTGGGATGGGACTCATGCTGCTACACGAGTGGTGACCACGGGCTTTAGTTGTCCACCTTCAAATGTCAGCCTAGGGACATTTGTGGCCTCCTTCCTCCTGGGATTCCTTATCCACACTTCCCATCAGCAGGTGGGAATAATCCATCAGGAGTGGCATTGCTGGGCTTGGACAGTGACAGGAAGATTAGCATCATCAGGTTAATTTCAGAAGTGGTTTTGGTGGAGTGATCCATAACATAATCTCTCCTCTCTGAATTTTGTTTTTCCCCCTCCATGTGGGTGCTGAGCCTGTTCCCCCAGGGGCGATCCCATTGAGCTCCTTCTACCTGGGCACTTTTTGGGTGGCATTTAGCCTCCAGCTCCCTGCATAGGCATTTGGAATGAGATACCCAAACACCTTCCCAGCGTGGCAGCTTCAGCTCAGCAGCTCAGGAATTTGGGAGGCTGCTCCCAAATAAGAAGCTGGTGCAGTCAGATGTCACCTCAGGCCAGCTGGGTGTCACCACAAAGCAGCAAGGCAAAGCCTGAAGACTGGAGGCACTGGAGCATCCCCACCCAGGCTCTGCAAATGCCAGGGAAGCTGGTAGAATAATGGGCCCATTTATTCCCCCAGGGGGGAAATGTCAGAAAACACTGAAATGAGAAAAAAATTGCCTCTTTGTTCTGCAAATGGTCGTCATTGTGAGAAAGTTTATCCACCCTCTGGGAATTCATTTAGCATCATCAAAGAGAGGCTTTACAAAAGTGACTTCTGATTTACCCACAGTGATTTTACTAAATAATTTCTTTACTGGAAGGAAGGTGGAGATGCTCAGTGCCTGCTCTGCAGAGGTGTAAAGGTACATCGTGGTGGAAGCCTGCTCCTGTTCAGAAAGTGATTTAAGCCACTCTGAAATGCTGCAGGAGCTCCCTTAGCCCTGGGAATGTACTCACAAGGGTCAAGTTGTTCAACAGAGTGTTTCCACAGATTTTTCCACCCTTCCCACGAAAGGGTGGTTAATAAGATGTTTGTGTATACAGGACTTGACAACTTTAAAATGCACTGGCCAGCCATGACCAGGCAGTGGGAGGCCTCGGGGACAGCATGGAACAGTGTTTTCAGAAGGATGTTTTATTTATGGCTTGCATGGCTGTTGCCATTACAGGCCCTGCTGAGATCAGGCCCTGCTGAGAATATATATTCACTGAGGAAAAAACTCTGGCCCCAAAAGCCTTACACTGAGCACCTCAAACAGATGTGTTCTCATGGAAAGCATTTTCCTGCTCCAACCAAGTGTAGGTTACTGGTTTGTGTAAAAAAACCTCTCTTCTTTTTGCCAGAGTCATACCTTTACACTTATAAAAATTGTTACACTGAATCCAACCAAGTAAGAAAATAGATGTTTTTTCAGCCTTGAAGATTTTAATACTTTTTAAGTTTTGAGGCTGCATTATAGCCAAGAGTTTTCATCAAACCACAACCCCACTTCTTATGAAAGAGCTTCTGGGACAACCAAAGGCTATAAAGTCAGCCTTCCTTGGGAATAACCCCACCTTGACCAGCCCTCCCACACTTCTCCAAGTCATGCATCAGTCCCCCACGCAGTCACCCCAGAAAGGCACCAGGAATGACCTCCCCAGGGCATTCAGGGTGCCACAGAAAAGGCTGCCCAGGGCTTTGTTGGACCAGATGGGAGTGGGGCTCCTTACCAAAAGCCAAGTTCACAAGAGAGCTTCAGGCAGACATTAACAAAAAGTGACTTATTTTCCACACTGAAATCAAATGCAAAGGGGGAACCGCCCACCCCCTCCACCCCCCCACCCCCTCAGTCCTGAGTAATTTTGCAGCTTAGGAATATTTCACATTCTTCTCTCACCATAATGTGAAGGCCAGGTATAACTTACTGATTAATGGGGGCCATGGAGTGCAATAAATGCAGCTTTAAAGGAAATTCATTTTGCAGCAAGCACAATCACTCTTTCAGAACCCCACCCCCTGTACACACTGGGTATTTTTTGCCTGTAAATTTAAGCACACCTAAGGGAATCAGGTACCCAGGTCCCATCTGGAGTCTGCAGGGTTTGGCTGCTTGGTTCCTAGAAATGCCTGCATAACTCTCAGTCCCTGGGGTTGTGTCCCAGGCTACCCTCTCAGTTTGGGCTCTTGCATAGATAGGCTCCTTAAATACTCAGAAAAGCTTTTCACTAGTGTTTTTGGGGGTTTTTACTGTGTTTCACTAGTGGAAGAGTGAGCTGGGGTCCCACAAGCACTATGTGAATGCCGTAGCTGGCCTGAGCTCCCCAGAGCATCTTCACCCATGGTCTAAACAAACCAAAATTGGGAAGGGAAGCACTGCTGCTGAGGAGCACGAGCACACTTGTTAATGAAAGGTGTTTTAGTGCCTGGGGAAGTAGCTGGTGGGACATGTCTGGTGGTTCGTGAGAGGAAGAAGTGACTTATGGTATAAGGGATGAGAAATGTCAAAAGAGGAGCAGAAATTGTGCACTATAAATATTCATTGGAGTCACACAGCCAGAATTGTACCCCCAAGCTGCTTGGATGAATCAATCACCACCCCCAAATGTACAAAGGTCCTGTGAGCTTTTCGGGTGGGTATTGCACATATGAGGGAAACCAGACCAGTGCTGGTCACCCAACCCTGGGTGCTTACAGCACTGGGGGGCAGCTGAGCACCTCACATGGTTGTATGTATGAGGGCATTCAATTGTTTTTACTCCTTGGTGAAGTAGAATGACAGAATCATTTAGGTTGGAAAAGCCCTCTGAGATCATTTAGTTCAACCCATGTTCCCAGGTGCCACATCCACAGGGTTTATAAATCCCTCCAGGGATGGTGACTCCATCACTGCCCTGGACAGTCTATTCCAAAGCTTTACAGCCTTTTCAGTGAAGAAATTTTCCGTTATATTCAATCAAAACCTCCCCTAGCACAACTTGAGGCCATTTCCTCTCCTGTCCCTGTTCCCTGCCAGCAGAGCCTGACCCCCCCCCGTCTGCCCCCTCCTGTCAGGGACTTGTGCAGAGCCACAAGGTCCCCCCTGAGCCTCCTTTTCTCCAGGCTGAGCTCCTTTCCCAGCTCCTTCAGCTGCTCTTGGTGCTCCAGACCCTTCCCCAACTCCATTCCCTTCTCCAGACCCACTCCAGCCCCTCTGGAGAAATGCCTTTTCTGCAGAGAGGGACTCAAAACTGACCTCAGCATTCAAGGTGCAGTCCAGGTAGAGGGTTTTAAAGAAGAACTTGGGGGATGAAAGAAGCCAGGACATCTACCATTTAATACTGCACTGTGAGTTGCTGGTTGCTGAGCACTTGGGCAGGAAGGTTCCTCGAGCAAGAGTCAGGCCCCTGCCTGCCTTGGAAGAAGCCTCTTGCATGAAACTTCTGCCTTTGAAACTCCAGGTGCTGTTTTGAGCAGCAATCCTCTCCTTTCCTCAGCAGCAGAGGTGTCACAGACACACAGGCTGAGCAGAGAAACCACAGCACTCGTTCTGTGTTCAGGGTCTCCTTGCAGAGGCTCACACCCTGAGGCCCCAACTGAGTGCACAAAACCCCTCAAGACCGGGCTCACTCTGACAGGTCTGAATCAGTGACACGATGGAGAAACAGCTGCTGTTTGGTGAGATAGATTCACTCCCTGGTCCCTTCTGACAAACAGGAGTGCTTGGGCCACGTCTGCAAGCAGCAGTGTGTGCACAGGAGGTGCCACAGAGCATCCTGGCCCTGGTTAGGCCGGTGGGGCTGGCTTCCTTTGGGCCACGGAACAGCACTACTAGTTCAGTTCTTCTACAGCAAACTGGCACTTACTAAAACCTGGTTCCACGCTGTAGAATATCTATGGCTTTTATTAATGCAGACAGTATAGGCTCCATAAAGAAGAAAAATTACTGGTGGAAGATAAAACTAAAATACTAGTTGCATTACAATCACATTCTAGTGCTGCAATAAATTGCATGAAGCCAATAAAGCAAAACTAACTGAAGATATTTGACACAAACCAAAAATGAAATGAGAGTCATTATGCAGTCTGCTACAGGGACCTGCCTTGATGTAGTTAAAGCAATAAACTACCTGGGAGTAATCTTTACTTATTTTAAATTGCATATTCCAATTGCAAAGCTGTTTCTGGCATTTCTGCCACACTTACTTTACTCTGCTCAGAAAAAAGAATTACATGTCTGGATAAGTCATGTCCTATTAAATGTGCATCATATCTGCAGCACTCATAAGTCACTTGAGTCATAATATTGTTTATTCTAACATTAGTCATTATTTTCTGTCATAAATTAGCTATTCTCCAGAAGAGTGGAAATGAGATGGAGCCAAGGTTGCAATTATTTCCTACATCCATGTTGGCACACGGAATAGATTAAGTGGCTATCTCTACAGAGGAATTATCATCATCGGGCCATGGGTCAATTATAACAAATGTATTCATGCCGTTAGCCCCCAGGTATCTTCAATAATAAGAGTTTGCATTCCTTTCCCTCCCTAATTATTCTCCTCCATGGTCTGGCTGACCCACACATGTGTCAAAATAAGCAGCAGCAGTGCCTTTTGCAATATTCAAGGTTAAACCCTCCCAGCCATCATTTCCTGCCAGCCCCCTCTAATCCTCCCTACCCACGGGATATTTGCATGCAAATACAGTGCACGGTGTGTCTTTGCCATGCCGCCGGTCCTGCCGCTAATTAATTGTCTGTTGTGCTGTCGTTTAGTGCAGAGGGAGCAGCCCTCCCCCTGCTGCAGAGAGGGAGGGGATGTGATTCCAGTCACCCCAGTTCCAGCGTGGCTGAGCTGCTGCTGGGATTTCCCTGCCTCCCAGCCCTGGTGCGGCTCGGAGCAGGACCAGGCTCCATCCCCATGCTGGACTCGCACAGAGCCTGCCTGGGGACCTGCCGTGCTTCACCACGGGGCCCAGGGCCCTGGAAACACACCCTCGTGGGGCGCTTTTGGTTGGGATGCATTAAGTCTTGTTTGTATACAAACCCCTTTTTAGTTAAAATGGAGTGTTTTGCCCCAAAGGGAGCCGGCCATTATAGCAGTGAATGGTGCTTTATAAGACAGCTCATTCCCTCAGGGAAGAGGCAATCAGTTGCCCCAGCTGAAGACACATTCATACTTGAATTAAAAACCTTCAATAGCTGTTTTTCTAAATTGCCTCTCATACAGAGGGAGATGCCAGGCACAAAAAAAAAAAA